>CM047807.1:35052859-35587292 GCA_026214975.1 Gentiana macrophylla | reverse complement strand
GAATATTTAAGCATAAGAAATGAATCTCAACTTTACTGCGATGTAACCCTTGTAATCCAAACATATTATGTCTTTTTCAGGAGCCAAGAGGAAATGCATCCTGTGTACATCAATTAAGAGGTATGAGAGGTTTAATGTCGGATCATTGAATCGCGATTTCTCTTGCTTCTCTTGATACTCCTTAACGTAGTTAGAGAAGGTCAGAGGTTCGGAGCCCTACTAAGCCTAAGGAACATTGCTCACCGATAAATAAGGTCTGGTCCCAACCCGCTCACCAATGTAATTTCAATGAAGATGGACATGGCTTCTGGAAGGGCGCCTATCCGATGTGCTTATGACTTCTTGGATTGTAATTGCTATCTTATTAGGTTCGCTACTAGTCAAGCTGCTTCGCAACCCACCGAACTCATGAATCAAGAAAGTGAAGATGAAGAAAATAAGAAATTAAAGAAGATGATGATGTTGATGAAACTAAAGATAGTGAATCTCCAACTAAGCTTATATGGGGAATACAATCAAAGATAGAGAGAAGTCGAAGACACATAATTTTGTGAAGTTCGAGTATGAAAAGGAACTCGACAGCTCATGATACTCATTTTTATTATCCTCAAACTGCCTCATCACAAGTCTCGAGGCATCTACAAGCAAATTGGCAATCAAGAATCCTCAGATCAAGAAACTCAAGTCGAAAGAAGGAAAATGTGAAGAAATCATTGAAGGCGAATGCACACCCTACACAGGCTTTACGATCTACATGATTTCATTGAAGATCACATTTCTCGTGTCTATTCGAATAATCTAACCTCATCACCCTCCATAGATTATTTGAAGATTTGCTATCGCTATCTTCAAACAAAGGGAAGATAAAGTCGTGATGAAGTTAATAAAGAAGTTGGCACTTGTAAGTTGATGCCATAGTCTGGAACAGATGAAGAATTTCTGCCAAACAGCTTGATGGAAGAACAAGATAAACAGATAAACGTTGATCCATAACCACTCAACTCAATGAAGAAAAAGTCGATAGTCCGATTGAGGAATTAATCGCAGTAAGAGACCTTCATGCAGAAACAAGGATCAAGAAGATGAAGAAAACCGCAATAAAGTTGTGATGAATATAAGGAAGAAACTTGTAATCAGACGATTGAAAAAGAACGACAAGGTGTGAGAGAGACAAGAACTAAGGGGGAAGTCAACCAGAAAGGAAGATGAAAAAGGAACCGTAAAGAAAAATCGAAAAAGAAAAACTTAATCTCATTTTGATGAAGAAGAAAACTGAATAAGAGGAAATCAAGGAAATTCCGATCAAGCTTCAAGAACAAAGACAATGAAGAGGCTAATCGCTTGATCGCTGAATATCCTGAGATCGCTTCAGAGATGGCGAATCGCTTGAATAAGGAAAAGAAAGAAGACTTTGAAACTAGAGAAGCATTTTTCTTGGAGAAAAGATAATAGCAACCGAAAAGAGAAGTTGTAATTTTATTCAGCTTATAACTCGCTTGTCTCATTTTGAATCTTGTAATAAACTTGGTCGTTTCTAGTTTGTTATTTGTTTTGTTATGATTTCTGCACTATTCTTTATTATTGCTTTTAGTGGAGGTTATGATACATCATCAAAAAGGGAAATTGTTGGAAATATTATTTATGTTTTGATGATGATTCGTCAATTTTAAATTAGACAAATCACTTACAACCCATGGTGATGAAGTCAGAATTCAAATCATATAGTGCATAATGAAAGAAGAAGCAAGAAATGGTCAGAGATAAATGTATAAGTTCTATCCAGAGTCCGAACTTTGTATAGGTTGTTTCGCATAAGCTATTGTAATAGAATAGAACTAGGCGTAACAAATTGAGTCACAACAGAAAACCGAAAGTTACAAAAGAAGAAATCTAATATGCATATGAAGAATCGAGGTTCAAACTCGCTTATGCCGTAATCAAGAAGATAAGTTCACGAGGACATGCACTCGGGCTGGTTTATCTAGAAGATCAAGAATCGAGGGACATGCACTCAAGCATAGAAATCAAGAACCGAGGTGGCAAACTCGCTTAGAAGTCGATTAAGTCGTGACTATAAGTCGATTCGTGTAAGTCTGCGGGTGACTCAAATCGAAGTTATAGATCATGTAAAACTAAATAATCTTAAGGATAAAGATTATCGCTACTTGATAAGAAGAAACTGATTGGTGTACTCGACTTAGTCAATTGAAGTCGATATTATATACAAAGTACTCGCTTTGAAAAAGAGAGAAAACCGAGTTAAAGCCTTGTTAAATTTGAACCGATAATACGACAAATATCGCATATGTGAACGCTATTAACTATGTGTAACGGCTACAAAATCTAGTGACCGCTACATCACCTCTATAAATACACAAGAGAATCACTTGAAGAGAGAGAGAGATGAGGATCGTAAAAAGAGCTTTACAAGCGTATATTCAAAGATCCAAATCCAGCATCCACAAAATCGATATATACCTAGAAAAAGGGAAGCCAACGGAATTGCCTTGAAGACTTCAAAGAAAGATCCAGCTACCCATTAAGGGGGAAAGAAGGCATCTTGAGCTACAAAGTCGATCCAAGAATCAACAATTTCACCGAATTAATCCTTGATTAATTCTAAACCTAACCTTTGTGAAAAAGGGTTAATGTGCATAGTTTGAAGAGAGCAATTTACCTTTCTTCATACGGTTGCAACTTTGTTGCCATACCATAAGTACTCGAGGATCGTGTGTTGGTATCATGGGGTGAGTCAGTGAAGGAGCAATTCCACCTCCGAAAGATCAGCAAAGGTGATGAAGGGAGCAATCTTACCTTTCTTCATTTTGTGTAGACAAAGTGAAACTAGGTGTCGGAAGGACCGCCATAGTGCTAGGATTTTGTAACAACAGCTTATCTCATTATTCTAGTGATACCTCCTATGCCACAGAGTAAGGGGAGACGACGGGATTACACCACCCGAACTTCCATAAACAAATCTTGTGTTGATTTATTTTATGCATATGTGTTTGTTTTATTAATTGCATTATCACTCGCAAACACTAGACAATCGAGTCAAAGACAGAATCGATACATGAGAGTCTTAGAACTTAATCGATACATCTATTGCACAAAAGGCTAGTTTTATCCGCCGCAAGCTATCAAGACTAAATATAAGTCAAGATTGACTTATATTCAATGAGCTAATCAACTCCGCATGTTAAGTGGACAGAACAAAATGAATTGAAGATCGCTTTGAGTTTCAGAAACTCACTCATGGGCTTTTCCACTCAGATTAGTTTTTGGTGACAAGTTTATTCACCCTCTAAACTTGTGTTGGTTTTCCAAGTGGACCAACAGTCTGGATGAGCACACATCCTCAAGCAACATTGAAGATTTAGAGAGGATGAACATGATAGCTTAATATTTTGGGGTGCAATGGAAGTGCAATCTCGCCTGAGCCCCTACCATCTTCCTAGAGAACGAAGTTATCTGGGATCAATTGTCAACAGATTTGTTTGTGCATGCCTTCTACCACCAAGCACACGGTATCTCACACCACCAAGAGGGCGGAGTTAATGTTCTATCCGAGTAGGATCTCCGGTCAACATCGGTTCATCGATGCATAGCCGTATTCATGAGCTTGCCGCCACATCCGAGCGTGAGTCGCTGCAAGCATACGGGCCGATGATTGACATGTTTGCTTTTAGAGGACGAGGTGAAAATTCTCATCGTTGATGATTGGGAAGACCCCGAGCCGATGATCGCCAATGGTTCAAAAGTTTCAAGACGGATCACCAGAGAGCCGAGAGGAGGATACTCGATCCTCGGAGCACCCCCGGACTCAGAGCTATGCTAGATGAGCATTCGCGAGAGATGCGTAGTTTGCATCGCAAATGGATACGATTATAGACTTCTTTGGCGCACTTCCATCACCCCACCGCTAGGATCGCCCCACATCACCGAGCCTCCTCTTCGCCGCCGCCGCCTGGGCTCTCCGTCCACCTCCCGGTTTTGATTTTCAGAGATGACCCCGGGAGGGTTATTCTCGATGATGATTAGTTTTTTTTTTTTCTTTTCATTGTTGTTCTTTTCTATTTTTAATTTTTATTTTTCTTCCTATCTAGTTGATGTTGCAGTATTAATAATATAATGATTTTGAAGGCTTAATTTGTTTTGGAGTTACTTATTTTCTCTTTTACTATCACAATTTTATTATCCGGTTTCTTGTCACCACTCGTTTCTTCTTGGTTTGTTTGAGATGCTTAGCGCAGATTCTTCATGGATTACTTACATGAGCCCGATGGTTATACGACGATCCGATTCTTCTATGGTTCCGCCCTTAACCGAAGCTAAGTTCCTTTTCATTTTTCATTTTTCACCTTGCACATCGGGGACAATGTTTCGCTTAAGCTGGGGAGGGTAAGGAACGCCACTTAGCTTTTTAGCACTATATTCGTGAAATTGCATGATTATCTTAATTCTCTTTGATGCACGATTCACCACTTAAACTTTGATTCATTTCGATAGAATTTCAAAATATATGATATCTTTGATTTTTTCGAGTTAATTGACTTCATCTTTGTTTCACGATGCACAAGTAAGAGTAAATGCCCACTTCAAGTAGGGATTATTAAGTTTATATTCATTATGAGCCACCATTTTAAGTACGTATAACTCACTTCCGCTGTGTGTAGTCGATAGCATATTTCTTTGACTAGAGTTGACCTCGGCTTCATCACGAATCATGTTTCACCAACACTTATAAAGGCAAATGAATTTTTGATTTGGTAGTTTATCATGAGCTGGGCCGTGAGGATAGCTAAATCAATGAGAGTTCACCCGCCAAGAAAGAGAAGTGTATTGAAATATATATATCTATATTCTCTTTGGTAAAATCTGAGTCGATGGAGCGAAAACGCATTTCACTTTTGCATAGACCGATAAATAACATGTTTGAGACTCGTTAGTTCGACCACGGGTTGACGAATGAGATTGTCTCGCATTACTAAGCTGTTGTGAAAGTTATTGCACACACACATTGGCTCATGACGTGAATAGTGTTTAATGTGTTATCGATGGATATGAGTGGCATGATCTCGATCTTGACTTTGAAATGCATAGTTGTTTTTAATTAACTTGTATAATGGATTAGAGTGTTGTGTTTTCTTTTTCGCTTTTGCTCGGACGATCAAAATCTAAGTGGGTGGTAGTTCATAACGCCTAAATGGTACCAATAATTGTACCCTTATTCACCCCAAATTCGCTTCAAGAGAGGATATATAGGATCATTATTATGTGGAATATATGTTAAATGTTATGTGCATGTTTCTAGGATCTTAATTCAGATCTATGTTATTTTCCAAGATTTGGTACCGTTTGTCTCGCTTTTGCTTGTTTTATAGGATGTACCAGATCCGGAGCATTGGAGAATGGATCTAGACCAAAAGAAGTATATTGGGCAAAGTGATTAAAGTCCAAGAAGAAGCATGTTGAAGAAAAAGGAGAAAAGTCAACCCGGTTTACCGAGGGCTAGGCCGTAAACCGGTGGCTTGTTTGAATAGGATTCAATTACATTATACAATTTTGATGAAATAAAGTTATTCCAAGCTTTTAAGGAGTTGTTTCTGGTTTTTCCTTTCTACCATCTCTAGCTTGAGTAGATCGAGCTAGATTACCATTGTTGAAGGTATGAAGCTTTGAACGCCTTTTGTCTTCAATATGGTAGATCTGCTCAGATTTATGTGTTTTAGTTAATCTGCATGTTTAAAACCCTATAATTTACTTATTTTAATCATATATGAGCAACGAGATCCGTGAATAGAAAAATCACTCCTGCAAACCGGAGGTCTATACCGGTTTACCGAGGCATTATTTAGAAAACCTAAAACCTGGATTTACTACAATATGTTGATCGGCTGTGTTTCATTAATGAGAGGTTAGATCCGCCAATCGCTTATTGTAATCGTGAATCGCATGAAATATGAATAGTGAAGTGCTAAGTTTGGACATAGTCCGATGGACCCTAAGAACGTGCTTATCAATGTCGATAACCGTTTCAGGCGGTTAATGTATGAAAGTTAGCACTCGATATCGGAAATTTAGTTCTTTACGCGCATGGCTATTACGGACCAATTAAGGTGGGTAGCTTATGATAGATTGTCTACTACTATTGTCGGAGTAGATAGGAGTAGGAGTTGTACCAGAAATGATAATGATAATTAAAACTAAAGCTCGCGATTAATTTAAGAAAATTATATGGTGAAGTAAACGAACGATTAACTAATACAAGTTAGTAGATCGGTCGTAAGAGGGAGAAATACCACGCTTTTTATGTTTATTGTTGGTCAATGACCGCTCTATGTTTCTTCTTAATTAGGTTAAAATCGCTTATACTTATCGCTGCATTGTCTCAAAGGGGATCGACCTTGACTCATATTTACTATACTACGATGTACCTAGTATTCTTTCTAGTAATATCGACGTTAGTGACTTACACGCCGATCACCCGACTCCTATGTCACGGTGACTAACTATCCGCCGCCCTCGTGATTTTCAGGTTGTCCTCCTAACGCACACTCTAGTGATGATTAAAACCGAGAGGCGGTGGAGTATGGGCCCGACGATGGTGATTCTCGCCTAAGGAGAAGAACCTCGGCCTTCAAAACAAAGATAATGGATGAGGATTTGCAGAGCTCAAAACCAGAGGCCTTTGATAAGGAAATCGGCAAGCAAGTGGAAGAAGTTCTACTTGGCCGATGATTATACAAGATCCATGCTTGCTTATGATGTCCCCTGCTCGTAAAAACACGCTTTTAAAATTTATAACACCGAAACACCCCAAGTATAAGGATCTGAGTAAAGGATGTTATCGGGTCGCCCTAAGGGAATGGAATGTTTATCTAATTCAAGTAAAAATCTATATCGATTATGTCACAATTACCTATCTAAACTAAGGTTGAAACTAACTAAAACCTAAACCTAAGAATTGAAACTAAAACAGAATAAAAACAAGCGTAAAATAAGAAAACAGAAAGACGGACGAGCTGCTCACTTATATGAACGAGCCGCCTGGAAACAAAATCTAAATGGACGCAGCATCCGCTATTGAGGACGAGCCGCCCGACTATGAATTGAAGGTAAAAGTGCAGAAAACAAAGCAGGAAATTAGGTTTATAAAACTAGAACTCAAACTAAACTTAATCTAAACGATTTGATTAAAACAATTAAAGGAAAACACAAATGAGGCAACTAGATTCCACCCATCAACCAACAATCCCAACTAGATGGTGATCTAAAGACGTAGTTTTTAGTAGTGATTCTTCATTTAATTCAATCAAATATCTTCAATCAAATTTCTAAGGTTTCGCTTATCCTTTCAAACAAACTAAACATGCAATCAAAACTCAATCACAAGATTGTTTCCAAGCTTTTACTCAACTAAACATGCTTAATCTCTTACAACATGATTAGATGCATTACTTTGAATAAAAGAGAACTTAAATAAACATACTTTCATATATTGATTCAAGCATCAATGAAACATAGATCGCTTCATCAAATCTTAATTCAATAAAACTTAAACAATACAAAATGATCCAAAGTAATGAAAAACTACTTAATTAAACTCACTACACATCAAGTATCGAACTCCTCTAGTTGGTTTTGTTGTTGATAAGCTTCCTCCGCCGACTCACCGTTAGAAGTTTAGCCAACAATCATGTTGAAGATGATTGTTGGGCTGGAGAAGTTCATCTTCGTAAAAGTGGTTTTGGGCGCAGCATTTTTTTGTGAAAATCGCGCTATGAAAAAGTATGAAATTAAGTAGGTTGGGGCCGCCGCCAGATTATAGAGTGCTAAGTCGGTTAGTGGTTTAAGTCGGCACCGACGCCGTCTCAACATGTGGACGCCCGCCCACTTCTCGAACGGGGTTTGACGCTGCTCGACAAATTGGCCGCCTCAACTCTCAATGTAAAATACGATTTTGACGCCGCATGGACGCCAGCTTCACTTCTCGACGCCGCCCAAGATCGGTGAGACGCCCGCCTGGAATGGACGGGATGCAGACGCCGCTCGACATGCCGAGGATCGATTTCTTCATCTTTATCCATTTCCTTCAAGCTAATTCCAACTCTATCTTGAATAATTCGACTTGAGCTTCATTAATCCTCTTTATGCACTCAAATTAAGCTCCTATAAGATAAATAAACATTGCAAAAATGTAGTAATCTTCAAATAACAATAATTCCGCCAATTAAACACATAAAATCGCCCAAATTACACTTTTAATACTTTTAAACCCATTATTCAAATTCAAGCCTTAAACACATAATTTTCTAAAATTACTAAAATATTTAAAGATATTGTTCTCTAATAATGCGATAAAACCATAAATTTCACCGAGAACAACTCCCCACACTTAAACTTTTGTTCATCCCGACAAAACAATCAAAACTATAGCTCAACTTTCATGCAATCCACATAGATCTCTAACTCACGAATAAAAGATACAACAACTATATCAAACAATACCATCATGTAGATAGATTCGTGTATGTGTGACAAGCCCTTTTCAAATTTAACAAGCCTTTCAAAGAAATATCCTCTCAAAAATCCAATGACTATCCTAGATATAAAAAAGAATAGCTCCACTCAAAGCCTTCCCACGCACTCAAGAGGATAATCCCTACAAAGATATCATGCGGTTCTACTGGGTATAAGATCCATGAGAACAAAGACTTCACTTTATTTTTATTCATCATTTTCAAAATTTTCAAATTTGACGATATCGAATGAGCTTTTACTCCGTCATAGTAGAGTAGGACATTTCGTGATAATCCCCTTCCTACTCAAATCATAAGGTAGCTTCTTAATCGCCGTGAGCTTCTCGGTCATCATAAGGGTATAGACATACGCGGTATACCCTACCGCACTCAAATCATCGACACAATTTTCACAAACGATTTATTATGACCGCTATTCATTCTTTTTCCGAGACATAAGTTACATCTCACTTATCACATTCAAACTTTATGATATTCACAAAGACACGGTCCAACTAAGGTGTTACTATAATCGACCTTCCTAAGATAACTCATCAAAATCATGAAAGGATATAGTTCAAAAATCTTGCATCAATATCAAAGGCTCGTGAACGTGAAAATGAATACTATCTCCATAACAAGAAAGACATGCTATAATTATCTCACTAAGTCACATACTATCATCGTTAGAAAACTACAACTAGCAAGCATTTAGTTTCAATCATATGCTCGAGATTCACAAAAATTTAAATTTCGTGGAAATTTAACATTCACTCATATTTCAAAGGATATAGCATGAAAACATACCCAATTTACTCCCCCACACTTAAATCACATTATGTCCAAGAATGTGCAAATAAAAGAAAAAGAATACTTAATGGTTTCAACAAAGGGTTGTCGGGTCAGAGGTTGGCAGGGTCAGCCGAGCATGAATGAACCGCCGCACTCAGACGTGGGTGACATAACACTAAAGTAAAAGCTCGCAACCCTGCTCGAAAATATCCGCCACACTCGACATACCATATAATCTCGGGTACACGGGGTATATGAGCAACACATAACACAAAACACTTACAATGAATGTAGGAGGAATAACCATCAACACATAATCAACTAAAGTACTACTCTAAAACAATAAAACAACCTAAGAAAAAACTAGGTTGCCTCCAGAGCTTTCTTTTAATGTCAATAGCTTGACATAGATTTCAAAAGATCAACCCGGATCGGGCCACTTTGGTTTGACTACCGCCACCTCAAAAGATCGTAATCAAGCATCGGGCGGAAATGATTTTCACCACAACAACAAGTCAAGTGTGCTATAAGATCATTAAATTTTTCTCTCCAAACTACACCGACTCTCTTCTTCGTGTTCTATGCGATGATAGGCGAGTGTGCTAACATGCTCGTGAGTCTCGTGAGAAGGTTCCTCACAGTGTAGAGGTAGGAATGTCATCATCCGACTCAAAGAAATAAGATGGAATCTCTTCACAAATCAGACATCTCAGATTTCATCTCTTCTTTGGAAATAAAGAGTCTCAGCTTTTCCTTTGGTTGCCCAAAATATTTCTTAAGTCGATGACCATTCACTTTAAAAGCTTGATTACCATACCCGCTCAAAGTAATTACTCCACTTGGATTAACTCCTAGAATCTCAAAGGGCTGCACCATCTAGACTTGAGTTTACCCGAAACAGTGAAGTCTAGTATTATGTAGAGTAAAGCCATTTCACCAACTTTGAATTCTCGGTCCTTGATCTTAGCGCCATGGAGTATCTTCGTTCTTTCCTTGCTGCTTAGCATTCTCGTATGCTCGAGTCCGAATTGCCGAGCTCTGCTCAATTGTAACAACCGCTTCTCCCCACAGAGTTGGCTATCAAATTTAAGAATTTAATTGCCCGTAAAGCTCTGTGTTCAAGTTCGATGTGTAAATGACAAGCTTTTCCATAGACCATTTGGAAGGGTGACGTGCCCATCGTGGTTTTAAATGCAAGACGATAAGCCCACAACGCTGGCCATCCAACTTAAGACTCCAATTAGATCGATTATTGTTCACGGTCTTCTAAAATTCTTTTCAAGCTCGTTGCTTACCTCGACTTGGCCATGGTTTGGGGATGATATGGTGAACCAAATTTGTGTTTGACACCATATTTTTCAAGGATTTTATCAAGCGGCGATTGCAAAAGTGGGTACCTCATCACTAATGAGTGCTCTCGACGTTTTAACTGTAAAGATATTCTTTTGCAATAATTTCTTCACGACTTTATGATCATTAGTTTGGGTAGCTATGGCTTCAACCCACTTGGAAACATAGTCGCATACATGCACGAGGATATATTTATTACCGCACTAAGATGGAAAGGGTCCCATAAAATCTATGCCCCAAACGCCTAAAACTTCGTGATTCAAGAATGGGCTTAAGTGGCATTTCCATCCTACTACTCGCCGCCCAGCTTCCGGCACCTATAACAACCTTTACAAAAGGCTTCAGATCTTTAAACAGAGTCGGCCAAGAGAATCCAGCTTGAAGGATCTTTGCAACCGCCTTCGTGTTCCATAAGACTCCGGTAGGACCGCTATGGCATTGTTCTAGTGATATCCCATCGATCATGCCCGAACACACCTTCAAGCAACCGCCTTTGCTGCATCAACAAATAAGGATCTTCCCATACGAGATATTTAAGATCGTAAAAGAAAATTTTCTTCTCCCGATACGTCATGTCCTCTAAATGACCACTCGCTAAATAGTTGACGTAGTCAAGATACCACGGCCTAACCGCTTCAAGCTTCATCAATTGCTCACCGGAAAATCAATGCCTATATCATTGTGATTCTCAGCACCCTCATTTACTAAGCGAGATAAATGATCACCACAATATTCTCACTACCTTCTTATCTTTAATCACAAGGTCAAACTCATGTAAAATCGTAATCCATCAAGTAACCTTGGTTTTGCATCCGCTTTGTCCATAAGGTAGCGTAGGTCGCATGGTCCGTCCATACAACAACTTGAGACCCCGGAAGATAACTTCTAAACTTGTCAATAGCAAAACGACGGCTAGCATAATTGCATTGAGCCGGGTTCAAAGCGCGCTCGCATAATAAATGGGCCTCGAACCTTTATCAACTCTTTCACCTAAAATCGCGCCACGGCGTAATTAGAGGCATCGCACATCAACTCGAAAGGCTTGGTCCAACCAAAAAACTAAAATAGGGCATCGATAAGCTTGTCTTTCGGACAATTGAAAGCTTTTTGCACTTCGTGATCGAACAAGAAATCTACATCATCTTTCAAAAGATTTGATAAAGGCTTACGATGGTAGAAAATCATTAATGAAACGCCGTAGGAAGCCAACATGACCTAGAAAACCTCGCACCTCTTTCACTGCCTTAGGTACGCCATCCTTTCAATGGCTTCACCTTAGCCTTATCAACTTGAATACCAAAGATTGGACACCTTATGTCCCAAAACGATTCCTTCGCCTACTAGAAAATGGCATTTTTCCTGGGCTTCAAAGACTGTGTTTTTCTCAACACACACTGGAGTACCATATCTAAATTCTTTAAGATTTCATCAAAGCTATCGCCGTAGATCGAGAAGTCCATGAAGACCTCCATGCATTGCTCCATAAGTCCATAAAATGGCTAACATGCACCGCTGAAAAGTCGCGGTGCATTGCATAGGCCGAATGGCATTCTCATGAACGCAAAAGTACCGGGATGGATGTGTAAATGTGGTCTTTTCCTGGTCATGGGATCGATGGCTATCCGAAGTAAACCTGAGTATCCATCGAGGAAACAATAATACTTGTGACCACTCGCCTTTCGATAAAGTGGTCAATGAAGCGGTAGGGAAAGTGGTCCTGGCAAGAACTCCTCGTTAAGTCTACAATAGTCAATGCATCAGAGCTCGTCACGAGTCGTAAGGCAACTTCCTCCCCTTTTCATTCATTTTTTCGACCGTGATTCCGCCTTCTTGGCACAACTTAAGTAGGGTGACCCACTCGCTATCGGCGATTGCATAGATGATGCCCATGTCAAGCCACTTTATCACTTCTTTCTTGACAACCTCTCCGATACGAGGATTCAGCCTTCTCTCGAGGTTGTCTAACCTTTTAGCTCCCTCCTCCGCTCGATTTTATGCATGCATACATCCGGGCCGATTCCTCGGATATCACCCACTTGCCATCCGAACGCGAGGATATTCTTTTTTTTAAGCACTTCTATCACCTGTGCTTCTTGCTCAGTGGTCGAAGTTTCAAGAAATGATCAAAGGCAATTTATCTCCATCCTTAAGAAAGATATACTTAAGGTGTTTCGGAAGCGCTTTGAGCTCTAAATCAAAGAGGTGGTTGCTCAATACTAGACTTTAACGGGCCACCTTTCTCTTTATGAGCTTGGAGTGGTTGACTAAAGAATAACTCATCTTCCCGAGGCTCAACCCCGTAAAGGTATCGATCAAATCATCCATCGGAATCCTCCGGTCAACACTTGCTTCCTTTTTCTTGTGATCGATCATTTTTCTTAACTCTTCATCTTTAAGCTCTTCTCGCCAGCCTCTTCCCAATCATCTACTTCCCAATGAGTAGCTTCTTCCAAAAGTCTACCTCGCCCCAACTACCCATCGAGCTTCTTCTTCACCAGGGATGAAGTCTTCCGACTCGCTTTGAAATCATCGCTTGTTGTCGGGCATCTCCATGCTTCTAACTCACTAATGTGCTCAAGCAGTGAGCGAGTGAAGATGACTCGCCAATGCCTACAATTTTGAAATGAATTAGAAGATGGTCCGCAGTCACCTTGATCTTCAATGTCCATGACTTCAAAACACCTATCTCTCGCCAACTCCTCCGCTTCTTCAGAGTAGGCATCTTTTTCATCCTCGTAAATTGCTTCAACAAACGATATTTCATCGCTTGTGGTTCTTTCAGACTTGTCCTCGTGGTGAAGGTGACGGATGTGTCATCGACTCTAAGAGTAATCTGGCCCTTTGCGTAAGTCGATGAGAGCATTAGAAGTGTCTAGAAAGGTCCGGCCTAGAATTAGAGGCATCTCCTTATCGTGGATAGAATAACCTGGGCCGGTAGGAAGACTAAATGTTCAACTTGAAGGAGAACATTAGCTACACAACCGGCCGCAGATCGCTAGATCCTGCCTACCATCTCAAGAGAAATCGGGCGCTCTCGCATCCTTTATCTAACCCGAGCTTTTTGCATACGCTTAATGGCATCACATTAATAGAGGCCCTCGAGTCGCATAAGACATTTTTGAACAAATGGCCTTCGATCTCACAGAGATTGAGGTCCGCAGTGGTCACCTCGCTAACAAATGACTTTTCGGAAACCATCGCGCAATCTTTCAGATAGCACTTCTTCACCATCCCCTCAAGCTTTCTCTTACTCCCACTGCACTTTAAGATACTTAGAGCATTTAGGCATTTCGCTTAATACCTCAAGCATGGGCATACTAACTTGAGTGTCTCTAAGTATCCTCCTCACTCCATCATATTGCTTGTCATTAGTGAGGGCTTCTCTTCTTTTTTGGGGATAAGGTGGCTTTACCATTCCTCATGGCCTGATTATTTATTGCCTCATCCTCCTTATCCTTCCATCTTACTTAACTTTTCTTTCTTTTCTTAGTCAGTGTACAAATTTTCTGACTTTCCTTCCTTTCCTCATCATCGTAATTATTTTCGCCTCCAAGCATTGTCACTAAGCTCCTCATCGCTGCTTTCTTCGGCATGTGATTTTGATTTCCTCCCGAACTCATGGCGCCGTGAGGGCTACTGCTTCCGACATCTTGCCGGATTCAAACCTTCTTACCACTTCTCAATGTTACTTCATTCAACTCTCTTCTTGTCCATACTCCCACCGAGATGTAATGGCAAAGGCAAACATTCACATCGCCTTTCGGATTTCTCTCGGTATAACTCGGAAGTTTACCATGAGGTCTCGCTTGCTTGTCGGGTCCGCCTTATCCGACCAACTTGTCTCTCAATAGCTTTAACACTAGTAGATGAGTCTTCACCATGTCTACCAAATTTCATCAAATTTGTGTTGAGGGACACATGAGGTGGTATGATTTTGAGTTTGGTTCCATCCTCCTCGAGGCCTTTGGGAGTTGGAGTCGCCTTTGATAGTTTGAGTTGAAAGAATTCAATTTGAAGGGCCGGGTGGTAACTTGGCTTGATTGAAGTTTTGTTGTTGAAATCCTGAGTAGTTCGGCTTTGATTGAAGTTTCGGAAGGGTTGGTTTTGATTATCCATTAAATTTATTTCCTCCGCCATCTCCGCTCCTACCGCATTCCAAGATCGTAAGGTGCGTCTAAAGATTGGCCACCGCTTGCTTATCAATTCCATCCGAGCAACCAACGCTTTGTATCGTGATCGCTATGATACATTCTTTCTTAACGACATTAGTCTTCTTGGGGTCGACCACATATTGTTCTTGGCGATGGTCTCACCCACTCAGAAAGGGGCCTCATCACCTCCCCTAAGAAGGATCCATGAGTCGTGGAGTCAAGATAGTCTCTATTAGGTTGAGAGACACCTCTATAAAACAGCTCCAAAGAACTCATGTCTGGCTATATCCGTGATTGGGGCATTTCTCATCAAGAGATTCAATCTCTCCCAAGCTTTGCCAACAGCCTCTCATCCTCCAACCGCCAAACGTAGCTATTTCCGTTTCATCTCCATAATCTTGCCTCGGTGAAACCCACTTAAGAGCTTAAGGCTCTTTTGACATCATTCCATGTATGGAGGGAATGGTGAGCTAATGATTTAAACCACCGGCTTGCTTCACCTTTTAAAGCAAACGGAAATAGCTTTAACTTCACTATCTCGTAATCAACACCAGGGTAATGGCCTCGCTTCATGATTTGTATTTAATGTGACAAGAAGTCATGTGGGTCTTCTTGAGCAAGGCCATGGAAAGAACTATTTTGGACTAAAGGCGACTACTCCATTTTTAAGATCGAATTCACTCCTCCCATGTCGAGAGGACTAACAGGTCTATGCCCTCGAGAAAATCTTGATTAAGATATGGGGTGTAAGTGGTCCTCGTTCAATTGATTAAGTCGGTTTTGTCTAAATTGTTGAAGTTGTTGATTTATGCCACCTTGTTGATTCTCGTTGTTGCCGCAGAGCTTGCATCCGCCAAGGATTAAATTTAATCGAGCTTGGGGATGTGGATTTGAATTGATCTTGATCTTCCATGGCGCCAAGATCGTGGAAAGCCTCCTTCTAAAAATAGATCGCTCGTGCTCGGATCAAGATTAGAAGTCCTTCTTACTTCTCGCTTGCATAAACCAAGAAAGGAAAGGAAGAAATCAACCTTAGGTTGATTAGAACAGTTTAGAAAAGGTTTGATGGTTTAGAGGAGAAAAGAAAAGAGAAGAGAAGATAGAAAATAGGTGTTGATTGAACAGATCGAATCAAGGCCCAGCAGTTAGTGGACGTCGTTCAGAGATGAACGCTGCTCAATTAAATGAACGGTCGCTTTGAGAGAACAGATTGAAGTGGACGGCGCTCAAGTTATTAAACGCCGTCTGCATCTCAAAATCTAAAACTAAATCTTAAAACTTAAAATGAAATAGAAATAATTAAGGAAACTAAAAAGAACGTAAGGAAATAAATAAAGGCTAGTCTAAAATTACTTAAAAACAAATCTAAGATTATAGAAACTAATATAACTATCAAAAATTAAAGAAAATAATTGAAGGAAAATAAAGTTAAATAAAACAAGGTAAAACGAAACAAAAATAAACGTAATTCTAAAATTTAGACCTCACGAATTAAAATTAGAATCGATATAAAATTTTATACCTAAAAGAATCCGACAACCGTTATCGATTCCCCGGCAACGGCGCCAAAACTTGTTCGTGAAAACACGCTTTTAAAATTTATAATACCAAACACCCCAAGTATAAGGATCTGTAGTAAAGGATGTTATCGGGTCGCCCTGGCAAGGAATGGAATGTTTATCGAATTCAAGTAAAAATCTATATCGATTATGTCACAATTACTATCTAAACTAAGGTTGAAACTAACTAAAACCTAAACCTAAGAATTGAAACTAAAACAGAATAAAAACAAGCAAGTAAAATAAGAAAACAAAAGACGGACGAGCTGCTCACTTATATGAACGAGCCGCCTGAAACTAAATCTAATAGACGCAGCCGCCTCGCTATTGAGGACGAAAGCGCCCGACTATGAATGAAGCTGAAGTAAAAGTGCAGGAAAACAACAGAAATTAGGGTTTATAAAACTAGAACTCAAACTAAACTTAATCTAAACGATTTGATTAAAACAATTAAAGGAAAACACAATGAGGCAACTAGATTCCACCCATCAACCAACAATCCCAACTAGATGGTGATCTAAAGACGTAGTTTTTAGTAGTGATTCTTCACTTAATTCAATCAAATATCTTCAATCAAATTTCTAAGGTTTTCTTTATCCTTTCAAACAAACTAAACATGCAATCAAAACTCAATCACAAGATTGTTTCCAAGCTTTTTACTCAACTAAACATGCTTAATCTCTTACAACATGATTAGATGCATTACTTTGAATAAAAGAGAACTTAAATAAACATACTTTGATATATTGATTCAAGCATCAATTAAACATAGATCGTTTCATCAAATCTTAATTCAATAAAACTTAAACAATACAAAACAGATCCAAAGTAATGAAAAACTACGAATTAAACTCACTACACATCAAGTATCGAACTCCTCTAGTTGGTTTTGTTGTTGATAAGCTTCCTCCGCCGACTCACCTAGAGTTTTTAGCCAACAATCATGTTGAAGATGATTGTTGGGTTGGAGAAGTTCATCTCGTGTAAAAGTGGTTTTGGGGCGCAGCTTTTTTTTTGTGAAAATCGCGCTATGAAAAAGTATGAAATTAGGTTAAATGCGGTTGATTTATAGAGTGCTAAGTCGGTTAGGGTTTAAGTCGGCACCGACGCCGCCTCAACATGTGGACGCCCGCCCACTTCCTCGAACGGGGTTTGACGCTGCTCGACAAGCGCCTCAACTCTCTCAATGTAAAATACGATTCGACGCCGCATGGACGCCGCTTCACTCGACGCCGCCCAAGATCGAGACGCCCGCCTGGAATGGACGGGATGCGACGCCGCTCGACATGCCGAGGATCGGATTTTTTATCTTTATCCATTTCTTCAAGCCAATTCCAACTCTATCTTGAATAATTCGACTTGAGCTTCATTAATCTCTCTCTTTATGCACTCAAATTAAGCTCCTATAAGATAAATAAACATTGCAAAATGTAGTAATCTTCAAATAACAATAATTCCACAATTGAACACATAAAATCGCCCAAATTACCCTTTTAATACTTTTAAACCCATTATTCAAATTAAGCCTTAAACACATAATTTTCTAAAAATTACTAAAATACGAAAGATATTGTTCTCTAATAATGCGATAAAAACCATAAATTTCACCGAGAACATCCCCGCCAACTATCGGTTCGCAGCCTGTGAGGCGGGTAGGTCTATCGAGTGGTTCTGTTGCCGGCCCCAAAGGATTACATCTTTCTTCATTATGATCATTTTGTGGCTGGGTCCCGACCATCCTTTGACCCCTTCTTGGTGAAGTTTATGACGGTTACAAATACTCTTTCATGTGATCTTTCTTTCTGGATATCAAGAGTGTTTGTAGGTTTCATCATTGTGTGTCGGTTGTCCGGTGGCGAGCCCAGTCTGCCCGTTTTCAATTTTTTCTATACCCTCTCTAGGTTGAACAAAAGGGACAATTAGGTCTCATGGGCGCGGATCGCCAACTATTCATTGATCTTTCGATAAGGGTCCTCGGTTGAAAAGCCCGATGTATACGAGTGGAGGTCGCGTGTTGGGTGGCCGCTTCATAACTTTCGGTCAGGTTTGTCCAATACCGAGGAGATTAAGACGTATAACGAGCAAAACGATGATAAGGAGCTCATTCAGTGAATATACGATACCTTGGTGTTCCGTGAAGATCCCCCTATCAAAAATAGACATTCAGTTTGCGGGCTCTATTGGATGTGACCGAGCCATTTAGTCAGGCTGTTGGGATCCCCGGTCTGAGGTCAGAGTACCCTTGGTTAGAGTAGTGCCCTTGCCTTGAGATCCATACTGGTATGCCGAGTGCCATCATGATGTTTGCTTTTCTTTCCAGTGTGTCGTGTGTGAGGGCGATCCTGAGAAACGTGATGAGCTGGGTAACAACCTTTTCCATGTGTACTTAGTTATATTTTGCTTTCTTTTGTTAATATGATCGCTGTTTATTTCCGTTAATGATCTCCGTACTAACATATTCCTTAATCTGTAGACATGCCGAACGTTAGCCGTATCCGCAAGAAAGTCACCGATAAGCAGACTATCGGCGAGGTTGAAAGGGCGAGTCACCTCGCGGCTAGTTAGATGCCCAAAATTCCTTTGGTTATCCCAGAGAGAGCTGTGCCTCCAAATCCTAAGAGCAGCAGGAAAACTGTGGTCACCTTTAGCAGTGGCACCCTACAGCTCGCCGGCACGGAGAGGAAGGACACTCTGGTGATTGGTGGTGACGTCGAAGAGAGTGATCCAAAGAAATACAGAGTTCCACCCTAGACAAAGGGTCATCCTACTATGGTCAAAGTAGTGGCCGAATCGGCCAAGAAGACCTTAGATCGATCACCCGGCCGCCTAACATTCAATCAAGTGGATGAACAACATGCGGCCTCTGCTTCCTGGCCTGCCTCTGATCGCATTAGTTGGTTGTACGCGGGTTTCACACTGCCAAAGACGAAGGCCGAGGTTGTGATTCATCAACTGTGGAACTTAAAGTTAGACGGTCCTGATGAGGTGGCGATGGTGATTGGGAAAGGAATCGGTGCTCCACGGTGCTGAGGGATCGGCTGAGTCCCTCAAAGTATTTCCTCCAGAGGCGCCAAGACTTAGCGGGTGTGGTTAGCATGCTTCCTGCTCTGGTTAGTCTATACTTGCATAAATTTCTTGATTATTTTTCTTGCTTCATCTGTTACTAAAATGTTCTCCCCTTATCTTGTAGTTGAACACCTCCATTGTACAAATTTCGATCACATGGGCGATTTAGATGGAGCGAGATTTGGGCAAGGCCTGGAGAAGGTTGAACAACTTGAAGGAAATGTCTCGAGCCGAATCTAAAAGTCGGGACCATGGAGAGCGAGCTTAAGGTGTTGAGGAAGAAACATCTAGATGAAGTTGAGGCCATGGAGATTGCTAGGATCGAGTTGCAGTCCAAACCTGAGAAAGAAGCCACTGAGTATAACAAGACATTGACGAGCTCAAGGCAAGTGCTGATCGGGCGGGACAGCTGTAGGCTAAGGAGAAAACCGCTCTTGAGGAAAGAGTGAAGAAGGCCGAGTCCGACTTGGAGGCCAAGCTGGAAGCTGCAAGGGTAGCCGCAAGGATGGAAGCAATTGATGCTTTTTAGAGATCTGATGCGTTTAACAAGATTCTTGAGGATAACGGTCTGGCGGGCTACGATGAAGGGTTTTTCATTTAGCTCGTTGTGTCCGCTGAGCTCAAGGAGGTGATGCCCCTTCTCTGAGTATTTTAGAGGATTGGTCTTTCCTCGACTAGTACGATGATCAGTTGTTGCCCTTCCATTCAGAAATCCCCTTCACTGCTGAAGAGATTGAAACCATTGCTCAAAGTCGGGCTGAAGAGGGAAAAGAACCATGGAATCCCCCACCTGTGATCATTGACAATTTGCGGGCCATAATTAAGAAGTCGTCTAGCGTTACTACTCAAGTTAAGATTGTGTCCGCTTGTAGCCCAATTGACTCCCTTTTACATCATTCTCTTCAAGGCGAGAATGTTCATGATGAATCAATGGTGCCTGAGAGCGAGCAGATCCAGCAGTGACAGCTTTTATCTTTCTTTTCCTCATACTTTGGGTTGTAATATTAAACTTTTAATTCTGAGCTCTTTATCTGTAATAACTTAGTAACCTCGAATGATGTTGTGGCCGCTGTATGGTTTTTGATAGAATTTATGTTTTCTTCTTCCTCTTGATTTTCTCTAGTACTGATTGTGCTTGCTTCTCTATTTTTCTCAAAAATATGACGTCTTTCGAGTTGGTGTGCTCGCCCATGGGGCATGCGGCCCTTTTTTTTTATAAGTCCTGAGCTTGCACTTTATGGACTTATTGAAAATAATAACCTACTTACTTGGACGCCCACTCGTTTGAATCCGTCGTAGGTATTTCAACTCTGCGGACCCTTGTTTCAAGCAAGGTTTTTTAGCGGTTTGGTCTAAATAACCTAGTCTGTCCTATTGGCTCTTTTCTAGCGTGTCAGTCTTGGATGTGTAACCGTCCCGACTTGACAGGTCCTTTATTTACTGCTACCTCGGTAACTGCTGCATTGATTGTCACCTTGGTAACCATAGAGCACTAAAGTTGGCCTTTTGAATTTGAATTTGAGGAAGTTGCCTTAACCTTATCCGTTTTTCAACTTTTGAATTCATTTTTTAAAAATGGTTGCTTCAGCCCTATCCGTCGGATTTTATTGACTCGACCGTAGGTTGTGCTGGCTCCTCTTATAAAAGGAGGGGCTTGCCATTTCTTCATTCCAACATGCAAATTAGAGTTGTCTTTGCAAACAAACCACTATGGTTCTTCACTTGTTTCCCTCTAACGCCTTCACCGCTTTTTTGATATGGCATCGAATGATGTCCTTGCAATTTTCTGGGCTTACTTTAACCGCTGCCTCTCTTTGATTGAGCCGTGGTCCGAACTGCTGCAAGATAAATGGAGGATCCTGTTTGCGCATTTCTTTGTCTGTGTGGGATGACTTGATCGCTCGGGCAGGGAAGCGGTTCATCAACACTCGTGCGCTTCCTACTAATCATTTGAAGAGGTCGCCGAAGAGGAGGCTTTTCTCTTGCATTCCATTATTATCCCCTCGGTGAAGGTTGATTCGGGCCTCCTAATGCATCGTGGGGCCGTTTCTTTTTCCACGGGCATGGATCCTGGTCGCTTCATCCCCTTTCATTGGCTAATATCCAACCTATGTTCCGCATTGGTACCCCCTTTCCGAGTATCTTCCGACTTCCAAGGCAGAACATCGTGTTTGATTAGATTCCCTCTAAGTCCTCCACCGAGCCTGACACCTCATTTGATGAGGAATTGCCTTACTTTTAATTTTTTTTTGTAACTCGATTATCACAAGATCATGGTCTTTATATTTGAGTATTTTATTGCTTTTGTCTCAATGTTTAATGTGCTTATGATCCTTCTTGATTGCATGACCCTATTTTTATCGAGACCACTTTCGAGCATAATCTGAGACCGAAACGAGTCCCGGACTACTATTCGAGCGTGCACTGAACACTCGAGGCCATGTCGAATTGGTCTTGCTTAAAAACCTCGGGCACAAAACCCGCTTTGAACTAGTGCCAAAATTTCTCTCAGGCGGTCCCGTTATTTAAAGCAAGGTCTCATGCCTTTCCTGCTGGGAATGGTTGAGCATTAAAGCGCGTGATCCCTGGTTGACTGGAAGACCGCGGCGCTCAATGATGCATTGAATGCGGTTTTAGTAACCGTGGGGTAGTAAATGTGGCTTTTGTATTTAGAATTTGAATAGCCTCGCAGAATCGCCTGCTCTGTTAGATCTTGTCAACCTCATTTGTTGGATCACCTTCCTTTTCCTATAAAAAAGGAGATCTTGACCATCTTTAACAACAATTATACATCTGCTTTGTAATACTTGTCTCTTCTCTTTTTCACCATGTCGATGTCCTCCATCGCTCTTCTCATTCCTTCGGTTGTCCCATTTCTTTGCTACGGCGTCTCACATCGCCGCTATGTAATTTTTGGGAGTACTTCCACGGAAAAGGCACTTGGCCATGTTCCGTGTTGTTTCTTCGGTGGCGTTTATTTACCGCAGATCCTGGGGTAGATATAACCTCACTTCGGTGCGTGAGTTTTACTCCGCTTTGTCGGAGGCTACCTCCGCAGGGCACCACTCGATTTCCTTCGAGGCATTTCGCTGGCTTTACTCCGCCACTATCAACTCTGCCTTCGCTTACCCAAAGTCGATCCGCCATGAATTACGAGGTGGCATGGGATCTTGATAGTGAGGTGCCTTATTTTAATCATAGGGCCGATGCATACCGACGCTTATTTCCGGGTGAGGAAAATCTCATCTTGAAGCGGCGCCGCCCGAAAGCCGTCCCGACCGCATCGGGAGTGGAAGCGGTTTATCAATACCCATGCCATTCGACCATGGATTTTCGAGGTGATTACGGATGAAGAAGTTATCCTTATGCATGCTATCTTTAGTCCGTCGGTGAGCGTGGATCGGGAGTTATAATTCACCGTGAAGTTATCAATTTTGCGAGGATAATGGATCCTCTCATCCAATACCTTTCGTGGTTGATTTAGTGGCCTTTGTACTAGTAGTCGTGGAATGCCGGTCAGCCTTAGGGATGTCTACCTCAACACGGACTAGCCTTTTTTGAGCCCTTGGTCACCGAGTTAACTGCGGTGATGCCAAGTTTGTTGTATTTGTTCGCTTTTATGAATAGAAAAGTATTCATTCAAATTCTCTTGGTGTTGCGAAGACTAAGGGTGTATCCGTGGATTTCACAGAAACAAATAATACCTAAAGCGTGAACACTGAGAAAATATAAAGTTGGTATGTATACTTATACGATAAGAAAGCGTGATCATTCATGTCGTAAACACTGTAATGAAAACCCATAACCCAGAAAAGAAAGCTTAATCCATTTACATCAGAACGAGACATGGCACCGTGACTGAACCAACTTCTACATGTAATATCTCTTGAGATGATCTACGGGCCAGGCGATTGAGCTCGCATCCGCTCATGTCCTTTAAAACATCGGTCCCTTTCTTTGATTTCTAAAGATTCGATAAGGATCTTTCCAGTTCGCTGTTAGTTTGCCCCTATCGGGTTGGAGTCCTGCGGCCTTCCTATTGCAGAGGACGAAGTCACCTACTTTGAAGCAGTGGTCGCGAACTATTTTGTCGTGATGTCTTTTGGCGATCTGTTTGTAGTTTACGAGCCTGTGGTATGTTGCAATCCTTCTTTCTTCTGCCAAGTCCAATTTGATTTGCCTGCTAATTTGATTTGTGACCCTGATACTTGGGAGCGACATTTCAATCGGTGCCATGGCTTCCGAGCCATATGTGAGCGTGAAAGGTGTTTGACCAGTGGGGGTTTTTACTGTCGCCAGAGCGCCTATAAGATGGTAGGGAGCTCATCAACCCATCCTCCTCGCGGGTTGCATTCTCGCCACACTATTTTTGAGCATTTTTATTATCTGCTTGTTCTGGCCCTCGGCCCGACATTGCTCGCTGGTAGGTCACGACGATTGCCGTTGTTTGACATTGTAGTCTCTAAGGTAAGCTTGAGAACTCATCCTCGAATTGCAGCCCGTGATTTGTAACCACCACTCACGGGATGCCAAAACTTGACCATATCTGATCGTGTAGAAAATAAACCGCATCCTTTGCCCCTATCTTAGCCAGGGGCTTTGCCTCGATCCATTTTGTAAAATAGTCAACCGTCACTATGATAAGCTTGCAGCTGCCCCTTCCCGTGGGGAATGGTCCAATACGATCTAAGCCCCACATGTCGGAAGGCCAGCCGACACTATGATGCTTTTTCACCGATGGTAACCTTGGGATGTCCGTGACATTTTGACAGGCTGGACATGCTCTGACTAAGGCTTCGGAGTCCTTTAGGATCGTCGGCCAGTAATATCCTGCTAATATGATCTTTTGAGCCAAAGAGCGACTAGCATGGTGGTCCTCACACACCCCCTGATGTAATTCTGCCAGGATTTTCTCACTTTCTTCCTCACGGACACATCTGAGAAGGGGTTTCATGGTCGACCTTCTGTATAAAACTCCGTTAAGGATGGTGTACCTTGCCGCCCTCTTCCACAGAGATCGGGCATCATCCTTATCTGCCGGTAGGTTGCCCGATTCAACGTAAGCTCTGATGTTATCGATCCAACTTGGATTCGTGCCAACACATCGATGTCCATGATCCGCTTCTTTGTCTATGGAGGGTGCCGCCAAATACTCAACCATGATAGAGGATCGGCCGAGCTCCTCGCCTCCGATAGTTTTGACAAGAAGTCTGCCCGTATGCTATCTTTCCTACCGATTCTTTTGAATTCGCAGTAGCTGAAATCCTTTTTCAGCTGTCTGACGACCTCATAATATTTGTTCAGGATGCCGCAATGTGTGTCATAGTCGCTTGATATTTGATTGACCTCTAGCTGAGAATTGCAGTAGACCTCAACATTATCTACTCTCATCCCTCTTGCGAGCTCGAGGCTGGCTATGACAGCTTCATACTCGGCCTGATTGTTTGAGGATTTGAATTCGAATCTTGGGTCCTTTTCTATCTCTTCGGTTGTCCCCGGTTCGCATAAAATAATATACCGCTCGCAGCCCATTCCGGGCCGACGCCTCATCAACGTGAAGTTGCCAACAATTTTCTGGCCGTCTCATTTCCACGGTCTTCGGCATTGTAGGTTTATCGAGTCCTTGCGGACTCGGGTGCTCTATGCTAAAGCTTGTTTCGATGATGAAAACCGCTAGCGGTTGAGCTTTAATTGCCTTTCTAGATGGTATTGTATATCGAACGCCGTAAGTTCGAGCAGCCCATCGGAGTAAACGACCGAGAGTTAGGAAATCCACGCGGGAACACAGAAGAATTCAAAATTTTATTTTCTTTAACCAGGATCGACTTCGTTTAAGAAACAAACATAACAAGTTAGTAGACGGTGGTTACCTTGTTTGATCTAAAAGATCGACGCTTTGACTGTCTAAGGAGAGTAGTGGTGCACGGAGCCGCCTAAGCATTCGGCCTCTACCGCCTGTCCACACGAACAACCCACCAGAATCCACCATTGGATTGCTACTAGAAAAATCCGGTTGCTAGACCGATCTTTTCTCTCTCTCTAAATCTCTCTCTAAGAAGCTCTCTATTTTCATAAGAAACTATTAGTCTCTTGGAATTATGATGTATAAAAGAGCTAGCCAAGACCTCCTATTTATAGAAGTAACCTGTGCCCCATCATAGTCCCCAACTGATTGGGATTAGCTTCTAGTAGATTGATGAGAAAGAAAACATTTTCCTTATAAAATAAGGAAAATACATTTGATTGATTTATCTCATTTAATATTCAATATCTTATATTAAATATATTTCCAAGATATATATTGACAATATCTTATATTGAATATATCTTTATCTTATTACCATAAATCTATTTTCCAAAAATCAATTAATATCCAATATTAATATTATGGTAATCTTATTAATTAAATTGCACGATCCAAGTGTATCTTATACACATTGAAAGTGGAGCCTCAAATCCCAAAATATTGTCATCCGTAATATTTTTAATTAATATAATACTATGATTAATTAATTTGCAAAATACATGCATATACACATAATATTTTCGACATACACATACATTATGTGTATGTTTAATTAATCAACATAATTAATATCTTGTATTATATTTATTCATAATAAATAAATACCACCATATTAATTTACCACTATAACCTTTATAGTATGAGATAAATTCTTTCCTTATTTGGTTATCACTATAACCGCATTTTAATCCGGCTAGATGTTCTTATGTGTGTGACCGATAGCTTCCTCGATATGTTGGCCGTAGGCACAAAGTGCAAATTACAAAAATGCCCTTCATACCCAACGATCACGGGATAGCGTCTAGCAACACACTGTGACCCCCACTCATCGGAAGAGTCAAATGCAATGACTACTACCTTCAATGTGAAACAGTTACCGTGTAATAGAATCCTATCACTGTAATAATATCCATACGGTAGTTCGTCAAGTGTCAAACATCAAAGACCGTATCTTATAATCTGGATATCATGCTCTCTCGAAGTAACTCATTTACTTTAACTTTGCAAAGAATCACGAGAGTAAGACATTCCTTATAAGACGGCACTTTCGGATATTCACCCCTACTGATAGAGTACACGATTTCCGGACAAACAAACATGTATCACACCCAATCACTACCGTATGATCTCCCTGTGGCTAGGGGAAACCTCAATAGCGTCAAAGCATGACAATCCACACCATGATGCCATGTAGACTCCGGTCCTAAGGATAATTACACAACCGTCACATAGTGTGACACTTAACAGTGTAAGTAGGTCAGTCTAACGTACTCATCCTCTAATACACGTCCATGTACAGTCCAAATGTCTCTATACTTTGATAGACGATATCTATCTCTGCCCTTAACGACATAAGACATTTAATATGTGCTAGCATGTTTGCACAATCAATGCTCTGTTGAATAATACATAAGCCTAGAGACATTTAAGTATCGAACTTATTAAAGTGATTAGAGATCCCATCAACCATAATCGCCTATCATGGTTTCTCTATCACAGTTTAATACTAAGGACGCTATCATATAACAATTCATAATTGGTTCTTTAAAAGAACAAATATATGACAACAGTAAGTCATTTAATATATGTATAAACATAAAGAAATAGTAGAAATGACCCGACCCGGTCGGATCTTGTCTAACCCGATTGGCTTTAGGACACTATTTCAACAATCTCCCACTTGGCCTAAAACCAATCACTCGTACACACAAGACCAAGTTGAAACACAAGAATCTCGTGCAATACTCGCAACCAACCCTAAGCATGAACGGATCGCTATCCGTGGGGACTCAGACTATCTTCATATCATGCTCCAAATGATCAAGTCAAAAGGAACCGCCTCAACACACACATGAATCTCTGACGAGACCTTGGTCCTTCCCGAGAGAGATATCCAATACATTACTCATAAATTGTAACACACTCCCACTATCCCTCATGTACATTGGGCATATCCCTTCTTTTGAATGAATCAAACAATAAAATTAGAGAAACTTGTTTGAGTCCATAAATGGATCTCGTGGGCTCACATATCATGTTATCGCTCTATGAACATCGGGATTTTTGTCCAACATCTTCAACACTATCATATAGCCATGATACAAAGTTATAACAAGCACAAATGAATAGAATCGGGCTCACCGGCAACATAAAGATAATTACAAGGTTTACACCCTGCACTTCTCAATCATCACTATAGCCTTATGGTAATCATATTACTATCCACCTCAGCTTTTCAGGGACATTCCCTCTAGGTAAGACATACTAGGTTCACAACCTGATTGCCACTGATGGAATTTAATTCAGATATTATGGCTCCTGGCCATATCTCTCAATCTTGCCTTTCAAACATTCCTTCATAAGTCGTGAGATATTCATTCTTCAAGATGAATATACCAGCAACCTTTTCAGGCTTGAGGTTATCTACAGAATTATAGAAATTTTGTGTGCACTGAGCAGTGTTCTACACCTTATCATTATGTGGCGTCTGCTCACGTTCCTTTGGCTGAATATCTCCTTGTGGTTCTCAAACTACCTTTGAGATCTAAATTTACCCCCAATGTTTCTTTTGGAAGAAACACTTCCTCTAGAAGACAACATGTTTGGAGACAAACATTTTGCTCCGTAGACAAGTAAATAATATCCAGCATGCTAGGTAAGATATTCCATAAAGTTTCATATGTCAGACTAAGCTCCAAGCCTTTCAGACATTGCCTGCTTGCTAAAAGCACAACAACCTTAAATCATCGGTTAAGATGGATTTGATGTTATCGACTTCCATATCTGATATGGAATTTGTTTAACCTTTATTCTTTGGAACTTGGTTAAGTATATGAATTGTATAAGGGGACTATCCCGAAACGGGTAAGGGACACATTGCATGGCTTACGTCACACATTTATCATATATAGTGTTGTTTCTATTTTAGAAGCACAATCTGATCGCGTATCCAAAAGTGGTATCCTTCCAGGGGGAATCTTATTCCTTTTCAAACAACTTTTGAAACACCCTTCAGGTATTAATTACTTCAATCCAATTGAAGATTAATTCCTACGTAGTTCATCAATCTCATATTCGTGCTAACTCGAACTTTTCGGGTTTTCCAAATTATGCACTTCACTGAGTACACTTGACTATTTCTAAAAATAGTCATAAGATTAACAAAAGTTATTTGTGGCATTAATTGTCATGAGCCAACAAACATCGGTATGTTTAGGCTTTGGACAACTTTCTAGATTTTATAACATTTTCATAAGAGGGTATTTCAGTCATCTTTAGACATGATTCATAACCACATGGTTCAGATGTCATCAGAATGACTTCTGATCACACGATTCCCCTCCATAGAGACTATGTCTAGAAACGACCACCAAATATTAAGATATGACCATATAAAAATTTAGTTGAGAATTCATCACATATATCAACTATATAGTGACACCAATCTAATATGTCGATTCATTGATCGCTCAACTTTATCGGGATAACATTTATTTCTTACAATTGAATTTGTCCATTAAATCCTAACATCTAATCGAAAATATGTTCTTCATGAGAACCGAACATGATAACATTTATTTAGTTCATTTATCGCTTTATTAGACTCGTAATACAAAACCGAAATGTCTCAACGCTTGCTTCACTTTTCGTATCTCGCAAGGTATTCCGTATTTAATCTTTCTAATTCAATCATACTCGTAAGATATCATATATCTAAGAGCTGACTTAAACTTAGACAGATTTATCTCAATATACTTGCTTAGGACAGAGACTTCGATAAGTTCTCTTACTTAAGCACATGCCCTAACTTTCCATTTTAATCCTTCAAGCTCTTGTAAATATTTCTTAATTTAGTCTTCATAAGACTTAAGAAAAGTCACAGGAATTGTGTCTTCAATTTTCTTTCATAAAGAAAGTCCAACATTTGTCAAATTGTCTATTTAACCCTTTTGAATCATATTCAAAACATGAACTATTTAATTTACTTTCAAGAAATGATTAAAGAATTAAGTCGATGCTTAAATCTTATAATTTTGAAAACAACCTTCCAAAATTCTATGCGGTCATTCTTATCCAACGCTTGAATTAATTGTCATCGTGATGATAGAATGATCATATTGGATCGTATCCAATATATGATTAATTCGTTGAAACTTATTTCAAGTGATTTAATCATATCATGAGCTTCCGCTTTTCATTAATACTTAAAGTCTTGGAGCACTCCACCAAATATGTAATCTCCTTGTCTCTAACTACTATAACGGGTTGCTCACGCCATTGCTTATTTTATAAGGATTAAAATAACTTAACCATACTTGAAAACATTTCTCAAAAGGTAATAAATACAATTTGGTTTTACTAATCGAGAATTAAAAACATAAATATAAAAGTTTGCTAAAACCTACAACATAAAATAAAGATAAAAGAGTGTTGTTGTCTATACACGCAAAATCAAAAATGGTCTTTTGATTTATGATTTTGCTCCCACTAGTCAACTACTCCCAATTGACTTTCAAGAATCTTTCAAAAATTCTTTAGTGGCCAAGATCCCATCTAGTTACCCCGATTTCCGACGAAGGCCGGTCAACCGAATAATTCAAAGGTAGGTAACACTTTACCAATCACATCTCTATGTGATTCTTGGTGGTTGACTAGTCAACTCTTTGACAATTCACATCTTATGTGATAGTCAACCGCTTGTCTCTAAAATCAGAAGGTCCTGGCGAGGGCCAATCACCGCAAGATTCTTAGTCGAGTCGTAACCCAAATATTCATGAGATCTCATAACGATCATATCTCGATAACGACGATATACCCGAGGTAGGTCGATTCCCGACGCGAGGCCGATCGGTTGATTCGAATAAGGGCTCTTACCCGTCATTATAATATTGGGAGACAAATATAACTCGATTTTTGTTGTGGGAGTAATTTTAAATTAATTCACTTAATTAATTTCGTATTATGGTCTCAACAAAATATATCTATCTCTATAAACATACATCCTACACATTTATCTAGATCGTGCCTAGTTATGCATCTATCGTATCATGTAAAATAAATACAAGCACAAAATAAATAAATGCGTAAAGTAACTGGTATGATCATTGACTTTTCCTAGGTGCGGTTTCGAATACAAACTGATGAAACCGCGGGTCACAGTCTAAGGGTAGCTGCAACCACCAATAGGATCTTTAATGCTCCATTTTCCAATGAGATCTTTATTTTCGTCTATCTTTGGTCATCATCTTCCGCTCCATTCTTGTTACATAAATTTTATCTAATAAAATAAATACACCCGCCGCAGACGGGGGGAGCTAACGGAATGGGATAATGCAGAAAATAAACTAGGTCACGTTCTGCATAACGGCCTTGGATAATTTTTAAACCAACAGAAAAATTTAAATCATTCACATCTATCCTATCGGTCGAGTCCATGATCAATCGGGGTCCATATAATCATATATATCTACTATCTAATCTATACAATAATATCTTATGAAAAAGATAAACTAACATTTAACTACTTGCGTCTTCATTAATTGATTAACTTTTAATCAATCAAATAATTTTATACAATCAATTAACTAATTAACATTTAATTAATTAATTGATTTAATCGAAATAAAATTAACGGTTAATTTTAAACGATATCAATTTTAATTTTAATCAATTGGAATTATTCCAAAATAAATCAAAATTAAAATTAAGTCTCTTTTGTTTCTTTCCTTTTGATTCCTAATCAAAAGTGACACTTTTGATTTCCAAAACCAAAAGGCACCAATCTTGGTCCTTTCCAAAATCAAATATTTTGAAAAGAGCCTAGGCTTATTCCACCAAAATCAAATATTTTGAAAATGGCCTAGGCCTATTCCAAACAAAATTTGGAATGGCCTAGATTATTTAAAGGCAAATCATATTTACCAAATAATGCCATGTGGCATCCCAATGGTCCAAACTATTTGAAACATTAGTTAGCCACATGATATCAACTAAACAAAAGATATCAATCACAACTACAAAACATATTGAATCACAAAATACACAAAACAAAATTTTGGAGATCCACCGAAAAGAAGCACCAGGCGGCGTAATTTCCGGTGGGGGTGCCGCCGCCGATCGGCCGAGCACCCCAAAAGCCGACTTGTTTTTTTTTTCCTTTTCGTGTATCGTTTTGCGAATCAAAAATATTTCATCTTTTAATTACATGATTTAAACGATAAAATTAACCACGCAAATTAACATGCTTATTGCTTAGCTAAGCTTGCTCCGATACCATCGTTAGAAATCTACGCGGAACGCAATGAATTCAAAAATTTATTTCTTTAACCAGGATCGACTTCGCGTTTAAGCAACAAACATAACAAGTTAGTAGATGGTGGTTACCTTGCTTGATCTAAAAGATCGACGCTTTGACCATCTAAGGAGAGTAGTGGTGCACGGAGCCGCTCAAGCTGTTCAAACCTCTACCGCCACCCACACTAACAACTTGCGGAATCCACCATTGATTGCTATTAGAAAATCGGTTCCTAGACCGGCTTTTTCTCTCTCTCTCTCTAAATCTCTCTCTAAGAAGCTCTCTATTTTCACAACAAACTATTAGTCTCTTGAAATTATGATCTACAAAAGAGCTAGCCAAACCCTCATATTTATAGGAGTAACATGCGCCCCATCATAGTCCCCAACTGATTGGGATTAGCTTCTAGTAGATTGATGAGAAAGAAAATATTTTCTTAATAAAATAAGGAAAATACATTTGATTGATTTATCTCATTTAATAATCAATATCTTATATTAAATATATTTCCAAAATATATATTGACAATATCTTATATTGAATATATCTTTATCTTATTACCATAAATCTATTTTCCAAAAATCAATTAATATCCAATATTAATATTATGGTAATCTTATTAATTAAATTGCACAATCCAAGTGTATCTTATACACATTGAAAGTGGCGCCCCAAATCCCAAAATTTTGGCATCCGGAATATTCTTTATTAATATAATATTATGATTAATTAATTTATAAAATACATGCGTATCATATACACATAATAATTTCGACATACACATACATTATGTGTATATTTAATTAATCAACATAATTAATGTCTTGTATTATATTTATTCACAATAAATAAATACCACCATATTAATTTACCACTATAACATTTATAGTATGAGATATATTCTTTCCTTATTTGGTTATCACTATAAGCATTTTAATCCGGCTAGATGTTCTTATGTGTGTGACCCGATAGGCTTCCGAATATATTGGCCGTAGGCACAAAGTGCAAATTACAAAAATGCCCTTCATACCTAACGATCACGGGATAGCGTCTAACAACACACCGTGACCCCCAATCATCGGAAGAGTCAAATACAATGACTACTAACTTTCATGTGAAACAGTTACCGTGTAAATATAATCCTCTCGCTGTAATAATATCCATACGGTCGTTCGTCCAGTGTCAAACATCAACGACCGTATCTTATAATCTGGATATCATGCTCTTTCGAAGTAACTCATTTACTTCCACTTTTCAAAGATTCACGAGAGTAAGACATTCTTCGGATATTCACCCCTACTGATAGGGTACGTGATTTCCGGACAAACAAACATGTATACTCCACATGCTTCAGTATCACACCCAATCACTACCGCATGACCGCCCAATGGCTAGAGGAAACCTCAATAGCGTCAAAGAATGATAATTCACACCGTGATACCATGTAGACTCCGGTCCTAAGGATAATTACACAACTGTCACATAGTGTGACACTTAACAGTGTAAGTGGGTCAGTCTAACATACGCTTTCTCTAATACACGTCCACGTACAGTCCAAGTGTATCTACACTTAGATATACGAGATCTATCCCTGCCCTTAAAGATAGAAGACATCTAATACGTGCTAACCCGTTTGTACTATCAATGCCCTGTTTAATAGTACATAAGCCTAGAGACATTTAAGTATCAAACTTATTAAAGTGATTAGAGATCCCATCAACCGTAATCGCCTATCATGGTTTCTCTATCACAGTTTAATACTAAGGACGCTATCATATAACAATTTATAATTGGTTCTTCTAAAAAACAAATATATGACAACAGAAAAGCCATTTAATATATGTATAAACATAAAGAAATAGTAGAAATGATCTGACCCGGTCGGATCCGGTCCAACCCGATTGGGTTTAGAACACTATTTCAACACTGAGAGGTCTGGTTGGTTTAATACTTGACGCATTGGACTATTCGTGAGCACGACAATAGTATGCGAAGTAAAATAGCCCCTGAGTTTATGGCAGCGATAACAAGCGAGTAGGCAAGCTTTTCAACATTAAAATAACGACTCTCAACCGGACTGAGAGCCTTACTTACATAGTAGACGGGGTTTTGGAGGGTTTCGGCCTCCTTTACAAGCACTGCGGCTACAGCCCGATCTGATTCTGCCAGATACAAAAACAAAACGTCCCCCCTCTATCGGGCTAACTAGAAACAGAGGTTTCCTCAGATATTCCTTGAGTGTTTGAAAGGCTCTGGAGAACTCCTCGTCCCATGAGAATGTCTTGTCGCCCTTGAGGATTTTGAAAAAAGGCACTTTTCAGCAGATTTTGATATAGACCTGCCCAAAGCTATGATCCTTTCATTGAGTATTTGAACCTCTTTGATGCATGTCGGTTCTTTCATGTCGAGTAGAGCTTGGATCTCCGGATTTCCTCAATACCTTGATGGCCGACCATAAACCCCAAAAACTTGCCTGCTTGGACCCCAAAAGTACATTTGACTGGATTAAGCTTCATCGAGTGTCTCCGAACGCTTTCAAATGTTTCAGCTAGGTCGGCGGCATGACCGCCGGCCGCTGATTTGTCGACCATTTCATCTATGTAGGCTTCCATATTCTTGCCGATCTGTGAGTTGAAAACTTAGTTCACCATCCTTTGATAAATTGAACCAGCGTTATTCAACCCAAAAATACATCATTTCATAATAATACAGCCCCCAGCAGATCTGAAATCCATTTTTTCCTTGTCAGATTCAGCCATTTTGACCTGGTGATATGCATCCAGAAAACTTAAGTTTTGTTTGTTTTGGGTTAGAGTTTATTTTAGAGTGTTTGATATGCTAGTGGATAATAAAATATAATAAAAATGATTGAAGTAATGATTAGAAAGTTAAAATATTTTTTTAAAATTTGTGTAGATAAAGAAATGATTGGTGAAAAAATTGAAATAAACTAGTATAATGAATAAAATGGTAAAAAAAAAATAAAGTAGATAAAGTGAAATGTTGAAAGATAATTTAATTTTTTTTTTGTAGTTGAAGAAGTGATTGGTGAGAGAATTGTGAGAAACGATTGGTGAAGTGATATAAAAAATCTCCATAAAAAACTTCAATGAAAACAAACACAAGCTTAGAGTCTCAAAACCGGCAATGGAGTCAACTAATTTATCAATCCTTGGGAGCTGGTAAGGATTTTTCGGGCAAGCTTTGTTGATATCTGTGAAGTCGACGCACATCCCCCACTTGCCGTTATGCTTTTTTACCATTACCACATTAGCTAGCCAAGTTGGGTGGGCCAACTCTTTGATGATGCCGGCCTGCGTAAGCTTGCTAACCTCTACCTTGATTGCGGCCTTCTTCGCAGGAGTAAACTGTCAGGCGCGCTGCTGGATTGGTTTAAATGTGGGGTCGACGTTCACATGGTGATGCGCAATTTCAGGTTCCACGCCCCTCGTGTCCGTGACAACCCATGCAAAGGCATCCAGATTTGCCTTGAGTTGGGCTATCAATGCCTCTTTTTTGGAGGTGGGCAAATGAGCTCCAATCTTAACTTTCTGGTCAGAGTAGACATCATTAATTATCACCTCTACTAGCTCTCTGCCCGCTGTGAAATCCGGTTCATCCCTGACCTGTAAGGTCTCGCACTCGATCTCCATAAGAGGGAGCTGTTTGACCGTTTGGATTATAGCCGCTCCAGTTGATGCCTCTGGCTGTTCGATGTGGGGCCTCTTATTGTCGGCCCTTGACGTCCGGATATAGGCTAGGACTGACTCAGGGTTGCTAACGAAGACCCCGATTCCATTGTTGGTGTAAATTTTTGCTCATTGATGTGGGATCGAACCAACCATCTGAAACTGCCTTAGCGCAGGAGCCCCTATGATCATGTTATAATTTGACTGAGATCTACCATAAGAAACGTTACCTTTTCGATTTGGAAAGGTGTATAATCTCCCATTTGTACATCTAGATCAATGGCCCCCTTAATCCTATGATTTGTGAAACCCTCAAGAGTTCCGTTGTGCGGTCTCAAGTTGGAGTCGCTGAAGCTGAGCTCCCTGAAACAATTGAAGTACATAATGTCTCGATAGGCTCCCGTATCGATCATAACTCTACCCAATAGCGTCCGATTGATAATCACTGAAATGCTTAGGCATGTATCCTCAGTATGGACTGCCGTGACCAGCTCGCTGTGAGTAAAAGCGAGTGCATGCTCATGCCCGAGCAGGACTGTTGGTCGTTCCACGTGCTTGTGAATGGAATTGAACGATGTTTGATCTGATTATTTCTAGGCACGACCTCAGTATTATGAGAATCTCTCTATCATATTGGCGGGCTTGACGGTTATCTCTATTAGCCCCTCCTCCATCCTTTCGGTAATGATTGAGTTTTCCTCACTGTATTACCTTCTCGGTCTCAATTTTCAATTGCTTGCATTCCTCTGTGGTATGGCCGTTGCCTCTGTGATATCAACAGTATTTGGACTGGTCACAACGCTTGTCTGGCCTCATCGGAGTAGGGTCGGGGAGCTCATTCCTTACTTCGACCAGCATCTATGTATAAGAGATAGTGAGAGGGTGAAGTTGTCATCTGTAAACTTTTTGGGCTTTATGATGTTACGCTCTCTATTTCTACGGCTCTCTCGGTGGCTGCGCCAAATTTTTGGCCCGTCTCCGTCCGGGACGTAGATGCCGTTGATGGTGCTTCGGTCGCAACATATTTTCTTGCCCGGCCTAACATATCTTAGGGGTTTTTAGGTGCATTCAGAGCAAAATGGGATTTGAGATAGCCCTTTTCCAGCCTGGATTCAAAGCTGGTCATTACCACATCTTTAGCTAATCCTCCGGTCTGCTCGTAGACTCGGATGAACCGATCAAAGTAGCTGTGAGTAGTTTCATTTTCACCTTGACGAACCTCGTGCAAGTCGGTATGTGTTTTCTTTTGGTGACCCACGGACTCGAGCTCGGTCCAGAACTTGTTTACTAGGTCACCCCATGATGTGATCGATTTGGAGGGCCGACTGCGGACCCAGGAGGCAGCCCGGTCCTACATAGCCCTTACAAAAGCTATACACCATGCCTCATCACTGGGTGTGGCTAAGCTAAACCTGCTCTGAAAGGCCTATAACCAATCAAAAGGATCGGTAGTTCCGTTGTAATTCATTGCCGTTGGGTAATGTATCCCCCCCTTGGCGCCGCTTTCAAGATGTTCTCGTGAGGAACACTCGTTCCCCAAGTGGGTGCTTCCTGGTCTACTGTCCTTCCCTTTTGTAGATCTGCAATTTGCTTTCTCATTAAGTCGAGTTTGTCCGCTACTTCTGGGGCGAGAGCCGGCCTCAGGGTGCTTTCTGCCTGGTCGGAGTCTCCCTGCCCCTTTGTTCGTGGTCGTACTTGACGAATCACCTCTGGTCGTATCGGATGCTCACGCGCTGGGGCTGCACCGCGAACGTTATCCACGGGCCTGAGGCATTGAAGCACCGATCTCCTGGCTATGGTCACATGGCTGCTCTGTTCTGCCTCTGTACGACGAGATCGATTAGCTCTAGGCGGATTCAGAGTTAGATGCACCTTAGTCGGTGCTTTCTTAAGCGGTGAGAATTTGCTAACAGGTTGAGGTGAAAGTCCCTCAGCTATGAGATGTAGGTTGTAGACCCGCATATCCTCTACATACTCCATGTGGGATTTCAAGGCTAGAGCGTAAGGGCTCTCTTCCGCGGTCGGAGCGGATCCATGTTCCAAGTTTTGCCGGGATGGGTCCGCGATTTGTTTGCCACGGATTTTCCTTATGGCCGTGTCCTCCCGCTCGCGAGCCTTTTCCTTTTCGTTTAACACGCTCCGCATATCGGCAAGGCCGGCCTAATAAAGAAGCAGAGGAAGCGTTGGCTGAAGACCCAACCATCCCGGGGGCCCGAAAACACGTATTTTACAAACAAACGATAATTAACAATGATAAATATTCAAATATTTTTTAGTTATCTATTATAGTCCAGTTGGTGTGATATTTGGCTCTTCCTTGAAAGACTTGAGTTTGAGTCCCTGCAACAACATATTTTTTTTCTGACTCCTTTAAACCACTTTGGGTCTTTTTTTTGTTTCTATTACTTCAGTCAATTTGGGTCTTTTGTTTCTAGTATTTCAGTCAATTTATTGACTCTTATAAACCAATTTAGACTTTTTTTGTTTCTATTATTTCAGTCAATATATTTTCTGGCTCCTTTAAACCACTTTGGGTCTTTTTATGTTTCTATTATTTAAGCCAAATTATTGACTCTTTTAAACCACTTTAGGCATTTTTTTTGTTTCTGTTATTTCAGACAATTTATTGACTCCTTTGAACCACTTTGAGTTTTTTGAACCCTGATATATTAGCACCATCCAATATATATATGGGCAATGTTAATGGCACCACTCCCAATATACTCGGGCACCACACCTGTGTAAAATTTGACTTTTTAGAAGTCGAAATAACACATTTCGACCTCTAAAAAGTCGAATTTTTTGCAGTGTAATCTGCCTGAATATATTGGGTGTAATGCCATTAACAATGCCATATATATATATTGGTGGTTTCTATCATCACCATATAATTATCTGCTCACACCATTTTTTATTTCGTTTCTATTATTTCAGCCGATTTTTTGACTACTTTAAATATCTTTTGGGCCTTTTGAACCCTCGATATATAAGCACCCTCTCTGAGCACCCTCCAATATATATATATATATATATATATATATCGGCACCACATAATTACTAATGACACCATTTTTTCATTTACTTCTTGCCCCTTTAAACCACTTTTGAACATTTTGAACTCCTCGATATATTAGCACCATCCAATATAGATATACGGTTTGTATCGGCATCACATAATTACTATATACTCACATCGTTTTTTTATTTTGTTTTTATTATTCCAAATCAATTCATTAACTCATTTAAACATCTTTTGGGACTTTTGAACCTTGATATATTAGCACCCTCCAACACACACACACACACACACACACACACACACACACACACATATATATATATATATATATATATATATATATATATATATATATCTCTCTCTCTCTCTCTCTCTCTATATATATATATATATATATATATATATATATATATATACACATACTGAGTTTCTATCGGCAACACATAACTTTTTTCTATATGATCCTTTTTTTCAATCACAAAGCCATTAACTGACAAAAGCACCACATAATATTTACTGACACCATTTTTTTCATTTACTTCTGGTAGCACACATGTATATCTTTTTTTTACTTTGCTAATAACGTTCCTTTTTCGATAATAACGCCGGTGGGTCGACGTTTTTTCACCAATGATACATTTATTTATTTTTTGGTTGGATAAAGACAGAGAAGAAACAAACATTATATATATATATATATATATATATATATATATATATATATATATATATATATATATAGAAAATAAACTTCAAACTAAAAGACCTAAATATTCTACAAAAGAGATGTTTAATTTTATTACTTTGTAGGTATGTTTTGAGGCTATCAATTAATTGAATTTTGTATCTACGGATGTCAAAAGTACGATATTGAAGTAATATTTTGTAATTTCTTTTAAAAAAAATTCCTTCGAGGCCCAATTCGAAGACTTCACCGAAGGCCCAAAAATTACCAGGATCGGCCTCGCACATCGTGTGTCATTATTCTACGTATTTGTTTCCTCCAATGCGCGACTCCCACTACGACCACTCTGATGTGATGCAGTGCCACGTGGAGGATCCTGATTCGGCCCCTTGCCTGGTGTGTCAGGTCCTACTCCTTTCCCTCCAACCATTTGATTTGAAAGGAAACTTGCTGGACACGTTTTAGACCGAGTTAGGTGTGAACATATGCTACTTTACCCAGAATCCGGCGAGAGTCCGGCGAGGATGCTCCTAGATTATTAAACAATCTCTACACTCTGATACCAGCAACCAACTCGGAATTAACAACAAGAGTCATGACCTGACTATGCCGTAGGGGACGTCAACCGGAGTAGGCTTGTTTTCCAGAATCTGGTGGAAGGCACAATTGATATTATTCCAAATTGATCAACAAGCGTTATACTCTATTGCTCTATGAAGCTGAGCTTGGGAACGTACATGCACTAACCTGAAGAACCTGATAACCCCGTTCTAAATTTGTGAGGATGCCGACAATGGTGCCTTTCCTAATTTTTGGTGATCCCGACGGAGAATGAGGCTTTGATTTGTAAAATCAAAGCTCTTGGTGTTTGCTATGTTGCAAGAAAGATGGAAGCTATGATCTTTGGGCCGTACCACCAGGAGAATCTTAGCTTTTGTTGATTTGTTGGCCTGTAGACGGCGGTGGAGCTCGCCGAAGGTGTCGTAAATATGAATTTGCGGTGGTGGAATAACCGGAAAGTCTTGATTTTGATGAAGTTTTCCCCGTAACGGAGCCAGTTGATATAGTCTGGAATATCACGGTGGGTGTTACGGTATTTGCATGGTGGATATCTAGCTGAAAGAGATGATCTTTTTGTAAAAGAGGTGGTGGTTATTATGAACAAGAGATGGTGCACAGCCGGCGGACACAGCTAGGAGTGAATGTGAGCATATAGTCGACAAATTGGCAGAGTGTATCTGCTTATATTAAATCTGGATCCCTTTATGAGTTACATGGTGCCCCTATTTATAGGCAGATCTCTAAGCACGGTTAGGCTAACTGTGACAAGACATAATTAAATACAATTAAGAGATTAAGCAGTGTCAGGGAGCGGATCCATGAAACCGTTGGTCGTTTTGATATCCTCTTGTTTGCGGAGTCTTGTCACTGCTAACGCTAAGCGTAGATCATGTTCGCCTACCGTGTTGCGGGCACGTTCCGGCTGATCAGTCCATTAGGCGGGAAGGCAGCACGCTCAACCCTAGCAATGTTCTGATTGTGTAGACTCGGACGACTGTTCGACTTATTACTAAGCGGTGGTGGTGATGGAAGTCGGATCTCGAGATGTGACCGTTAGACCGGATCCGGTGGTGGTCCGGTACCGTACTCGGGTTTGGTATATTAGTAGGGTAGGGTAGGATACGGTGGGGTATGGTAGGGTAGGGTATATGATGGTGGGGTACAGTAGGTGGTGGGGTAAGGTAGGGTAGGGTAGGGTGAGATAGGGTAGGATATGATAGGGTGGGGTGGTGGGTAGGGTAGGGTAGGTGTGAGTATGGTAGGGTAGGGTGGTGGGTAATATAGGGTAGGTCAGGGTTAGGGTTGTTGGTAAGGTAGGATAGGCAGTGGGTGGGGTAGGGTGGGGTGGTCCGCTAGGTAGGTTAAGGTAGGGTAGGGTAAGATAAGGTAGGGTAGGGTGGGGTGGTGGTTAAGGTATGGTAGGGTGGAAGATGTGGGTAAGGTAGGGTAGGACATGGTGGGGTGATGGATAAGGTAGGATAGGGTAAGGTAGGCAGGTGGAGTGGTGGGTAAGGTAGGGTATGGTGAGGTAGTGGGTATGGTAGGGCAGGGTGGGGTGATGGTGAGGTAGGGTAAGGTAGTGTTAGGTAGTGTAGGGTGTGGTGGTGGGTTAGGGGCAGGGTAGGATGGGTAAGGTCGGGTGGGGTTGGGTGGTGGGTAGGGTAGGGTTGGGTGATGGTGGAGTAAAGTAGGTCGGTGGGGTAAGGTAGGTTGCATGCGTAAGGTAGGACATGGTGAGATAGAGTGGTGGGTAAAGTAAGGTAGGGCGGGGTGGTGGGTAGGGTAGTGGTGGGTAAAGAGGTAGGATGCAGTAGGATGTGGGGTAGGGCTACCCCACCCACCCTACACTACCCATCCCGTCCACCATATCATACCTTATGAACCATATCGTACACTATCCCACCCAATCTTAATCCACTACTCTGCCCTACTCATTACTCAATGTGTCACATTTTATATAATTTGTTTTATTCTATTCTTTAAAATTTCAAACGTTGTAATTGAATAAATTTATTCCTTATTCCATTCAATTCCTTTTATTTTACTCTATTTCATTACTTCGTAACAAAGCTGCCATTATGCTTAAGTGACATATTGGGCTTCCAGAGAATAATTGGCCTATTCAGGTTTGTTTATTTTGTAGGTTCACCTTGTGAAGAACCATCAACATACTATAAATTTGGATCATTTAAAATTTGTCTTAAATCATAATTGACGATAAAAAGAATAATTATTTAATTATATCCATTTACAATCATTTACATTTATAGCTATATTAATGGCTTCCATGACTAGAAAATCACAAAGTTCGTTAGTTCCTATTTAGCCTCGTGGTCAACCAACCCAAATAAGGGTTGTTATCATGGTCATCAAATGTAAGATCATTTATCCAGCTGTAAACAACCAAACCACCAAATATATGTTCAAGGCTCAATATGAACAATTAGGGGTTGAGGCCTCATCTCGCTATTAAGAATCCAACATCTCATATCTACTTGTTGGATCATAATGCGCAAACAAGTTCTGAGGGGATGAAAGAACTTGTATCGTTTTAAAATTTTCTACCACTTTAAATTCAAATCAGAATCACTAAACGAATCCTAAACACCTAAACCGCAGAAGAGAGCTTAAGTGATTATTAGAAACGAGTAGTTTCACCTAAGTGATCAAATATTATGGTGTGTGCTAATATGCAGCCTTAAGTTCAATTTCAACACAAATAATATTCTAAAAATAAAGTCTAGGATAAAACCACAATTATTATTATTATTATTTTTTTTTTATCTTTTCTAATATGCAAAATTAAATCCTAAGTGACAAAAATCTTTTTTCCAAATAAAGCAAGTAGCACAACACTGTCAACACAGGATATCAAATTGAAGATTTTTATCTTTCTAAGATAAGCAACCTATGTGTATCAAATAAGCAAGTATTATCACAAATATTTTTTTTAATACAGAGAATACAATAAATTCAAACTTGCTCAAAATTAAAAATACACAAGGGGATTAATTGGACTTATTAAGAAAAATACACATTATATGAATCTTTGCAGATTCAAAATATTTAACAGTGTACTAATCTTAATACAACCAAAAAGGTAACAATTTATGGGGATAAAAACAACCTCAAGAATATAATACCAAATTAAAAGGAGTCTATCACCAAATCAACAGTACATTGAATTTAAAGTATTTGTCCTCACTAGACTTTTCACCTTGATATATCAAATCAGGAAAAATAATAAACTTTAATTTCGAACCACTTAAATTTAAGATAGATAAACATACTTTAATTTGAATAATAATGTTGTCTACCAAAAAACAACTCGGTTTACCAAGAAAGAACAATTAATCAAATAAATTATCTACTCTCGAAAATCGAAAATAGTAAGAACTTATCGAACAAAAGAGAAGTGACTCGAATCAAAATGATACCGAGAAAAGTGCAGCACCTCAAAGATTGTACCAAGCAAGTCAATTGAATCTACCACTGAATTTCCACACCAATGAAGATTCACCAAAATTCAGCCACTGGTCAATAATTGAATCAGTGATGAATTTACACCAACAACTTTCACAGACCGAAAATGCAGAGAAAAGATTTTAGAGAGGAGAAAATGTTGGATTCCTGTTAATGTATACTGGGTATTTATAGTCAAAACTTGGAGTGGATAGCTCCAAAATTTGAATTTCACAAACAGATTTTTCAAGATTGCAGGGATTCTTTTAACAAAAAACAAATTGCACAATCTGGGTCATTTTTTTTAAAAAATGTTTTTTTATTTATTTTATTTTAAATACTATAAGTACTATAATTATAATATATAAATTTAATCCCAAAAAAATACGAGCTAGCAAACAAAATAGTTGCTGTAACAAGTTTAAAATTATTAAAGCAAAAATATCCCTGAATTTTTTTTCTCAAAAATTTCGTGCCTCCAAAAATATATATATATATATATATATATATATATATATATATATACTGTAATTTTTTTAACAAACCTTAAATGAATACATATACATATATAATACCCAAGATCTTGATTCGTAAACCGTAATCCACATTGATTACGATTTTGACTGTGAAAAATCAATCAACTCGAGAATCTTATAAACCGGAAGGCAACCCGAATCGTCATGTGACTCAGTCAAACCGCCCCTGAGCCACTAAACCGGACCAATTTATGGTCGAGACCAAAACATCACTGAGTGTTAAACACTCTCGGTCAGTGGTCAAATTTCTGAAAAATCAGGCTCGCAAACCGGAAATCCAAGTCACATAATCTTGACTCCTTCATCAACCAACCGAGAGGCATTATCATTTTGGATGAGATAAAAGGGATAGGAGATGGCAAGAAAAGACTAGGTCAAAAGGATATAACGGGTGTGAGAAGTGAAAGAGTTTGGTCAAAGTTGAAGGTTTGGGAAGGAGCCGAAAGAAGGGGAAAGTCGGCAGCAAAGATTAGATGGAGGGATTCTTATGTTTTGGTTATATGGTAGAATATTAGGTTTAGGTAATGGATCAAAATTTGGGCTAGATAAAGATTGGGGATTGACTAGACAAATTTAAAGTCCAAGAGGATATTATCATATAAGGCCTAAGGTGAGCAAAAGAAAAATTGCCGAGGTCCATATTTGCTGAGAATGTAGAATATTTAGGTAGAATAAAATAAATTTAATTTAATATTTTAAAAGAAATTATTTAATAAATTAAATAATTTACAGTAAATTACTAAACTTAATTTATTTTAATCAAAACCATTAAAAAAAAACCTGCAAAACATATATAACATATTTTTGCCATTTGATTTAAGCTTTATACGCTTCATGGCTCGTTAGTGACGGATGTAGCTTATAAAGTCACATACGGGGCAATATAATGAAAATTAATCAAACTTAAATAGCATCTGGGCTCAATTTTCAACATTCTCCCCCTTTTGATTAATTTTCAAAATATATCTTAACGCTCCCCCTAGTTTACAACTCCCCCTACATATGTACTTTCTCCCCCTTAGTTTGAAAACTAAACAAACGGGTCATAGAGGTATCATATGGAGTTCACTACGCAACTTTTCAAACAAGGCCTGGGGTAAGGGCTTCGTGAAAACATCAGCTATTTGTTGCGCAGTTGGCACAAAATCAATAGATATATTACCATTTTGCATGTGGTCACGTAGAATATGATAATGAATATCAATGTGTTTGGCTCGGGAGTGTAATACGGGATTGTGTGCCAAGTCTATCGCGCTGGGACTATCGCAATAGACGGGGACACGATCGACAGATATGCCGAAATCCGCGAGTTGTTGTTTGATCCAGAGGAGTTGGGCACAACAATTACTCAGGGCGACATACTCAGCCTCGGTAGTACTCAAGGAAACACTAGGTTGCTTTTTAGAGAACCACGAGATGAGTTTATCTCCTAAGAGCTGACAAGTACCACTAGTACTCTTCCGTTCAATACGACAACCACCATAATCGGCATCACTGTACGCGATAAGTGCAAGAGTGGAAGCCCTAGAGTACCAAAGGCTTAGTGTAGGTGTGTGCCAAAGATATCGAAAAATTTGCTTTACAGCTTTGAAATGCGATATCTTTGGATTTGCTTGAAAACATGCACATAAACCTACTGTGAACTGTATGTCGGGTCTCGATGCGGTTAGATACAATAGAGATCCGATCATAGACCGGTACAAGTGAGAGTCAAACGGCTCACCTTGTTCATCAAGTGTAAGTTTGACCGAAGAACTCATAGGAGTTGTAGCCGGTTTAATGTTGTCAAACTTAAACTTAGTGAACATATCTCTTATGTATTTTGTTTGACTTATGTGTGTGCCAGACTGTGTCTATTTGATTTGTAAGCCTAGGAAGAAATTTAATTCTCCCATAGCAGACATCTCAAAATGTGAAGACATCAAATACTCAAACTCAGTGCAAAGAGCGGGGTTGGTGGAACCAAATATGATGTCATCGACATAGACCTGGGCAACCAGGATGTCAGATCCTGATTTCCTTATGAACAAGGTATTATCTACCCTGCCCCTAACAAAACCATTGGCCAAAAGCACTGATGACAACTTATCGTACCACGCTCTAGGCGCTTGTTTGAGGCCATAAAGAGCCTTCTTGAGACGGTAAACATAATCGGGATGAAGTGTATCCTCAAAGCCCGGGGTGATTTAACATACACTTCTTTATCGATAAGACCGTTCAAGAACGCACTTTTGACGTCCATTTGATAGAGCTTTAGTCCTAAGGCAGATGCAAACGCGATTAACAGTCGTATGGCTTCAAGCCGAGCAACTGGGGCGAAGGTCTCATCATAATCGATGCCTTCAGCTTGGGTATAACCCTGTGCCACCAGTCTAGCTTTATTCCTAACGACGTTACCGTTTTCATCTAACTTATTTCTAAAGACCCATCGTGTGCCTACTGAGGATTTCTCCTTAGGTAGGGGGACAAGTTCCCATACATCATTCCTTTCAAATTGATGAAGCTCTTTTTGCATAGCAATTACCCACTCATTATCTAAGAGGGATTCATCAACTTTCTTAGGTTCAGTAAGGGAAATTAATGCATGCTGAGAAGAGGGATAGAAAGTGGACTTGCGGGTTATTACACCAGCATTGGGATCTCCAATGATTAAGTCGGGAGTGAGAAAATAACCCCACTTACGTTGATGATCACCAGTGTTCTCTTCTTGTGCAGCATTTTCATTTTCATCATTTTCGTCATTTTACTCATTGTGGTCACCATTTGCTAAGGTGTCACCATCAATGGCTGTTGTTGTCTCAACAGCAGGTGGATGTGCTACTTCTGCTTCAGGGGAGTTTACATTTTGCGTGGGTGGAAGTAGCTCCAACTCATCATCAATGACTAACCGTTGAACATTAGATTCTAAACCTTGTACATTTGAACACATGTTAGTCATGGAAACAGACTCATTGAATGACACATGAATAGACTCTAGAATGCGTCGGGAAACAGGATCGTAACATCTATAAGCCCTTGAGGTTTCTGAATAACCTACGAATATGCATTCGGTGGACTTAGATGTGAACTTATCCAAATTTCCTCTGTCATTCAATACAAAACACTTGCATCCAAAAACATGAAAGTAGTTAACTTTCGGAAGCCAATTTCAAAGAACTTCGTAGAGAGTCTTGTGTAATATATGTCTAATAGACACTCGATTAACTGTATAACATGCACAAGCAACTGCCTCAGCCCAAAGAAAATGAGGCACCTTAAATTCATTCAGCATTGTTCGAGTAGACTCTTGTAGGGTACGGTTCTTACGCTCAACAACGCCGTTTTGTTGCGGAGTTCTAGGTGCAGAGAACTCATGTCGAATACCAAGGTAATCACAGAACTCTATAAGTTCGGTATCGAAAAATTCTCCACCTCTATCACTCCTTACTGACACTACCGATATATCGAATGTGTTTTGTAATTGCTTCACAAGAGTTGAAAATGCCTTGGCACTATCACTCTTATGAGTCAAGAACAATACCCATGTATATCGAGAATAGTCATCAACTACGAAGAGCACATAAGACTTCCCATTAAGACTTCTAACTCTACTAGGGCCAAATAAATCTATGTGCAGAAGTTCTAGGATGAGAGTGGATGAAACTTCATGCTTTGATTTAAAAGAAGTTCTGGTTTGTTTGCCATGAATACAAGGATCACAAATTTCAAGCTCTTCTAAATCAATTGAAGGTAGACCACGTATCAGATTCTGTTTGCACAGTTTCTGAATGGTGGTGATACCAACATGACCTAAGTGACGATGCCAAAGGTTTGCACTATCATGCTTAGACATGAGGCAAGTAATCGAACAATCAATAAGTTTGTCTAATTCGATCGTGTAAATACTATGTTCACGACGACCGGTTAGAACAACCTTTCCTGATTTGTCGCTTATCTTGCAACATGCTTCATCAAATGCAATACGAAAGCCAGTGTCACTTAACTGTGAAATGCTCAAAAGATTATACCCTAAATTCTTAACAAGTAAGACTTTATGAATGATAAAAGTGTTAGGGTTACCAACTGATCCTTCACCAAGGATCTTTCCTTTTGAGCTGTCGCCGAAAGTAACTGTACCTCCATTTGATTTAGCTTTATAGTCATGAAATAGGGAGAGTTTTCCAGTCATATGTCTGGAGCAACCACTGTCCAGACACCACTTTGTGTTGCTTTTCAAAAGCTTTGACTTGAAGCATACCTGCAATACACTTGTTTAATAGGTACCCTTTAGTTCTTGGGTCCTTCAAGGTTATGTCAGATTTAAGAGAATCCTTCCGAACCCATACTTTCCTTACTGTTGGTTTACGACCAGACTTCCTAGTCCTGTTGGACTAGGTTGGCTGATCATAGTGACCGTAGTAGGGATCTTGGTAGTATGCGTTCTGTTGCATTATCGTAAACTGATCGTGCCAAGACAGCATTTGGGCTAAGAAGGGGTTGATATGTGGATGCCTATATGTGTAGTCGGGTGCTTGGTGAATGCGTGGATCATAATATGCAGGTGTGTAGAAGCTAGGTGTAGCATAATTTGTATGATGGGATTGGTTCTTTTGAATATAACTCCTTGAACCTCTTCGATCATACATATATGCGTGAGTGCATGGAGAAGAATGCGGTGAAGTGTGTGGATGTGTCGAAGAAGCATTCTTTTGTGCTATTGGTGTTTTCTTGGTGTGTGCAGGTGTAGAGTGATCTAAGGCAATAGGCTTTGGCTCTAAGACAGTTTTTGAAGAGGTGGGTTTAGTTGGTTTAGTACTCACTTTCGTGGGTTCTGAACCACTGACTTGTTTACCCTTAGACTCTTTGGTTGGAGGGGGTTGCTTTTCGAGCTGAGTACAACGCTCTTCAAGTCTTGAAATGACTTGTTTCAATGAAGCAACCTCTCGTTTCAAAGAATCATTCTCTATCAAGGCATCTTTGTGCTTTAGCTCTAGTTGACTTAGTGTGTTGATAAGTGAGACAACTTCGTTGTCATGTTGTAGCTTAAGTTCATTTAGTGTCTCGATTTTAGCTCTTAGAGTTCCATTATCTTTAGCTAGTATATCGTTAAGTTCATGCAACTCGTCTATAGTGAGAGAAGGGGTTGACGATACCTCACTCTCACTATCAGTCATAGGTTGAGAGTGACCCATGAAGCACATGTTAGCCTGTTCGGAAGATTGTGATGCTGTATCGTTGTCTGATTCAGAACTATCCGACCAAGCTGCCGCCATAGTTTTGCCATGACCCTTCTTTTGATGTCTTTGATCTTTTGAGTCATGTTTCGAGCTATGTTTCGAGTCATTCTTTGACTTGTGCCTGGAATCATTTCTGGAGCTGTTTTTGGAATCATTCCTTGAATTTTGTCTCGAACTATTCTTGGATCGTTCAGATTTAGCTTTGCGTTTGGGACACTCGTTTGCAAGATGTCCCTTCTGATCACATTCGTAGCAGGTAGCATCCGAGATCCAATTTTCTTTTCCTTTGCCATGTTCCTTCTTAGAACTGCTTCTTTTGAATCTCCTAGAGTTCCGTTTGCTTCTCATGAAATTTGCGAACTCTTGGATAATATCTTTATCTGTTTCAGCTTCAGATGATTCAGAATCGGATTCGGGGTCTTCAGCCCTCAAGGCTGTGTTCCTGGTCATATTCCTGTCACGTTTACGAGCTGCTAGGTGCATCTCGTGTGCGAGCAGGACTCCGATAAGCTCATCTTTAGTCATGACCTCTATATCCTTTCCTTCCTCAATGGCATATGCCTTGCCATCCCATTCAGGTGGTAGACTCCGACGAATCTTAAGGATTTGGTCTTCCATAGAGACGGGTTTACCGTACGATTCTAGTGCATTAACTATGTCTGTGAATCTGGTGTCCATAGCACTAACACTTTCGTTTGATTCCATCCTAAACATTTCGAATACACGCATGAGTTGGTTTATTTTAGATTTCTTAACTCGAGAGGTTCCTTCATGCCTTCTTTCGAGAGCCTCCCAAATCTCTTTGGCAGACTTGCATGAATTAACTGCCCGAGTTTCAGATGGACTTAAAGAGTTGATAAGGATAGCATTAGCCTTTGAGTTCAAGGACAACATTTTGAAGTCCTCGGAATCAAATTCTTTTTCCTCTTTATCAACTTTTATTGAGTGACCACCTTGTTCAATGGTCTTCGTAGGAACTAATGGACCATTCTATACTATTAACCATAGTTGATAGTCCATTGATTCTATATGTAGACGCATTGAATGTTTCTATTCCATGTACCCTGATCCATCAAAATATGGGGGTCTTATCAAGGATAAGCCCTCCTTAGGAGTCACGGTAGATGACATGGAAGCCATGCAAAAATTAGGTGAAGTGAAGCTAATCTATATGAAATTCGGATTACAATGCAATATATGCACTAACCAACTAATGTAGTGATTACAATGCAAATAATTACAAGATGATTTTTTTTATGGAATCAATTGAAAAAGCGCAAAAGATAATCAGATTGTAAAGTGCAGTGAGTAAGTGAAGTGTGTGCACAACCTATACTTAGGTGAATTAAATTCAATTTAAAACAACCTTATACAAATGAATATCAACTATTAAATTAGGTGTAAGTAGGTCTGTTTCAATTATTATCGTTTGGGGTACGAGCCTAAAACTGAATACAATTCAGTTTACTACGAATCGAACCAAAACGAATTCGAGCTGAACTGAAAAGGCAAATTCAGATCGGTTTGAAATGTGTTTAAATTTTCTGCAATGAAATATCTGCAAAACAATACTTTTGGCAGCCAAGTGTAAAATCACAGAATTAAAAATTAAAAAAGAATGCAATTCAGAAAATTTTAAACAAGTAGCAAAATACACCAAACAATAATACCAAAACTGATCACTAGGTAACCTGGGTCCGATACCAATTGTTGGATCGTAATGTGCAAACAAGTTATGAAGGGGGGTGAAAGAACTTGTACCGTTTTAAAATTTTCTACCACTTTAAATTCAAATCAGAGTCACTAAACGAATCCTAAACACCTAAACCGCGGAAGAGAGCTTAAGTGATTATTAGAAACGAGTAGTTTTACCTAAGTTATCAAATATTATGGTGTGTTGCTAATATGCAGCCTTAAGTTCAATTTCAACACAAATAATATTCTAAAAATAAAGTCTAGGATAAAACCACAATTATTATTATTATTATTTTAATCTTTTCTAAGATGCAAAATTAAATCCTAAGTGACAAAAATCTTTTTCCAAATAAAGCAAGTAGCACAACACTGTCAACACAGGATATCAAATTGAAGATTTTTATCTTTCTAAGATAAGCAACCTATGTGTATCAAATAAGCAAGTATTATCACAAATATTTTTTTTAATACAGAGAATACAATAAATTCAAACTTGCTCAAAATTAAAAATACACAAGGGGATTAATTGGACTTATTAAGAAAAATACACAATATATGAATCTTTGCAGATTCAAATATTTAACAGATGTACTAATCTTAATACAACCAAAAAGGTAACAATTTATGGGGATAAAAACAACCTGCAGTATAATACCAAATTAAAAGGAGTCTATCACCAAATCAAACAGTACTGAATTTAAAGTATTTGTCCTCACTAGACTTTTCACCTTGATATATCATCAGGAGAAATAGTCAAACTTTAATTCGAACCACTTAAATTTAAGATAGACAAACACACTTTAATTTGAATAAAAATGCAGTCTACCAAAACAACTCAGTTTACCAGTAAAGAACAATTAATCAAATAAATTATCTACTACTGAAAACTGAAAATAGTAAGAATTTACTGAACAAAATAGAGCTGACTCTGAATCAAAATGATACCAGAAAAAATGATACCAGAAAAGTGCAGCACCTCAAAGATTGTACCAGCAAGTCAATTGAATCTACCACTGAATTTCCACACCAATGAAGATTCACCAAAATTCAGCTACTGATTAATAATTGAACCAGTGATGAATTTACACCAACAACTTTCACACGCCGAAAATGCAGAGAAAAGATTTTAGAGAGGAGAAAATTTTGGATTGCTATGTTGCTAATCCTGTTAAGGTATACTGGGTATTTATAGTCAAAACTTGGAGTGGATAGCTCCAAAATTTGAATTTCACAAACAGATATTTCAAGATTGCAGGGATTCTTTTAACAAAAAAAATTGCAAAATCTGGGTCATTTTTTTTAAAAATGTTATTTTATTTTATTTTATTTTAAATACTATAAGTACTATAATTATAATATATAAATTTAATCCCAAAAAAATACGAGCTAGCAAACAAAAAAGTTGCTGTAACAAGTTTAAAATTATTAAAGCAAAAATATCCCTGAATTTTTTTTTCTCAAAAATTTCGTGCCTCAAAATATATATATATATATATATATATATATATATATATATATAAATACTGTAATTTTTTTTAACAAACCTTAAATGAATACATACATATATAATACCCAGTATTGACCCGTAAACCGGCCCACATTGATTCTGATTTTGACTGTGAAAAATCAATCAACTCAGAATCTTATAAACCGGAAGGCAACCCGAACCGTCATGTGACTCAGTCAAACCGGCCCAGAGCCACTAAACCGGACAAATTTATGGTCAGACCAAAACATCACTGAGTGTTAAACACTCCCAGTTCGTGGTCAAATTTCCCGAAAAATCAGGCTCTGCAAACCGGAAATCCAAGCTGTACAATCTTGACTCCTTCATCAACCAACCGAGAGGCATCATCTGTTTTGGTTGAGATAAAAACGGGATAGGGAGATGGCAAGAAAAGACTAGGTCAAAAGGATATAACAGGTGTGAGAAGATAACATATTTATCAAAAGGTTGCAGTTAAGGAAATGGAAGAGTTTGGTCAAAGTTGAAGGTTTGGGAAGGAGCCGAAAGAAGGGGAAAGTCGGCAGCAAAGATTAGATGGAGGGATTCTTATGTTTTGGTTATATGGTAGAATATTAGATTTAGGTAATGGATCAAAATTTGGGCTAGATAAAAGATTGGGGATTGGACTAGACAAATTTAAAGTCCAAGAGGATATTATCATATAAGGCCTAAGGTGAGCAAAAGAAAATTTGCCGAGGTCCATATTTACTGAGAATGTAGAATATTTAGGTAGAATAAAATAAATTTAATTTAATATTTTAAAATAAATTATTTAATAAATTAAATAATTTACAGTAAATTACTAAACTTAATTTATTTTAATCAAAACCATTATAAAAAAAACCTGCAAAACTTATATATCATATTTTTGCCATTTGATTTAAGCTTTATACGCGCTTTATGTCTCGTTAGTGATGGATGTAGCTTATAAAGTCACATCTTGGGCAATATAATGAAAATTAATCAAACTTAAATAGCAACTGGGCTCATTTTTCAACATTCTCCCCCTTTTGATTAATTTTCAAAATATATCTTAACGCTCCCCCTAGTTTACAACTCCCCCTACATATGTACTTTCTCCCCCTTAGTTTGAAAACTAAACAAAAGGGTCATAGAGGTATCATATGGAGGTCACTACGCAACTTTTCAAACAAGGCCTGGGGTAAGGGCTTTGTGAACATATCAGCTATTTGTTGCGCAGTTGGCACAAACTCAATAGATATATTACCATTTTGCACGTGGTCGCGTAGAAAATGATAACGAATATCAATGTGTTTGGCTCGGGAGTGTAATACGGGATTGTGTGCCAAGTCTATCACACTGGTACTATCACAATAGACGGGGACACAATCGACAGATATGCCGAAATCCGCGAGTTGTTGTTTGATCCAGAGGAGTTGGGCACAACAATTACTCAGGGCGACATACTCAGCCTCGGTAGTACTCAAGGCAACACTAGGTTGCTTTTTAGAGAACCACGAGATGAGTTAATCTCCTAAGAGCTGACAAGTACCACTAGTACTCTTCCGTTCAATACGACAACCACCATAATCGGCATCGCCATGCGTGATAAGTGCAAGAGTGGAAGCCTGGAGTACCAAAGGCTTAGTGTAGGTGTGTGCCGAAGATATCGAAAAATTTGCTTTACAGCTTTGAAATGTGATATCTTTGGATTTGCTTGAAAACGTGCACATAAACCTACTGCGAACTGTATGTCGGGTCTCGATGCGGTTAGATACAATAGAGATCCGATCATAGACCGGTACAAGTGAGAGTCAAACGGCTCACCTTGTTCATCAAGTGTAAGTTTGACCGAAGAACTCATAGGAGTTGTAGCCGGTTTAAGGTTGTCAAACTTAAACTTAGTGATATATCTTATGTATTTCGTTTGACTTATGTGTGTGCCGGACTGTGTCTATTTGATTTGTAAGCCTAGGAAGAAATTTAATTCTCCCATAGCAGACATCTCAAAATGTGAAGACATCAAAGACTCAAACTCAATGCAAAGAGCAGGGTTGGTGGAACCAAATATGATGTCATCGACATAGACCTGGGCAACCAGGATGTCAAAACCTGATTTCCTTATGAAAAAGGTATTATCTACCCTGCCCCTAACAAAACCATTGGCCAAAAGCACTGATGACAACTTATCGTACCATGATCTAGGCGCTTGTTTGAGGCCATAAAGAGCCTTCTTGAGACGGTCAACATAATCGGGATGAAGTGTATCCTCAAAGCCCGGGGGCTGACGAACATACACTTCTTTATCGATAAGACCGTTCAAGAACGCACTTTTGACGTCCATTTGATAGAGCTTTAGTCCTAAGGCAAATGAAAACACGATTAACAGTCGTATGGCTTCAAGCCGAGCAACTGGGGCGAAGGTCTCATCATAATCGATGCCTTCAGCTTGGGTATAACCCTGTGCCACCAGTCTAGCTTTATTCCTAACGACGTTACCGTTTTCATCTAATTATTTCTAAAGACCCATCGTGTGCCTACTGAGGATTTCTCCTTAGGTAGGGGGACAAGTTCCCATACATCATTCCTTTCAAATTGATGAAGCTCTTTTTGCATAGCAATTACCCACTCATTATCTAAGAAGGCTTCATCAACTTTCTTAGGTTCATTAAGGGAAATTAATGCATGCTGAGAAGAGGGATAGAAAGTGGACCTGCGGGTTCTTCCACCAACATTGGGATCTCTAATGATTAAGTCGGGAGTGAGAAAATGACCCCACTTACGTTGATGATCACCAGTGTTCTCTTCTTGTGCAGCAATTTCATTTTCATCATTTTCGTCATTTTCCTCATTTTGGTCACCATTTGCTAAGGTGTCACCATCAATGGGTGTTGTTGTCTCAACAGCAGGCGGATGTACTACTTCTGCTTCAGGGGAGTTTACATTTTGCGCGGGTGGAAGTAGCTCCAACTCATCATCAATGACTAACTGTTGAACATTAGGTTCTAAACCTTGTACACTAGAACACATGTTAGTCATGGAAACAGACTCATTGAATGACACATGAATAGACTCTAGAATGCGTCAGAAAACAAGATCGTAACATCTATAAACCCTTGAGGTTTCTGAATAACCTACGAATATGCATTCGGTGGACTTAGATGTGAACTTATCCGAATTTCCTCTGTCATTCAATACAAAACACTTGCATCCAAAAACATGAAAGTAGTTAACTTTCGGAAGCCGATTTCTAAGAACTTCGTAGGGAGTCTTGTGTAATCTATGTCTAATAGACACTCGATTAACTATATAACATGCACAAGCAACTGCCTCAGCCCAAAGAAAACGAGGCACCTTAAATTCATTCAGCATTTATCGAGCAGACTCTTGTAGGGTACGGTTCTTACGCTCAACAACGCCGTTTTGTTGCGGAGTTCTAGGTGCCGAGAACTCATGTCGAATACCAAGGTAATCACAGACCTCTATAAGTTCGATATCGACAAATTCTCCACTTCTATCACTCCTTACTGACACTACCGATATATCGAAGATGTTTTGTAATTGCTTCACAAGAGTTGAAAATGCCTTGGCACTATCACTCTTATGAGTCAAGAACAATACCCATGTATATCGAGAGTAGTCATCAACTACGACGAGCACATAAGACTTCCCATTAAGACTTCTAACTCTACTAGGGCCAAATAAATCTATGTGCAGAAGTTCTAGGATGCGAGTGGATGAAACTTCATGCTTTGATTTAAAAGAAGTTCTAGTTTGTTTGCCATGAATACAAGGCTCACAAATTTCAAACTCTTCTAAATCAATTGAAGGTAGACCACGTATCAGATTCTGTTTGCACAGTTTCTGAATGGTGGTGATACCAACATGACCTAAGTGACGATGCCAAAGGTTTGCACTATCATGCTTAGACATGAGGCAAGTAATCGAACAATCAATAAGTTTGTCTAATTCGATCGTGTAAAAATTATGTTCACGACGACCGGTTCGAACAACCTTTCCTGATTTGTCGCTTATCTTGCAAAATGCTTCGTCAAATGCAATACGAAAGCCAGCATCACTTAACTGTGAAATGCTCAAAAGATTATACCCTAAATTCTTAACAAGTAAGACTTTATGAATGATAAAAGTGTTAGGGTTACCAACTGATCCTTCACCAAGGATCTTTCCTTTTGAGCTGTCGCCGAAAGTAACTGTACCTCCCTTTGATTTAGCTTTATAGTCATGAAATAGGGAGAGTTTTCCAGTCATATGTCTGGAGCAACCACTGTCCAGACACCACTTTATGTTGCTTTTCAAAAGCTTTGACTTGAAGCATACCTGCAATACAATTGTTTAATAGGTACCCTTTAGTTCTTGGGTCCTTCAAGGTTAGGGTCAGATTTAAGAGAATCCTTCCGAACCCATACTTTCTTTACTGTTGGTTTACGACCAGACTTCCTAGTCCTGTTGGATTGGGTTGGCTGATCATAGTGACCATAGTAGGGATCTTGGTAGTATGCGTTCTGTTGTATTCTCGTAAACTGATCTTGCCAAAACAACATTTGGGATAAGAAGGGGTTGATGTGTGGATGCCTATATGTGTAGTCGGGTGCTTGGTGAATGCGTGGATCATAATATGCAGGTGTGTAGAAGCTAGGTGTAGCCTAATTTGTATGATGGGATTGGTTCTTTTGAATATAACTCCTTGAACCTCTTCGATCATACATATATGCGTGAGTGCGTGGAGAAGAATGCTGTGAAGTGTGTGGATGTGTCGAAGAAGCATTCTTTTGTCTTTGTTGGTGTTTTCTTGGTGTGTGCAGGTGTAGAGTGATCTAAGGCAATAGGCTTTGGCTCTAAGACAGCTTTTTGAAGAGGTGGGTTTAGTTGGTTTAGTACTCACTTTCGTGGGTTACAACCACTGACTTGTTTACCCTTAGACTCTTTGGTTGGAGGGGGTTGCTTTTCGAGCTGAGTACAATGCTCTTCAGGTCTTGAAATGACTTGTTTCAACGAAGCAACCTCTCATTTCAAAGAATCATTCTCTATCAAGGTGTCTTTGTGCTTTAGTTCTAGTTGACTTAGTGTGTTGATAAGTGAGACAACTTCGTTGTCATGTTGTAGCTTAAGTTCATTTAGTGTCTCGATTTTAGCTCTTAGAGTTCCATTATCTTTAGCTAGTATATCGTTAAGTTCATGCAACCTGCCTATATAGTGAGAGAAGGGTTTATCAAAAGGTTGCGATTAAGGAAATGGAAGAGTTTGGTCAAAGTTGAAGGTTTGGGAAGGAGCCGAAAGAAGAAGGGAAGTCGGCAAACAAAGATTAGATGGAGGATTCTTATGTTTTGGTTATATGGTAGAATATTAGGTTTAGGTAATGGACCAAAATTTGGGCTAGATAAAAGATTGGGGATTGGACTAGACAAATTTAAAGTCCAAGAGGATATTATCATATAAGGCCTAAGGTGAGCAAAATAAAAATTGCCGAGGTCCATATTTGATGAGAATGTAGAATACTTAGGTAGAATAAAATAAATTTAATTTAATATTTTAAAATAAATTATTTAATAAATTAAATAATTTACAGTAAATTACTAAACTTAATTTATTTTAATCAAAACCATTAAAAAAAACCTGCAAAACATATATAACATATTTTTGCCATTTGATTTAAGCTTTATACGCTTCATGGCTCGTTAGTGACGGATGTAGCTTATAAAGTCACATACGGGGCAATATAATGAAAATTAATCAAACTTAAATACAACTGGGCTCATTTTTCAACACTACTCCCCCTTCCTTGAAGCATATAGAGGATCAATGTCCTTCACGCTTAAGCATTCAGTAATGTTCAACTTACAATATCTTTTCAACCGTAAAGTAGTCTTCAACTTTATGGTTATGGACAGGGCCAGCCCAATAAGGAAGCGGAGGAAGTGTTGGCTGAAGGCCCAACCATCCTGGGGGGGCGAAAATACTTGTTTTGCAAACAAACGATAATTAACGACGATAATTAATAAATATTCAAATATTTTTTAGTTATCTGTTGTAGTCCAGTTGATTATAATATTTGGCTCTTCCTTGAAAGACTTGAGTTTGAGTCCCTGCAACAACAAATTTTTTTATGACTCCTTTAAACCATTTTGGGTCTTTTTTTGTTTATATTACTTCAGTAAATTTATTTCGGACTCATTTAAACAACTTTGGGTCTTTTGTTTCTATTATTTCAGTCAATTTATTGACTCCTTCAAACCACTTTAGGCATTTTTTTGTTTCTATTATTTCAGTCGATTTATTTTCTGACTCCTTTAAACCACTTTGGGTCTTTTTTTGGTTTCTATTATTCAAGTCAATTTATTGACTCTTTCAAACCACTTTAGGCATATTTTTGTTTCTATTATTTCCGTCAATTTATTGACTCCTTCAAACCTGTAACGCCCCGTTCCCGGACACCGAGTCCTTATCCGAAAAATAAGCGTTCGGCACGCATAATATTAAATAAATCTAATATTACACGTAAGCCCTCTACTACGTCGTATCAAATTTAAGAGTGCGTCCGGTGCCGGAACCAAACGCATCAGAAACTCAATCGGGGCTTGTTCAAGTTTATTTAATGTTATTGAATCATGAAACAACGTTTAAAACCCCATTACATAGCTTAACAACAACTTATTAAAATGCAGGGCAATGCGTAAGATCCTTATGGAATGCGTACGCATTCCCTACTTAAACACCTGTTGTAACTCTCTATTCAAACAATGCGTGCGCATTGTTATCAATGCGTGTTCATTCCCTGACCAGAACCTAAACTGAAAGACACTGTCCAACCAATGCGTGCGCATTGTTCGTGCTGGGAGCATCCTGATCAACTCTGAACCAACAATGCGTGCACATTCCCTTGAATGCGTACGCATTGAACCTGCTGAAACTATCCTAGGCAATCTGTAACAGGAATGCGTGCGCACTCCAGTGAATGTGTACGCATTCAGCGCAGAAAAGCCCTAATAACCTAATTATCATCCCTTGACGATCTCTACTCGATCCAAACATGTTGAACACGAAATATAGCAGAAAAACAACCAAAATCATAACTTTCACAGATCCTAACATCCCTTGATCCATGATCATCATCTATGAAAAACCTCGATATGAAAATGCTTCAAAAACATGTTCTAACTACTCTAAACCCTAATTAGATTGTAGGAAGAGCTTCTTACCTTTTAGCAAGCTATTCCAACTCCAAAAACTCGTAAAACAAAGCAGAAAATGATCTCTCTTTTCAAGTGAAAACCTATATGATCATTTCGAATTCGCAGTAAAATCGATCACACGATTCCAAACAATAAAATACGAAAGGTATAAGTTTTGATCCTCAAAACTCAACCAAGAACTCAGATAGGTCGAATTAATTACCTTGAGAAAAGCTCTAAATTTCTGGTATTGAATCGACGCTCTCTTCACGACAATTCCGATGCTCTACTCTGATCTGAAAACCGTTAAGAATTGACTTAGAAACTGATTGAAAACTCCCAGCCCTAATTCTTGCTCTTCACACGCAGGAAATAAATTTAGGAGGTGGAAAATATGATTCAAAAGGTTAGGAAAAACTGATTGGGTTTATTTTCCTTAAATAGGAAAATCCCAATAATTAACATAATCCTTATTTTCCTATTTTACCCTTACTAATCAGATTTTCTTTTCCTTAAAATACATATATATTTCTAAAAAATATACATATATTTAACAAAATATTTAAACTCCGAATAAAAGTAACCGAACCCAATATTCCCTTTTCGCAAAATGACATGTCTGCCCTTTCTCGAAAATCGAAATATTACATTCCTTCCCCCTTAAAAGGAGTTTCGTCCTCGAAACTAGAACATACTTGGTTAGTCCATAAAATATGGAAACTCGCTGATCATATCGTCCTCGACTTCCCAAGTAGCTTCATCCGGTGAATGATTGCTCTATTGCACCAAAACCAAAGGCATCATTCTTCTCTTAATCATCTTTTCTTTACGGTCCAATATTCTGATCGGTTTCTCATCATAAGCTAGATTATCTTGAAGAACTTCCGGATCAACTGTGGTTTCAACGTCTGTCTTGGTCAAACACTTCTTCAACATCGAAACATGGAACACGTTATGGACTCTTGACATTGATTCTGGTAACTTAAGCTTATAGGCCAACGGTCTAACTCTTTCTAGAATCTCAAACGGTCCAACATACCTCGGACTTAACTTTCCCTTTTATCCAAAACGTTTAACTCCTTTCATTGGTGAGGCTCTTAGGTAAACTCTTTCACCAACTTCAAACTAGAGAGGCCTTCTTCTAACATCTGCCCAACTCTTCTGTCTATCTTGAGTTACCTTCAGATTCTTCTTAACCAACTGAACTCTTTCCTTAGCTTGTTCAACTAACTCCAGCCCGGTGACTTGTCTTTCCCCGACTTCATCCCAAAACAGCGGCGTTCTACATCTTCTTCCATACAAAGCTTCAAACGGTGGCATGCCTATGCTTGCGTGATAACTGTTGTTGTAGGCAAACTCCGCCACATGTAGGTAATCATCCCATGATCCGCCTACTTCCAAAACACAAGCTCTCAGCATGTCTTCAAGTGTTTGGATGGTCCTCTCTGAATGTCCATCTGTCTGAGGATGAAAGGCCATACTCAAATCCAACCTCGTACCAAAAGCTTGCTGCAAACCTTTCCAAAACCGACTAATGAACCGACAATCTCGATTCGAGACTATAGAGATAGGTACTCCATGTAACTTCACTATATTATCCAAGTATAGTGTGGTCATCTTCTTTAAGGGCATATCAACCTTAAATGGTAAGAAATGAGTTTGTTCAATCTATCCACAATTACCCAAATCGCATCATGTCCGCCTCTTGTCTTAGGTAAACCGGTGATGAAATCCACTGTGATCTTATCCTATTTCCATTCAGGGATATCCAACGGCTTAAGCATTCCTCATGGCCTTTCGTGTTATGCTTTAACTTTCGACGAGATATCACATTCCGCCACAAACTTAGCTATTTCCACCTTCATTGAGAGGCCACCAAAACTTTTCCTTCAAGTCTCGATACATTTCGGTAGCTCTGGATGAAGCGCAAAAGCAATCCTATGTGCCTCTTCCATAACCCTTTGTCTTAGATCACCGACATTAGGCACACACAAACGATCTTGGTACCATAGGTTCCCATTCTTCTCCAACACATAGCCAACTGTAGGTTTTTCTCTTGCAACACGCTTCAAATCAACCAAAACTGGATCTTCATCTTGCTTCTCCCGAATATCATCCATCAACTAAGACCTTGCTAATAATGGTGCCACAAACTGCCGGTCTTCAATCTGATCACAACTTCGGATTCTCAGCCCATCTAACCTCTCTGCCATATCTTCAACGCTTGAAAATGCAAACACCGGTTTTCTGCTCAAAGCATCAGCCACTACATTGGCTTTACCCGGATGGTACTGAATATCCAAATCGTAATCATTTACGAACTCTAACCATCTCCTCTGCCTCATATTTAGATTCTCCTGAGTGAAGAAATACTTTAAAATTTTGTGGTCGGTGAAAATCCTAGCCTTAACTCCATACAAGTAGTGCCCTCGGATCTTTAAGGCAAACACTACTGCTGCCAACTCTAAGTCACTTGTTGGGTAATTCTTCTCATGCACTTTCAACTGTCTAGATGCGTAGGAAATGAATTTTCCTCCTTGCATCAACACACAACCTAAACCCTGTCCCGAAGCATCTGTATACACGTCATAATTATCAAAGATCTCCGGAACTGCCAAAACTGGGGCTGTAGTCAATTTCTTCTTCAACGTCTGAAAAGCCTCTTCACACTCACTGGTCCACTCGAACTTTACATTCTTTTGTGTAAGCTTGGTGAGTGGTGTAGCTATTTTTGAGAAGTCCTGCACAAACTTCCTATAATAGCCAGCCAAACCGAGAAAAATTCTAACCCCTGAAACTATAGTCGGTCTGGACCACTTCTCAACTGCTTCAATCTTTGCCGGATCAACCTTGATGTCATCTCCAGAAATGACATGACCCAAGAAACTAACTTGATCCAACCAGAATTCGCACTTAGAGAACTTTGCGTGCAACTGACTCCTCTTCAAGGTATCCAACACTACCCTTAGGTGTTCCTCATGTTCTTTCTCATCCTTTGAGTATACTAGGATGTCACCTATGAATACTATCACAAACTTGTCCAAGTATGGCATGAAAACACGCTGCATTAAGTCCATAAATGCAGATGAGGCATTAGTGAGTCCAAAAGGCATGACAAAGAACTCATAATGTCCATACCTTGTACTGAAAGCTGTCTTCGGTATATCTGCTACTTTGATCTTCAACTGATGATAACCAGACCTAAGATCAATCTTAGAAAAACTCTCTTGCCTTGCAACTGATTAAAAAAATCATCAATCCTTGGCAAAGGGTACATATTCTTGATGGTAAGATTGTTCAGGGCTCTGTAGTCTATGCACATCCTCATGCTACCATCTTTCTTCTTAAAAAACAACATTGGGGCTCCCCAAGGCGAAGTACTAGGCTGAATCATATTCCTTTCAAGCATATCCTTAAGTTGAGCATTCAACTTCTTCAATTCAGCCGGCGCCAATCTATAGGGTGCCTTAGCGACTGGTGCCGCTCCGGGTACCAACTTGATCTCAAACTCTATTTCTCTGTCTGGCATGTTTCCCGGTAACTCTTCTGGAAACACATCGAGGTACTCTCTTACCACATGGGTTTCCTCTAACTTAGGCTTCACTTGTTCCACATCTACTGCGTACAACAAGTAGCCTTCACAGCCTTTCTGACAAGCTCTTATCGTCTTAACTGCTAAAATTATAGGGTGACGCTTCTTACTTGGTCTGTAAACATTACCTTGATAGGTTTTATATGATTCCCCGGGTATCTTAAAGGTCACTCTCTTTTCTCTACAATCCAAGTGAACATAATTCCCGAATAGCCAATCTATTCCAAGAATCACATCAAAGTCTGAAAAGTCCAAAACTGTAAAGTCACTTTTGCAACGATACGTTCCTACTCGCACATCCATTTGAGGTATCAACTTGGCTACCTTAGTCACTTTTCCTAAAGGTGTTGTTATTTCCAAAGTGTTTCTTAAAGTTTCCATTGGTAAGTTAAGCTTCTTAGCTATCTTGGACGACACAAAGGTGTTAGACACTCCCGTATCAAACGATGCCGTAACTGCTAGGTTGTCTAATATTATTGTACCTATGATGTAAGTTCATTTATTTAAATACTACTACATGATTTAAATCGTGCTATAAAGTACTATAATAAATCAAAATAAACAATAAAGGTACCTGAGATAACATTATCATCTGGTTCAGCCATCTCAGCATCCACTGCAAACACTCGAACTGGGCGACTCGGGCCACCTTTTCCACTTCCTTGCTTCTGATTACTCGAGCTCCCTTTTGTCGGACACATCTTGGCAAAATGTCCTAAATCTCCACAGTAGTAGCAGCCGTATGTACTAGCCTTACACTCACCTGGGTGATTCCTATTGCATTTAGGCCAAAGTGGTGCTCCGGTTGGAGGATTACCTGCTGTAGGGGTTGTTGTCCTCTAAGCATTCTGCTACGGTGCTCCTCGGTTATATCCTTGACTTGCCCCAAAACTTTTCTTATTCCTGATAACCACGGTAGCCTTTTTCTTGAAGTTCTTAACCTCCAAGGCTTTGTTCAGAAGCTCAGCCATGTTCCTTGCCGTGAAGCCTAGCATACCCGACTGTATCTCATACGATAACCCTTCCTTGTATAGAGCCATCTTTCTCTCTTCAACCTTCATAAGCTCAGGATAAAACCTTCCCAACTCATTAAACTTGTTGGTATCTTGAGATACCGTCAGCTGTGTACCCTGCTTAAGTTTTAAGAACTAACTAGCCTTGTCTGCTTGCACTGTCGCCGGGAAGTACTCATTGAAAAACATAGCCTTAAAGCTTTCCCAGTCTGTCACTTTCCCGTTGCTACTTTCTATAGCATCAATCCATGATTCACCCGCACTAAAAGGAAACTAAGCGCCAACTGAGCTATCTCATTTAGGAACATGTATATTCCTGCAAGCTTTTTCGAAACTCCTTAACCATTCTTCGGCCTTTGAATGTTCCACATTCCTAAATAAGTCTTGAACTTTGTTCCTTCTTAGCCTCGTGTACCAATCCACTGGTGGTGCTTGCTCAAAAACTGGTCTCACTGGTGGATCTAGTTAATGTCCAAAAGGTATTTCTTGTTGGTGAGGTTTTTGCTGGTATGGTGGTGGTTGATAAAAACCGTAGGGTGGGTATCCGATGCCTTGTTGATGGTCAAAACAGGGTGAAAGGGGTATAGTAGGTCGAGGAGTGTGACCTACTGGCGGTGGGTAAAAGGTCTGATGTTGCTGATGGTGGAAAGCTGGTGGAGAAGGGTGACTTACCGGTGGAGGATAAACACTGATTGGTTGAGGGTATATGTTGGTTGATGGGGGTACATAAACTGGTGGAATATCTCCTACTACGGTGACACAGATGGGGGCTTCCCCGGGTTCTCCATAAATAAAGTTGTACCTGTTCAAATAGTGTCCTAAACCCAATCGGGTTGGACCGGATCCGACCGGGTCGGATAATTTCTACTATTTCTTTATGTTTGTACATATATTAAATGGCTTTTCTGTTGTCATATATATGTTCTTTTAGAGAACCAATTGTGAATTGTTATATGATAACGTCCTTAGTATGAAACTGTGATAGAGAAACCATGATAGGCGATTATGGTTGATGAGATCTCTAATCACTTTAACAAGTTTGATACTTAAATGGCTCTAGGCGATGTACTATTAAACAGGACATTGATAGTACAAGCAAAGGCTAGCACGTATTAGATGTCTTCTGTCTTTAAAGGCGGGGATAGATCTCGTCTATCGAAGTGTAGAGACACTTGGGTATGCGTGGGCGTGTATTAGAGAATGCGACGTTGGGATCGACCCACTTACATTAAGTGTCGCACTATGTGGCGGTTGTGTAATTATCCTTAAGACCGAGTCTTCATGGCATCACGGTGTGGATTGTCATGCTTTGACACTATTGAGGTTTCCCCTAGCCACGGGGCGATCATGCAGTAGTGATTGGGTGTGATATTGAAGCATCCGGAGTATACATGATTGGTCGTCTGGGAATCACATATCCTATGATTGGGATCGAATATCCAAAATGGCCTTCTTATAAGGAATGTCTAGCTCTCGTGAATCTTTGCAAAGTAGGAGTAAATGAGTTGCTTCGAGAGGGCATTATATCCAGATTATAAGATACGGTCGTTGATGTTTGACACTCGACGTACGACCGTATGGATATTATTACAATGATAGGATTGTAAGTTACACGATAAGCGTTTCACATGAAAGATAGTAGTCATTGCATTTGAATCTTCCGATGATCGGGGTCACGGTGTGTTGCTGTAGACGCTATTCCGTGATCATTAGGCATGAAGGGCATTTTAAGTAATTTGCACTTTGTGTCTATGGCCAACATATTCGAAGCCTATCGGGTCACACACATATGAACATCAAGCGGATTAAAATGTGGTTATAGATGATAACGAGATAAGGAAAGTTTATCTCACGACTATAAAGGTTATAGTGGTAAATTAATATGGTGGTATTTATTTATTGTGAGTAAATATAATACAAGATATTAATAATATTATAATAATTAAAGAATATTCCGGATGCCAATTTATTGGCTAAGGTGGCGCAATTTGTGTGTGTATAAGATACACTTGGATTGTGCAATTTAATTAATGGTATTACCATGTATTAATATTAGATATATATATATATATATATATATATATATATTTGGCTTCAGCGTGTGGTGCACATTGGATGTGCACGTGCTTAGTTGTTTCCAAAACATATATATATATATATTTATATGTGTAATATATATTTTTGATATATACACATGTGTAAATTGATTTATAGTAATAAGATAATTATAGTCAATATAGGATATTGACAATATCCTAGATTTATTTATTATAAGATATTATAATAAATGAGACAAATCAATCTATTATATTTTTTTATTTTATTGGAAAAAGGTTTTCTTCTCCTCCACTCTAGTATGTAGCGCCACTTTCCCTATAAATAGGAAGTGGGTGTCAAGCTCTTTTGTACATCACAATTCTAAGAGCTAATAGCTCTTGTGTAAAATAGAGAGCATCCAATAGAGAGTTTGAGAGAGGGGAAAAAGGCCGGTCTAGCAACCGGAGTTTTCCAATATCAATCCATGATGGGATTCGGTAGTTGCTCGTGTGGACTAGCGGTAGAGGCCGAACACTTGGGCGGCTCTACGCAGAACTACTCTCCCCAGACGGTCAAAGCGTCGATCTTATAGATTAACCATGGTAACCACCGTCTGCACTTATTTGTTTATTGCTTAAACGAAGTCGATCCTGGTTAAAAGGAAATAAAATTTTAAATTCACTGCGTTCAGCCAGTAGATTTCTAAAAGTGGTATCGAGCGAGCTTCGAGTTTAAGCAACAAGCATGTTATTTTGCGTAGTTAATTTTATCGTTTAAATCACGTAATTAAAAGATGAAAGATTTTTGATTCGCGAAACGATACACGAAAAAAAAAAAGTTGCAGCTTTTGGGGTGCTCGGCCGATCGGCGGCGGCACCCCCACCGGAAATTGCGCCGGCGGCGGTGACTTCCCCTTGGGGCGGTCGACGTCGGCTGGTGCATCTTTTTGGTGGATCCCTAAATTTTGTTTTGTGTATTTTGTGTTTCAATATGGTTCGTAGTTGTGATTGATATCTCTTTGTTTAGTTGTGTCATGTGGCTAACCAATAGTTCAAATAGTTTGGGCCATTGGGATGCCACATGACATTAAAACAATATTGGTCTTTCCAAACTTTGTTTGGAATAGGCCTAGGCCCTTTCCAAATATTTGATTTGGGAAAAACCTAGGTTTAGGCCACTTCCAAAATTTTGATTTTGGAAAGTGGTCAGGCATACTAAATAAAATATTGGCCTTTCCAAATTTTGATTTGGAATAGGCCTAGGACCATTTCAAATATTTGATTTGTAAAAGGCCTAGGCCTAGGCCACTTTCCAAAATTTTGATTTTGGAAAGTGGCCAGGCATAAACCAAATTTGGTTTAGGAAGATGCATTTTGGTTTAGGAAACCAAAGCATCCCTTTTGATTAGGAATCAAAAGGAAAGAAACAAAAAGAGACTTAATTTTAATTTTGATTTATTTTTGGAATAGTTCTAATTTATTAATATTAAAATTAAAATCGGTTTAAAATTAATCGTTAATTTTATTTCGATTAAAATCATTTAATTAATTAAATGTTAATTAGTTAATTGATTGGATAAAATTATTTAATAGATTAAATGTTAATTGATTAATTAAGACGCAAGTAGTTAAATTTTAATTTTATCTTTTTCATATGATTTTATTGCATGGATTAGATATAATATAATTATATGGACCCCGATTGATCATGGACTCGACCGATAGGATAGATGTGAATGATTTGATTTTTCTGTTGGTTTAAAAATTGTCCTAGGCCGTTATGAAGAACGTGACCTAGTTTATTTTCTGCATTTATCCCATTCCCGTTATCTCCCCCCGTGTACGGCGGGTGTGTTTATTTTATTAGATAGACTAAATATAACAAGAATGGAGCGGAAGATGGAGACCAAAGAAAGACGAAATAAAGATCCCATTGGAGAATAGAGCATTAAAGATCCTATTGGCGGTTGCAGCTACCCTTAGATTGTGACCCGCGGTTTAAATCGATTTGTATTCAAACCGCACCTAGGAAAAGTCCATGATCATACCGGTTACTTTACGCATTTATTTATTTTGTGCTTGTATTTATTTTATATGATACGATAGATGCATGACTAGGCACGATCTAGATAAATGTGTATGATGTATATTTATAGAGATAGATATACTTGATGAGACCATAATTAAAATTAATTAAGTGAATTAATTTACATAAATACTTCCACCTCAAAAGAATCAAGTTGAAATTGCCTCACCTTATTATAATGACGGTGAAGAGCCCTTGTTCGGATCCAACTCATCAGCCAAAGCAGGGGGTTGACCTACCTCGGGTATATCGTCATTATCGAGATATGATCGTATGAGATCTCACGAATATTGGGGTTATGACTTGACTAAGAATTCTCTCGGCCACCAGCCAAAGCAGGGTCGTTTGGATTTTAGAAGCAAGGGTTTGACTATTTCATAAGATGAAAATTTGTCAAAGAGTTGACTAGTCAAACAACAAGAGTCGTATAGGATACGATTGACAAAGGGATGTTGTCTACCTATTAGACTACTTTCGGCCCACCAGCCAAAGCGGGGGTTGCGGTAGTTTAGTGGGATCTTGTCCACTAAAGAAATTAACAATTCTTGAAAGTCAATTGGAAGTAGTTGACTAGTAGGAGCAAAATCATAAACCAAAAGACCATTTTTGATTTTGCGTGTATAAACAACAACACTCTTTTTATTTTCATTTTTTATGTTGTAGTTTTAGCAAACTTTTATATTTATGTTTTTCTCGATTAGTAAAACCAAATTATGACTGTTTGAGAAACGTTCTCAAGAATGGTTAAGTAAATTTTAATCCTTTTAAAATAAGCAATGACACGAGCAATCCCGTTATAGTAGTTAGAGACAAGGAGACTGCATATTTGATGCAGTACTCCAAGACTTTATTGAAAGACGGAAGCTCATGACATTGGATACGATCCAATATGATCATTCAGTCATACGATGACAAATAATTCAAACGTTGGATAAGAATGACCACATCAAATTTTGGAAATGTTGTTTTCAAAATTGTAAAATTTAAGTGTCGACTTAATTCTATCATTGCTTAAAGGTTAATTAAATAGCAATGTTTTGAACATGATTCAAAAGGTTAAATAAACTATTTAATAAACTATAGATTTTCTTTATGAAAAGAAATTAAAGACATGGCTCTTGTGATTTTTCTTAAGTCTTATGAAGACTACAATAAGAAACTTTTTTTCAAGTTCTTAAAGGATTAAAAGGGAAAGCTAGGTATGTGCTTAAATAGAGAACTTATTGAGGTTTCTATTCTAGGCAAGTGTGTTGAAATGAACCTATCTAAGTTCAAGTCAACTCTTAGATATATGATATCTTACGAGTGTGGTTAAATTAGAAAGGTTTATCTGAGATATGGAAGGTGAAGCAAACGTTGTAACACTTACCACATTCAGGATCTAGTAAACTGATAAGGGAACTAAATAAATATTATTATGTTCCGGTTCTTATGAAGAACATACTTTCAGTTATATGTTAGGATTTAATAAACATATTCAATTGTAAAGAATAAATGTTATTACGATAAAGTTGAAAGGTCACTGAATCTAACGTACTAGATTGATATCACTATATAGTTGATATGGGTGATGAAATCTCAACTAAATATTTGTATGCCTGTTATCCTTGATATTTGTAGTTGTTCTAGATGTCGACTCTCACGGAAAGAAAGCGATAATCAAATGTTATTCGGATGATGTCCGAACCATGTGATTATGAATCATGTGGGTGATACGTATATTATCTAAAGATGACTAAAATACCCTTTTATGAAAAGGTTATAAATTCTAGAAAAATTGTCTAAAACCTAAACATACCGATGTTTGTTGGCTTATGACAATTAATGCCACAAATAATTGTTTGTTAATCTCTACGACTATTTTTAGAAATAGTCATGTGTACTCAGTGAAGTGCATAATTCAGAAAGCCTGAAAAGTTCGAGCTAGTATGAATATGAGATTGATGAGCTACTTAGGAATTAATCTTCAATTGGATTGAAGTAATTAATACCTGAAGGGTGTTTCAGAAGTCGTCTGAAAGGAATAAGATTCTCCCTTGAAGGATACCATCTTTGGGATACGCAATTAGATTGTGTTCCTAAAATGTGAACAACACTTTATATGATAAAGGTGTGACGCAAGCCATGCGAAGTATCCCTTACCCGTTTCAGGATAGTGCCCTTATACTTAACCAAGTTCCAAAGAATAAAGGTTGAATAAATTCCATATCAGATATGGAAGGGGATAATGTCGAATCTATCTTAACCGATGATTTGAAGTTGTCATAGGCAAAGTCAGAAAGGCTTGAAGCCTAGTACGACATATGCGAATTTGTGGAATATCTTAGCAAGTATGCTAGATATTATTTACTTGTCCACAGAGCAAAATGTTTGTCTCCAAATATGCTGTCTTCCAGAGGAAGTGTTTATTCCAAAGGAAACAGTGGGAGTCGATTAAGATCTCAAAAGAGTTTGAGAACCACAAAGATATATTCAACCATAAGAACGTGAGCAGACACCACATAGCGTTAAGGTGTAGAACACTGCTCAGTGCACACAAAAGTTCTGTAAGTCTGTGGATAACCTCAAGCCTGAAAAGGCTACTGGTATGTTTATCTTGAAGAATGAATATCTCACGACTTATGAAAGAATGTTTGAAAGGCAAGATTGAAAGATATGGCCAGGAGCCATAATATCTGAATTAGATTCCATTAGTGACAACCAGGTTGTGAACCTAGTCTGTCTTACCTAGAGGGAATGTCCCTGTAAGGCTGAGCCCAGTTCTATTCAGACTATGCTTGTTGTAACTTCGTATCATGACTATATTGTTGAAGACGTTGGGCAGACAGCTCAATATTCATAGACAATAACATGATATGTAAGCCTATGAGATTCAATTATGGACTCAAACAAGTTTCTTTAGATGATTTCTTTGTTTGATAATCAAAGGAGTTTGATTTATTCAAAAAAGAATATGCCCAATGTGCAAGATGGATAGTGGGAGTGTGTTATGATTTTTGAGCAAGGTATTAGATATCTCTCTCAGGAATTATCACCCCATGTCACAGTCAATTAATGTTTGGTAGTTCAAGGTCTTTACGAAAGCACTTGGATTAGCAGTTCTTATTTTAGAAATAAGAATCTATAGTGATAGATTTAACTACTGTTAGATTATAGTTTATCTATATAGATGTGATGCTAAAAGAGTTTAGCATAGATCGCGAAGGGGATACTGCCGACAATGCTTCAAGATCTATCTATGTTTGGACGTCGTCTAAAGATAAGGTGAAAGATGATGCTTATGGAAGGTTTCTTTTGTTACTGCGATAGGAACCATCATAAAATAATGTCAGATGTTCATACTTCATGATGAGTCATGAGCGTGTATGAAAATGAATCTGGTGAATGTCGAGAATATCCTTAAACAAGTTAAGGATGATTTCCTAGTTTATTGAAGCTTGGAAGAGAATAAATATAATTATACAGACGTATATCCTGAGTCTTATGAAGGCGAGTAGGAGCTACAGTCTGGGTTTGCAATCACTTTGATTAAGTGATACAGTGAGCTGGAAATGTTCTTAGCTATGGGTCATCTTGTAAATTCTACAACGAGTCCAAAACACAAGAGTTCCTCAGAGGCTAGCAATGAGCGATACATGGATCTGAAGGTTCATTCCCGAACCTTGTACGGTTCTTCCACCATTTCTGTATGGCTGATATGGTAAGTGGATTCATTGCTTGAAGCAAGGACCAGGGTCTCGTCAGAGATTCATGTGTGTGTTGAGGCGGTTCTTTTGACTTGGTCATTTGGAGCATGATATGAAGATAGTCTGAGTCCCCACGGATAGCGATCCGTTTATGGCTAAGGTCTGGTTCATGCAGTATTGCATGAGATTCTTGTGTTTCAACTTGGTCTCGTGTGTATGAGTGATTGGTTTTAGGCCAAGTGGGAGATTGTTGAAATAGTGTCCTAAACCCAATCGGGTTGGACCGGATCCGACCAGGTCGGATCATTTCTACTATTTCTTTATGTTTGTACATATATTAAATGGCTTTTCTGCTGTCATATATATGTTCTTTTAGAGAACCAATTGTGAATTATTATATGATAACGTCCTTAGTATGAAACTGTGATAGAGAAACCATGATAGGTGATTATGGTTGATGAGATCTCTAATCACTTTAACAAGTTTGATACTTAAATGTCTCTAAGCTGATGTACTATTAAACAGGACATTGATAGTACAAACAGGCCAGCACGTATTAGATGTCTTCTGTCTTTAAGGGCATGGATAGATCTCGTCTATCGAAGTGTAGAGACACTTGGACTGTATGTGGACGTGTATTAGAGAATGTGTACGTTAGACTGACCCACTTACATTAAGTGTCCCACTATGTGGCAGTTGTGTAATTATCCTTAAGGCCGGAGTCTTCATGGCATCACGGTGTGGATTATCATGCTTTGACACTATTGAGGTTTCCCCTAGCCACGGGGCGATCATGCGGTAGTGATTGGGTGTGATATTGAAGCATGCGGAGTATACATGATTGGTCGTCTGAGAATCGCGTATCCTATGATAGGGATCGAATATCCGAAATAACCTTCTTATAAGGAATGTCTAGCTCTCGTGAATCTTTGCAAAGTGGGAGTAAATGAGTTGCTTCGAGAGGGCATGATATCCATATTATAAGATACGGTCGTTGATGTTTGACACTCGAAAATGCGACCGTATGGATATTATTACAAATGATAGGATTGTAAGTTACACGGTAATCGTTTCACGTGAAAGGTAGTAGTCATTGCACATTGACTCTTCCGATGATCGGGGTCACGGTGTGTTGCTTTGACGCTATCCCGTGATCGTTAGGCATGAAGGGCATTTTCGTAATTTGCACTTTGTGTCTACGGCCAACATATTCGGAAGCCTATCGGGTCACACACATATGAACATCAAGCCGGATTAAAATGTGGTTATAGATGATAACCATATAAGGAAATTTTATCTCACGACTATAAAGGTTATAGTGGTAAATTAATATGGTGGTATTTATTTATTATGAATAAATATAATACAAGATATTAATAATATTATATTAATTAAAGAATATTCCGGATGCCAATTTATTGGCTAAGGTGGCGCAATTTATGTGTGTATAAGATACACTTGAATTGTGCAATTTAATTAATGTTATTACCATATATTAATATTAGATATTAATATTTATATATATATATATTTGGCTTCAGCGTGTGGTGCACAATTGATGTGCACGTGCTTAGTTGTTTCCAAAACATATATATATATATATATATATATATATATATTTATATGTGTAATATATATTTGTGATATATACACATGTGTAAATTAATTTATGATAATAAGATAATTATAGTCAATATAAGATATTGACAATATCTTGGAAATATTCAATATAAGATATTGACAATATCCTAGATTTATTTATTATAAGATATCATAATAAATGAGATAAATCAATCTATTATATTTTCTTTATTTTATTGGGAAAAAGTTTTCTTCTCCTCCACTCTAGTATGTGGCGCCACTTTCCCTATAAATAGGAAGTGGTGTCAAGCTCTTTTGTACATCACAATTCCAAGAGCTAATCGCTCTTGTGTAAAATAGAGATCATCCTATAGAGAGTTGGAGAGAGGGGAAAAAGGCCGGTCTAGCAACCGGAGTTTTTTTCTAATAGCAATCCATGATGGGATTCCGGCGAGCTGTTCGTGTGGACTAGCGGTAGAGGCCGAACACTTGTGCGGCTCTATGCAGAATTACTCTCCTTAGACGGTCAAAGCGTCGATCTTATAGATCAACCAAGGTAACCACCGTCTACACTTATTTGTTTATTGCTTAAACGAAGTCGATCCTGGTTAAAAGGAAATAAAAATTTTAAATTCCGCTGCGCTCCCGCGTAGATTTCCTAACAGTACCTTGGTCTAGGTCGTGGTTTAGGATTATGCCGTGGTCGTGGTGACTGACTCTGTTGAGATCGTGGTGTAGGGGTTGCAGCATGAGGGGGTGGACTGAAGCTCAGGTGAGGTGATGGATTCTGCCTCACGAACCGCCGCCTCTACGGGCGGTGTTGGACTCTCTCGTCGTACTCCGATGCTTACACTTTTTGCTCCAGTTCTACTGAACACCATCCTGATGATCAAAGAAAACCAGAACGTTACTAAGAGATCTAAAGAAAACTTATCTCAAAAGAAAGGAAGCCTAAAAGACGCTTCGCTCTAATACCAACTGTAACGCCCCGTTCCTGGACACCGAGCCCTTATTCGGAAAAGGAACGTTCGGCGCACATAATATTAAATAAATCTAATATTACATGTAAGCCTCTACTACGTCGTATCAAATTAAAGCAAACGGAAGCAAAAGACTCGGGTAATTTTTCCCAAATAACCAAGAATAGAAACTTAATAACTAAAGAAGGAAATGTAACATTTATTATATTGGAAGAGAAACCAACGAAATCCAAAATGTATGAAACATAGAAGTAAAAATACAAAGATCCCATCAAAAATATCCAAGTCTAAAATATAAATAAATATAAATAATTAAGCTCGTCAACTCCGGCGTCCTTAAACGTCGTCATCGAAGTCCTCCTCGAACTCTGAATTTACCTGTTCGTCTTCTCTCCCCAAACACATAAATAAACATACATTTGAGGTAAGTACATTGTACAAGTAAGAAGTAGAAGCTACAATATAACTAAGGTTTATTATTAAGTTTTAATAAAAGAATTATCTTTGTAAGACCGACTCAATCTAGGGTTCATTTCATGCCCATCGACACGTCATGACTATACGTTTCTAGCTTAGCTTATCTTGGTTACATCATTACTCAAGGACACTATGCATGATAAAAATTCCACCACGAGATATACTTTCCAACTACGGTGATTAGCACCGATAGTCCCGGGATCTCCACGGTATGCATATACGTTCGATGGATTTCCTCCACTACCCTTCAGCTTTTTGAGCCACTAACGTTGTCCACCTTTTATGAACGTATCACATCGCCGATATGAATCAGTGCCTAATAATTGACGTTTTAGCTTTTACTACACTTATGTAATTATTATCGTGTATTAACTAACCACCTAAGAGTTTTCAGAATAAAACTCACCTTATCAACTCTACTCCCTCGCTTAGACAACTAGACTTCACATCCTATAAATTACACAGACATTGATGAACTCTAGATCATCAAAGCACAAGCCCTTTCATGCCCTTCCGACGGTCCCGAACTTCAACTCCCTTTAAGAGTACGTCCGGTGCCGGAACCAAATGCATCAGAAACTCAATCGGGGCTTGTTTATGTTTATTTAATGTTATTGAATCATGAAACAACGTTTAAAACCCCATTACATGGCTTAATAACAACTTATTAAAAAAATATGGGGCAATGCGTGCGCATCCTTATGGAATGCGTACGCATTCCCTGCTTAAACACCTGTTGTAACTCTCTGTTCAAACAATGCGTGCGCATTCCCTGACCAGAACCTAAGCTAAAAGACACTGTCCAACCAATGCGTGCGCATTGTTCGTGCTCGAGCATCCAGATCAACAACTTGAACCAACAATGCGTGCACATTCCTTGAATGCGTACACATTGAACTCTTTGAAACTATCCTAGGCAACTCGTACAGAATGCGTATAAGACTCCAAGTGAATGCGCATGCGCATTCATTCGTAAAAGCCCTAATAACCAAATTCTCATCCCTTGACGATCTCTACTCGATCCAAACATGTTGAACATGAAATATAGCAGAAAAACAACATAAAATCATAACTTTCACAGATCCTAACATCCCTTGATCCATGATCATCATCTATGAAAAACCTCGATATGAAAACGCTTCAAAAACATGTTCTAACTACTCTAAACCTTAATTAGATTGTAGGAAGAGCTTCTTACCTTTTAGCAAGCTATTCCAACTACAGAAACTCAGAAAACAGCAGCAAAAGCGATCTCTTTTCTGCAGCAAACCTATATGATAAACTCGAATTCGCATTAAAATCGATCACACGATTCCAAATAATAAACTACGAAAGTCATGAGTTTTGATCCTCAAAACTCAACCAAGAACTCAGATAGGTCAAATTAATTACCTTGAGAAAAGCTCTAACTTTCTGGTATTGAATCGACACTCTCTTCAAACGATTGCGATGCTCTACTCTGATCTGAAAACCGTTAAGAATTGACTTAGAAACTAATTGAAAACTCGCAGTCTTCACACGCAGGAAATAAATTTAGGAGGTGGAAAATCTGATTCAAAAGGTTAGGGAAAACTGATTGGGTTTATTTTCCTTAAATAGGAAAATTCCAATAATTAACCTAATCCTTATTTTCCTTAGTTACCCTTACTAATCAGATATTCTTTTCCTTAAAATACATATATATTTCTCGAAAATATACATATATTTAACAAAATATTTAAACTCCGAATAAAAGGAACCAAACCCGATATTCCGTTTTCGCAAAATGACACGTCTGCCCTTTCCTGAAAATCGGAATATTACAGAACCATTTTGGGTTTTTTGAACCCTGATATATTAGCAACATCCAATATATATATAGGTGGTTTCTATCGGCAACATATAATTATTACTCAGACTGTTTTTTATATTGTTTCTATTATTTTAGCCGATTTTTTTACTACTTTAAATATCTTTTGGGCCATTTGAACTCTGATATATTAGCAGCATCTGAGCACCCTCCAATATATATATATATCGGCACCACATAATTACAACTGACACCCTTTTTTGTCATTTACTCCTGGCCCCTTTAAACCACTTTTGAACATTTTGAACCCTAATATATTATCACCCTCCAATATAGATATAGGCGGTTTCTATCGGCACGACATAATTACTACTCACATCGTTTTTTATTTTGTTTTTATTATTCCAGTTAATTCATTAACTCATTTAAACATCTTTTGGGACTTTTGAATCTCGATATATTAGCACCTCCAAAAACACACACACACACACACATATATATATATATATATATATATATATATATATATATATATATATATATATTTCTATTTCATCTGCATTCACATAATTTTTTTCTAAATGATCCTTTTATTCAATCAAAAGCCATTAACAGGCAAAATCACCACATAATATTTATTGAAACACTTTTTTTTCATTTACTTCTTGCAGCACACACACACACACACACACACACACACACACACACACACACACACACACATATATATATATATATATATATATATATATATATATATATATATATATATATATATATATATATATATATTTCGCATCACACTAGGAATGCGGTGCCACTAACGTTTCTTTTCGATAATAACGTCGGTGGACGACGATTTCACCAATGATACATTTATTTATTTTTTAGTTGGACAAAGACACAGAAGAAAAAAATATTATATATATATAACTAAAAGACCTAAATATTCAACAAAAGTGATGTTTAATTTTACTACTTTGTAGGTATATTTTGAGGCTATCCATTAATTGAATTTTGTATCTACGGATGTCAAAAACGGGATATTAAAGTAATATTTTGTAATTTTAAAAAAAATCCTTCGAGGCCTAAGTCGACGACTTGCCAAGCGCCTAAAATTACCGGGGGACGCCCTGGTTATGGAAGAGCGAACAACCCGTAAGATATGTACTAGACCAAGTATATGGCAATAGTGCATTAAGCATCACTACTATACCATGGCCGTAGTGCATTGAGCTCCGCTTTTACACCCATATTATTTTGTCCCATCCCTTGCACGCCTCTACTTAACTCACATATGTGAACTAGCTTTGCCATACATACATCCAAGCAAGCATTTGGCATATTGAAGAACCAAGACAATACTCCATTCGTGTTAAAATATAAGTCATCTTAGAGTTTTCATACATATTAAGAAAGCGATTGAATATCATTAATGTATGGTTAAAATACCTAATACACCCTTTGATTATCATAAATGCAACAATTGTAAAATGATTGAATTGATATAGATTAGGGATAAGATGAGGAAAAATGTTAGAAACGTTTTTTTGGTATTGTAAATGACTTATATTATGAAACAAGTTGAAAAACTAGAATGATTTATATTTAGTGACAACGGGAATATAACTTAGAACTAGCATGTCATAAGCCTGGGCTAACCTACCTCGGTCATGACGTAACACTTGCGTTTTTCTTATCAAAATAATACATGTATGTATATTTTATAATAGGGTAAATTTTACATAAAATTCATGGAATTAACATTCCTATGATGGTTGTGAGTTTTTGGTAGCGACACTGCCATAACAAAATAATTACAATAAAATATCGTTATACATTTTTACATCATTGATCTTTATACGATTCATAAAAATTAATATGTCCGACATTATAATCAATAGTATAAAATGTATACTGATGTATTATTGTGATTATTTTGTTGTGACACAAACATTACTAAAAGAAAATGACACTATTATTAATCGCACTCAAACAATTTATTCTCGGCAGCATACTGCAAATTTATAAAAGTCGAAATTGTTTTTAACCATCTTGAAAATCGTGTTTGTGCATAAAATTCGATGTTAGATCGGTTGAAAACAGATTTCCATTTGTGTATAGTTGAAATTTACCTGAAATGTGATATCTGAGCAATTAACCATGCAGGGAAAAAAAATGTCAGTCTAATATATGGTGTATGGATCTAATGGTGACCAAAATTATAATCTGACATTAATACCACTGTTCGAACCTATTAGAGAGAAAAAAAATTTTAAATGCCGAATTCTATAAATAGGATGGGTCTTCCAATGTTGTCATCAGTCACTTTGTACCATCACTCTCTCCCCGGCCGGCACCCCAGTGACCCCACCCCATTTTATTCATGGCCGGCCCAGTTTCCACCGTCGAGATGTTCTTCTTCCCATTCGTCGGCGGAGGACATTTGATTCCGATGATAGATCTCGCCAGACTCTTTGCTTCCTATGGTGTCAAATCTACAATAATCACCTTCCCCAACGACGTTGCCGTCTTCAAAAATCAATCACCAGAGATAACCACAATTCCGGCCACGACATCAAGCTTGTCACCCTTCAACTTCCTCTCCGGAGCAGCTTCGCTCGTCTACGTCGACATGTCTGCTCCTCCGATCACCGACACATCCATTCTCGGAGAACCTCTTCGGAAACTACTCGAAGACACCCGCCCTGACTGCATAGTCGTCGACATCTTCCACCGTTGGGCGGCTGATGTCATCGATGACATAGGATTAGCTAGATTCATCTTCAATGGAAGCTCTTGCTTCGCTAACTGTTGTAAAGAAAGCATTGAGAAATACTCCCCTCATACAAAGGCGGGCTCTGATTCGGAGCCATTCTCTTTGCCGGGTCTACCCGATAAAGTTGAATTAACGGTTTCAAAGCTGCCGGAATTTGTTCGAACAGGGAAAGGATTTTCTCAAACTCGGGAACAGTTGATAAGAACAGCTACGGACAAATCGTTAACAGCTTTTACGAATTAGAACCGGCTTACGTTGATCACCTGAGAAATGTTCTCGGAAAAATTGCATGGATTGTGGGACCCGTTTCTCTGTGCAACAAGAATCTTGAAGATAAGATAGACAGGGGTCAAGAATCCGCCATTGATAAACACAGTTGTCTGAATTGGCTTGATTCAAAAGCACCCGATTCGGTTATCTACGTAAGTTTCGGGAGCTTAGCACGATTGAACAAGGCTCAACTCCATGAGATTGCTCTTGGGTTAGAATCTTCCGGCCATTATTTCATATGGGTCATCGGAAAAATTCTAGATGAAAACGACGGAGGCGGCAAGAGTATTTTACCAGATGGATTCGAAGAGAAATTGGAAAAGGAGAAGAAAGGACTGATAATCAAAGGGTGGGCACCACAGTTATTGATATTGGAACATCAAGCTGTAGGAGGATTTCTCACACACTGTGGGTGGAACTCAACTCTAGAAGCCATCTGCGCCGGTGTTCCGATGATTACCTGGCCACTCACGGCGGAGCAGTTTCACAATGAGAATCTGTTGACGGAGGTATTGAAGATTGGAGTTCGAGTCGGGAGCGAGGAATGGGGGGCGTGGAATTCTGAGAGGAAGGTGGTGATCGGGAGGAAGAAGGTTGAGGATGCTGTGGGTAGGTTGATGGCCGGTGAGAATGAGGAAGTGAGGGAGATGAAGAAACGGGTCAATGATTTGGCGGAGAAGGCAAGGAAAGCGGTGGAGGACGGGGGCTCTTCTTTTTCCGATGCTCATGCACTAATCGACGAGCTCAAGTCTAACAAGGCGAGAGCTACCTAGCTAGTTTAAATGTTTTTGGAACGATAAAATTTGTATAATAAATATCATAACAATCATTTTCATTCTTGATTTTTATGAGATCTATTTGAATTAATATGTCTTAAATCTGAATCAATTGTTTTATTTTAAACGAGACAATTATATTTTCAAGTCAATTGTTTCAATTTATGTGAGAAATTTACATTTTCAATACAGTATTTATTGTATTTTTTTATATATATATATATATCTTCTTTCGTTTATTAGGAAATAATAAACGACTAAATATGTCACAACATGTATTACAACAAGTAATCTTACTATTGAATAGTATGTAGGAGATTACTTGATTGATATGAGGTTCACCCTAACCATTGACGAGCTCAACTCAAGGCGAAAGCTATCTAGTTTAGATAAATGTTTATGTCACAACAAAATTAGTATTACAATTAAGACAACAAACATGTTCATATAGAAGTTTTTGTGCATTTTTTTGTGGTCATTTTTGTTATAGTACTATCATGACTCTATAGTTTATTATTCGAGTAATGATACGGGCGGTTGCGTCATAACGAGTGACACAACGGTCATTTATATCATTGATTATGTTAGATTTACATCATTATCAATTTAGACTCATTATGATCAACGGTGAAAAATCACATGTTACTCGTTCCGTATCATTACCATACTTACTCCTTCCGTTCCAAAATTACTGAGGCAGTTGTCAAAATCAATTGTTTCAATTTATGTGAGACAATTACATTTCCAAATCAATTGTTTCATTTTACGTGAGACAATTACAATTCCAATACAATATTTATTGTTTTTTTTCACATGTCCACATTTATTTATTAGAAAAATAATATATCCACTACCAAATATGCAACAACATGTATCACAACAAGTGATCTAACCATTGAATAATGTGTAGTACTACTGATTGATATAGGGCTCATCATAATCAATGATGCTAGAGGTGGCTGTTGTGGCTTTATATTGCATCTCTTTTTCCTGACACAGATTAAAAGATAAATTTGAGAGAAAATAATTACCATATAGTGTCTCACTTTTTCAACCACTTTTTTCACGTGCTTCGATCACCACATCTACTAATAGATGTCCAAAATCAAGCCCTTTACTTTTCAACATCAATTAAAGGTCATTATATCAAATATAGTTTAGTCCTCGGACCATTTTATAACATTATTTAAATAGTGGGCCATGTATGTTTTTGGATGGGAAATTTTTCATTGGCCACTACGACTGCTCTAAGGGTGTGTAGTGGAAGATGTAGTGAATACGGTTATAGATGTATCACCATTCTATTTATTAAGGAATGAGAGAATAAGAACAACATTGCATTAATTATAGATTAGGAGTATTTTAGTCATGTTTGCATATTAAAGCATCAACTTACCTCATTAATATTCGTATTTTTGTCAATTGCATCAGTTATTTTGAAACAGATGGAGTACTTTGGCCGATTCTATAACTATACACGTATAATTAAAAACTCTTAATGACACCACAATCAATCTATTTAGACATCACCTCACATCTCGTGTAAATTTGGATGTTACAAAGATTGAGATATATTTTCAACTATTTCAGAGTCAAATTTTATCTATAAATGATTCGCTAATAAATTATTCGGTCAATTGTTTAGACCGTCGTTATAAAATCGAGTTGACAAAATTTTTATGTCTCATATTTATATGAGAATAAACATTCTATTAATTTATCGATTGGACTTTACAACATTAATCCTAATAGCCCCTATCCCGATAAAGATAAATGATGTAAAAACAACTTGACTTATTTTTGTTGTGAATATTTCGTTGTATTAATAAAAAACATTTCTTATATGGATTATCATGACGTCTAAAAACATTAGTCAAAGTGATTGATTATTCAAACGATTAAATGGATGTCGTTATCGGGTTTCCGCCCAGGAAGAAAAAGGAGGAAAAAATAAATAAAATTGGATTAGTCTAAGTTGGTGGCCAATTTTGCAACTGCTTCCTATTAATGAATTCTGTGGAGACTAAAATTGAAGGTGATGTGATGTCAAACAACACTATGCATTGCTTTTGAATCGAGATGTGGGCGTTTGATTCTGTAAAATGTTGATATTATTAAAAATAAGATGTGTATATATAGATAATCTTTACGAATTGAATTACAGAAATTGTCTTTAATTCATATCTTATACAAACTTTAAAGACGTGACAATGGGTGCCGTTTAGGTTTGCGATCAACCTTTATGTTTCGGACATCCAAACGTACTACGAGAAAAAATTGTTGTAATGAGGGTAATTCCCGTCATTAATGTCAGTTTCATATCAATAAAGACTTTTAATGACAAGAAGTTTCCTCTCATCGTCCCTTATAATTGTCTCCTTGGTTAAAATTATAAAACGAGAAGAAAACGCATTTCCTTAGTAATTGTAGGCCATATCTAATGGTATCATATTCCGATCTTTAAAATATTTTTTTATGTTGATTAAACCCCTCATTATAAGGTCAATTACTCTTACTAAATCATAATTCAATGACGACAAATTCCATCATTATAAATTATGCTTTATTGATAAAAGATCCCCTTATCATAGATCCCCTTATCATAGGGTCATTTACTTGTCATTAAATCATTAGTTTATGACGGAATATCCTCTCATTATAGGGCTATTTTTCCCACATTGAATTATGATTTAATGATTAAACTTCCCTTCATTATAGACACACCAAGAGAAAATATAAAAAATGATCTCATTGTCTGAAAACTGAATAGGCCGGGAAAATATCACATATCAAATATTAACTAGTTGTGGCGCTCATGCTTACACACGGGTGTTGCCAATTTCAATAGGGCTTTTAAAAGTTTAGGACCTCATGTTTTATCATTGTGTCAAAATTGACCCTTACATTTTAAAATGACAATTTTAGGACCTCATGTTTGTGTGTGTATATATATATATATATATATATATATTATTTATTTATTTTTTTTTTCAGTTTTAGGATAATTTCGAAATTTCCGTCTGAGTTAACGTCAAATTTGACAGAATATTTGAAATTGTCCTAAAAAAAAACACACAAACATAAGGTCCTAAAATTGTTATTTTAAAAGATAAGGGTCAATTTTGACAAAAAGTTAAAACACATGGGGTCCTAAAAATGTTACTTTTTAAGGGAATTTTGACACTTTTTAGGACTCATGTTTTAACATTTTGTCAAAATTGACCATTATCTTTTAAAATAACAATTTTAGGACATTATTTTTTTTTTTTTTTTTTTCAGTTTTAGGACAATTTCAAATATTCCGGCCAACTTAACATGTTTTGCCGTTAACTTAGACGGAAATTTCGAAATTGTCCTAAAACTGGAAAAAAAAAAAAAAAAAACACACAAACATGAGGTCCTAAAATTGTCATTTTAAAAGATAAGGGTCAATTTTGACACACTGGTAAAATATGAGGTCCTAAAACTGTTAAAAGACCAATTTCAGTACGTAGTTTATCTTTTGTTGCATGCATTTGAATTTTAACTTGATGAGGCATTTGTGTGAATGTAGCTCATTGATATGTGTTGCGGAATGCATCCAAGTTTGCTTCTAACGTGCTTCGCGTTTTATGGTAAAACCGAAGGTGTTGCTAAGAGCATCTCTATAAACATTTTCTCCATAATGAATAAATCTCTTAAGAAGCTTTATAGCGTAAACCCGTTATACATCAACATTTTTTCCACTACACACAATTATTTTTCTATTACACATGAAACTTAATTTTTTTCTTTTGCAGTTTTAATAATTATTACAAAAAAAACTATGAAGAAAGTACAAAAGACTATCTAACCCGCCTTAAAAAAGTTCGGATACCTCAACACCTAACTCTGTTTCTTAGCAGCAAAACACAAAAGGAAAAATCTAGCAGTTGAGAGGAAAAATAGTATAATTGTTCTGTGCTGAGTCAATTTAAAGAATAAAAATCTCCTACTGAGTGATCTTTGACAAAACTCTCAAAATCTGTTATTTTTGTTCCTCTCCATTAAAACCCCTTTCTTTTTTATCACTTCAAACATTGTTTGTATCGTAGGGCTTGTCGCAACATTTATTGTATTTATTTGTGGTGTACCAAGGAATATGGGTAGCTCAGTTGATTTCCGGGGTGACAGATTGCACCAAAGGACGTATTATTAAATCCCGAAAACCGCAGTGTAAGAGTTAGCTCTAAATACATGATGACTCTTTGTGAGCACTGACTCCTGGTCCTCCCACCGAAGGTACCGTTGAGTCGCCATAATGAACAAACTCGTCATTCTGTCGGACTGGATGAGAGCCATATAGGCGAGCCGTGTGTGCCGGTTTTCCGATGATTACGTGGCCGCTCACGGAGGAGCAGTTTCACAATGAGAATCTGTTGACGGAGGTATTGAAGATTGGAGTTCGTGTAGGGAGCGAGGAATGGGGGCGTGGAATTCTAAGTGGAAGGTGGTGATCGGGAGGAAGAAGGTTGAGGATGCTGTGGGTAGGTTGATGGCCGGTGAGAATGAGGAAGTGAGGGAGATGAAGAAACGGGTCAAAGACTTGGCGGAGAAGGCAAGGAAAGCGGCGGAGTACGGCGGATCTTCGTTTTCCGATGCTTATGCACTAATTAACGAGCTCAAGTCTAACAAGGGAAGAGCTACCTAGTTTTGAGAAATGTTGGCGAGAGAATAAATTTGCATAACAAATACCACAAGAATCATTTGATTCTTTATTTTTATGCGATCTATTTGAATCAGTACGTTTCACATCATAATCAACAGTCTAGAAGTATTTGTGTATTTTGTTGTGTTTATTTTTGTTGTAGTACTATCACGACTCCATCGTTTATTATTCGAGTAATGATACGGGCGGTTGTGCCATAACGAGTGACACAACAGTGATCTGTATCATTGATTATGTTAGATTTAAATCATCATCAATTTAGAGTCATTATGATCAACGGTGAAGATCACCGTGTCACTAGTTGTAGTAAAACTGTTGTGTCCGTATCCTTACCATACTTACTCCTTCCGTTCCAAAATTACTAATGCAGTTGTCAAAATCAATTGTTTCACAAATTACTGATGCAATTGTCAAAATCAATTGTTTCATTTTTTTGTGAGACAATTACATTTCCAAATCAATTGTTTCATTTTACGTGAGACATTTACATTTACATTTCCATTACAGTATTTAATGTGTTTTTCATATGTCTACCTTTATTTATTAGGAAAATAATATATCCACAACCAAATATGCGACAACATGTATCACAACAAGTGATCTAACCATTAAATAATGTGTAGGACTACTTGATTGATGTAAGACTCACCATAATCAATGATACTAAAAGTGGTTGTAGTGGCTTTACATTCCATGTTTTTTCCTGAATCAGTTTAAAAGATAAATTTAAGAGAAAACAATTACCATGTAGTGTCTGATAACGGAAAAATTCACCGTTATTTTTATAACTTTTCAACCCGTTTCTGATATCATTTCGAGTATTTTTATATCAGTTCGAGTCATTAATTCCTATGTTTCATATAAATATGTTAGTAGTAGTTATTATATAAAATATCGTATTTTTAGCGTGTTTTTATAGTTTTTGTACCGGTTTAGTAACCGGTGTGTCGTGTCGGATTTACGTTTGGTATTTTGGTGGTTTATTGCAGAATTATAGGTTAACCAAAATCCCGAGTAACGACACGTTTTGAGGCCTAAAAGAGGTGTTTATGGGGATATAAGAGTGTGCCACAAGCTTAAAAGGTCAAGTGGATCGGTGGTTCAGAGAGTGTCACTAACGATTTATATCTTCGACGAACCAATGGCCCATTAAAACGGCATTTTCTGAAGAGGTGGCCTTAATGAAAGTTGTAGATCTTTGATAGAGCTTTCCAACGCATTTTGAATCATGTTAATTGGAGGTCTACAACTCAAGTTATGGTCAATTGACTAATCAATTCGGATTAGTAGAAATCCCGAAAACGACACGACATACGAATGGCTCATCAAAACGGCGTTTTCTGAAAAAGAATCCTTCATGAAAGTTGTATATCTTCAAGAAAGCTTTCCAATGGATTTTGAATCAAGTCAATCGGACTTCTACAACTCAAATGGTGGTCAAGTGGCTAATTGATTTGTATTAAGGAAAATGTCGCAAACGACACGTAATGAGAATGGCCCATCAAAACGACGTTTTCTGAAGAAGTGTCCTTCATGAAAGTTGAAGAATTTTCCGAGAGCTTAATTTTGACGTTTGAATCATAATTATTGGAGGCCTACAACTCAAGATATGAATTTTAGAAGTTTTATTACAATATATAAGTTTCTAGAAGGAACAGATGTAATCATTGAGACCGGATCGATCCGGCTCCTACCCGGATCGATCCGGCCTTGATATTTTCCTATATATACAGAGGATCAGAACAGAGAACGGCTGCCCCCTTTCTTCCTCTTCTCCTTCATTTTCTTCTATTTTATTTTTATGTTTTGGGGGCCTATATGTAGTAATATATGTCGTTATAATGTCGGTGTAATAACCCGACTAGTTATCGTTTTAATATAATTTCATTTCCGTTCTTTCTTTTATGTTTATTTCATTTTATGCAATTAGTATAAATTTATGTATATATATACGTATATTATATATATCTATATCTATATATATCTATATATATATATCTATACGTATATCTATATAGCTGTAGTTATCTTTTTCGTTTTGTTTTCTTTCGTTTTGTTATTTTCGTTGTTATTTTCGTTAATATGAGTAGTTAAACTCAACATAGCCGAATTATGTGAAAACGGGTAAAATTAACCCTCGGGAGACGAGATGGGAGTTGTGTAATTAAACGTTCGTATGATAAACTCATGTTTTAAAACCCGTTTTGATCATTTTCCTAACTTTGAATAAAATTGACAACTTTGTTCACGGTTACATCGAGCTTATAAATGTATTTTGTGGTGAGATGTGAGATATGGATATCACTAATCATAGTCCCGATTGTTAGATTGACAATCTAAGTGATGAGATCTGGACTATGCCTAAGTGAAATTCTTATTTTTACGAGATGTGCGAAACATGTTTTAAAATCACTAAACCATAGTCTTAATCGTTAGATTGGCAACCTAAGTGATACGTTAAAATTATGTTTTTGTGAGGTTTTTCAACGGCTTTTATTCGGTCAACCATGTTAAGCGAGTTAGCTCTCAAAGGAGGGTTAATAAACCTAGTGTGGGGGTTAAGTGAGAGTTGTTCAGATCTTAACGCAAGAATAAAGAGTTGACTCCCGTGAATATCATATGAATCGAATCGATAAAACACACTCCTTATCAAGTTTTTCTGTGGGGAGATAACTTTGTTGGATCATGGCTCGGCTATGCTTTTTAATCACCTAGTTAATCTCGTTAGTTAAAATTTATTTTTCGCATTAGTATAAACACTCCACTTAAAACTTTGATCGCCTAGACTAAGAATCACGTTCGCTTTGGTACTCACAACCACATTTCTCTTGGGACGACCTCGTACTCCTGTAGCTATCCTAGCAATCGACCTGGTACTCTGCCAGTTAGAGAGTTAGTTTACCCACAGTTGCGAGTCTTTATAAATGTATTTTTAGTGGGTGAATTTTTCGCTCATCAGTGTCTCACTTTTTCAGCCACTTTTTTTCACGTGCTTCGATCACTACATCTACTTTTAGATGTCCAAAACCAAGCCCTTTACTTTCCAGCATCAATTAGAGCACATACAATGGCCAAAGGATATACATATTGTTTTTTTTGCCTCAAAAGCATAAAAAAAACATCCTATGTGGCATTACATTCACAATCCCATTCACCTCAATGATGTTAAACATTACATTCTATTCAAGCACCAAAACCCTACGAAAACAATTTTTTTTTATAAAACATTTCATTCATACTATCAAATTCAATAACTACCAACTAAATTTTATAGCAAAATCCATGCGCCTAGGAGAATTTAAGCAAGAATATTAAGCTAAATTAAAATATGCTTACCTTGATCAGAATGGTTTACATTTAAAAAAAAAAGTGAAACAAAAACCTTTGACATTTTTTACGCAAACTATGAAAAATAATAACATAAATTACCGTGATGTTTATGATGGAAAAAAAAAATGTTGAGTTTATGCAATCTTCCATTGAATTGAAGGAGGCTCTGGGTGGGAGGAGAAGAAGAAAATGGATGAATACAGAAGAGAGAGAGAATATATGCTGACGATGCTGAAAATTGTCTTAACAAATCCGGGGCTTTTCTTCCTAATGACAATCTGCACAAGTTCTAAGAACAACAAAAAACAAGAAACAATTAAGGGGGAGGGGGGGTGGTTTGGATGAGATTTAGACTGCACTTGAGATGATATTTCTCAAGTTGCCTACGTATCCAATATGTGAATTGGAATCAAGTCTTCGTAATTCCTTTGAACTGTTTATATAGAGGGTAGCGTTTGCGTATAGCGTGTCCATGGTGGACTCTAATTTCGTGTTCCCTAAGGAAATGATAATGATGATTTGATCCCCTTGATTTTAGGAGATAATTATGGGCATATTTAAATGCCAGGATCGAGTAGTTATGAATTAAGATTCTTCCCCTATTTATCTAGTTTAATGTGCACGCGGGGAATTTGGTCCGAGAAGGACTTAGGCCGACCTGTCAGGTCGGATACAAGTAGGTTGACCTTAACCTTTGGCCGACATGCGGAGGTCGGAGGAGTGTAGCCGAAGGCGCACAGCTCAGATCCTGGGGGTTATCCCCCTCATGATGGCCTTTCCCTGTCTTCATTTATAGTTGGATCATTGTGGAGATGACACGTGGCGATGTGTTAACCCGACCTCCGTCATAAGCCCTCCAGATCCAGTTGAGCTGCAGAGGTAAGCTCGGATCTGATCAAGTGTCGGCTCGGTCATCCTGACTTGGAGTTTTTTGAATTTTCGACTGCCAGGTGGCGGGGATCGGTATGACAGCGTTGATAACGTTGAAATTATCACGGTTGTCTAACGGTGTTTGTGTGGTGGATATCTGGCTATAAAAAGAGTATTAAAGTGGTGTTTGCCGGTGCTAGAGGATTCCGGCGGTGGTGCTTAATAAGAGAGGAGAGAGTGGACAAATTGACTTTGCCTTGTGTTTTATTCATTGATCCCCTTTTCAAATGGGTTACACACTTTCCTATTTATAGGGGAGCCACCGACTAAAGCTCGGCTTATTTACAAGTGAGGACATATAGTACAAAATAGATATTTATCTACATAGCGGGCTCGTAGCGGAGCCGATAGGTTGTGGTCCTGATAGCCTTGCTGATCCATGTATCTTTTATATCCTTATCTTGCCAAACCAGAGGTAGTCTCTTCCTCTGTCATGGGCGAGGTCGCTGGGGTTCACGGGCCGCCCCTAGCCTGATAGCGTCGTATAGAACCAAAGGCTTGGAGCAGGCCGGCGGCATGCGAGTTCGCAGATTGTGGTGGCCGGTGGATTTATCCACTGTTTTGAGGGTCGGACGAACCAGAATAAGGATCCGTGGGCTGAGGTGCGATTTAGGCATATCAATGGCCCCCTACTCCGCGCCTTAAGCATTTTCTCAAAATGTTAGGCAGGGAGTAAGGTCTGTTCACGGATCCGTTGCCGTGATGTACTGTGGCGGCTTTTGGTGGCTTGAGAACCTTTGGCCTTATAGAAGGTTCACTCGAGGGCGAGTTCCAAACAAGATGCCGAACTGAAGTCGGCCTGACAAGAAGGTTTGCTCCAGGGCGAACTCCAAAATATGATGCCGACCTAGAGGTCGGTCTTACAAGTTTCGGCATATGTAGCCTGTTTTGTGGCTTATAGCCTTTTTGTGCCGCGCTATCAAGCAGACGACCTTGTCGTTTTTTGCGACTTATTTTTTAGGCTCGCGCTATGAAGCGGACGACCTTTTCGTTTTGTCCAACTTAGTTTTTTAGGCTCGCGCTATGAAGCGGACGACCTTGTCGTCTTGTCCGACTAATTTTTTAGGCTCGCGCTATGAAGCGGACAACCTTGTCGTTTTGTCCGACTTAGTTTTTTAGGTTCACGCTATGAAGTGGATGACCTTGTGCAGCTTTTGTGACATCAAGCGTCTCACTGTGGGTGTCGCACTATGAAGCAGACGTACCCGGATGCCGCGCTATTAAACGGACGACCTTGTTGTTTTGTCCGACTTTATTTTTTAGGCTCGTGCTATGAAGCGGACGACCTTGTCGTTTTGTGTGACTTATTTTTTAGGCTCACGCTATAAAGCGGACGACCTTAGCCAGCTTTTGTGACGTCAAACGTCTCACCGCGGGGCCGTGCTATGAAGCGGATGGACCCGGATGCCGTGCTATTAAGCTGGCGGTCTTTTGCAGCTTTTGTGACGTCAAACGTCTCACTGTGGGGCCGCGCTATCAAGCGGACGGACCCGGATGCCGTGCTATTAAGTGGACGGTCTTTTGTGGCTTAAAGCCTCTTTTGGTGGCTTGTAGCTTGTTTGTGCCACGTTATTAAGCGGACGGACTTTTGTTGAAGAGAAAATCCTTGTTGATGGCGAGCTTGTAACAGAGAGCTCGTTGATGGAGAGCTCGTAATAAGAGAGCTTGTGATAAGTGAGCTCGTTGATAGAGAGCTTATAATAAAAGAGCTCGCTGATATGGAGCTTGTAATAAATGAGCTCTTTTGGCCTTTTTCGAATTTCCATCTGTTTGTAATAATCTTTAATTTTCCGCCCCTAACTTGTGGCCGCTAATTTGGGCTTTGAATGTATGTTTATTTTGCATTTGTAATGATTTTCCTAAAGTATTTTTGAGCTTTCATCTTTATTTTTCGATACCGGAGCATCTGATGCGGAATTTTCAGATACCACATTGATTGTGGTCGAATACGTGGACAAAAGAGGAGCGTTTGGATAGGTGTTAGTATTTTGGCCGTAACATTAGGCCCCGATGTCCGTTTCGCGCACAGGACCCCATTTTGGAAAGCCCTTTCCGATGCCGACGACATGATGAATTGCTGAAGGCGGTTCATGGCCGTTTTGAAGCCAAAATAAGCTGTTTTCCCTTCCATTTCGGACACCGAAGACTTTTGCACGTTTTCCGCATTTTTCTTATTTCATTTCCGAATTCAATAAAGATTCGATTCCGGATTCATTCGTTTAGGAAAGTCCTTGATTTTAGCATCTTGATTTCCGTGCTGATTTATTTCCATAATAAATTTTATAATTTTATATTTTTGGAGCGTATCGTATTCAGGCAGTGATGTATGATAAAAATATAACTATATTACATGACTTTTTCTATCGTATTTACGATAATATCGTATAAATTCTATAAAAATATATCTAAAAACTCATACAAATCTAAATCGTTATAAAAGATATTATCGTTATAATTTTAGTAAAACTTATAGTTTTTGTGGTCAGAATTACTGTGGCTCGTGTTTTTGACTGTTTCAGGGTACGTGTGATGAAAAACTGAAGAATTAAGATCGAAACAGTAGAAAACCGAAGACGGATATTTTTCAAAGTCCGCCCGAACCGAAGAAGACCGCCCGAGCCGGAATCTTTCTACAATCAAAGACGTGGGCTCGACACCAAAGAATCACCTTTGCTTGACCGCCCCGCGCCGCCCCTCGCCTTGGCCTATAAATACAGCTCATATGCAGGTTGTTGAGAGTGTACCAATATATATATATCACTTTTATATATATATATATATATATATATATATATATATATATATATATATATATATATATATATATATATATATAATCTTAATCTAGTTTCTAGTTATGTAAATACCGTAAAAGGCATTCGCCAAAATAATAATGTAGTATAAGTCTCGTGTAATACTTAGAAGGATTATCAAGGCTCGTTGTTGTTAAAGGAGTTGTTATTTCCGGAGAATACGGCTCGACGCTTACGATTGTAATCTGTAACTTTTAATGTATTTATGTTTGTTTATTTATATTAGTATATATATATTAGTTATAATGATATTAGGCTAACTCTATATCTAGCCAAGATATGAAATTGAATTAGTTTTATCTTTTTAGGGAAATAGATGATGACTATGTTAAAATTGAATTAAAATCGATTATAATATGAAAAGTTAATTAGCTACTCGATTTAACAAGAATCGTAACTTGATGATGAACTGACCAGAGAAGTTAGGATACGCGATCATGAATAGAAAGACCGGAGGGTAAAAATGGCCGCCTGACAAACGGAATCCTATTTCCTACCCGGGGGCAGATTTGTCCTAGAAAAACAAATCTTATTGAAAATTGGACTCAAGATATTATCACGTTAAAATCACCTGTTTAATTGAGCAATACTCAAAATACCGGCCGTATGACAAAACGGAGTTCCCGAGCTTGAGGATGACATTGGACAGAGGGCTTTTGACGTATGACAATTTCATACGCTCGTGTGAGGAGGAGTTGTCTAGCTTAGGAGTACACCGGTTTATATATAATTGATTAACCTTAAAATAAAGAAAGGTCAAGCACATCTATTTCTACTAAAAAGAGATACTGATTCAGTGACATATTCTTGGCTAGTTTCTAATAATATTACTAGTATTTATATCCTATATATTGTATTGGTACATATATATATTTATATCTTTATATATATGTTTTAGTTTTATGCATTTATTTACTATTTTAATTTTATTTACTGTTTTACGGTTACTAAAAAGGAAAAGGAAAAACTGCGACTTAGATTGAGTTAATAACAGCTTCTTGGTGTTTAACCACACTCTGAATTACCACACGTTTCCCTGAGGATACGACACCTGACTCACCAGACTAGAACTACAATTTGACCCGGTACACTGCCGGTTAAGGATTGTAATAGCACTAGTAAAGGTCCTGTCAGCTTTCTGTTGGAAAGGTGTCCTAAACCCAATCGGGTCGGACCGGATCCGACCGGGTCGGGTCATTCTGATCTATTTAGTTCATGTAATAACTTTATTATGATTAATAAAAGCACTTATGTTATTATATATTGTTTGTCTTCATATTATTTGTTGTATATATATAGTAACGTCCCTAGTATTGATCTGTGATAGAGAAACCATGATAGTGATCATGGTTGATGAGATCTCTAATCACTATAACAAGGTTGGTACTTAAATGTCTCTAGTCTTACATATTATCAAATGGGACATTGATAGTATAAGCGGACTAGCACGTATTGGATGTCTTCTATCTTTTAGAAGGTAGGGATAGATCTCGTCTATCGAAGTGTAGGGACACTTGGGTATGCGTGGGACGTGTATTAGAGAATGCGTCACGTTAGTGACCCCACTTACATTAAGTGTCACACTATGTGGCGGTTGTGTAATTATCCTTTTGACCGAGTCTTCATGGCATCACGGTGTGGATTGTCATGCTTTGACACTATTGAGATTTCTCCTAACCACGGGGCGATCATGCGGTAGTGATTGGGTATGATATTGAAGCATGCGGAGTATACATGATTGGTCGTCCGGGAATCGCGTATCCTATGATTGGGATTGAATATCCGAAATGGCCTTCTTATAAGGAATGTCTAGCTCGAGAATCTTTGCAAAGTGGGAGTAAATGTGTTATTCGAGAGAGCATGATATCCAGATTATAAGATACGATCGTCAATGTATTGACACTCGAGATACGATCGTATGGATATTATTATAGCGATAGGATTGTAAGTTACACGGTAAGCGCTTCACATGAAAGGTAGTAGTCATTGCTTTTGACTCTTCCGATAATTGGGGTCACGGTGTGTTGCTAGACGCTATCCCGTGATCGTTAGGTATGAAGGGCATTTTGGTAAATTGCACTTTGTGTCTACGGCCAACATATTCGGAAGCCTATCGGGTCACACACATATGAACATCGAGTCGGATTAAAATGCGGTTATAGATGATAACCAAATAAGGAAAGTTTATCTCAGACTATAAAGGTTATAGTGGTAAATTAATATGGTGGTATTTATTTATTATGAATAAATAAAATACAAGATATTAATTATATACATAAATTAGATTAATTAAAGAATATTCGGAAGCCAATTAATTGGCATATGGGCGCCACTTTTGAGTGTACAAGATACACTTGGATTGTGCACTTTAATTAATAAGATTACCATAATATTAATATGAGATATTAATTGATTTTGAAAAATAGATTTATGGTAATAAGATAATTATAATCAATATAAGATATTGGCAAAATAAATTATAATTAAAGAGATAAATCAATCTAGAAGATTTTCTTTATTTTATTGGAAAGGTTTTCTTCTCCTCCACACTCAATTTGGGGCGCCACCTCTCTATAAAAGGAAGTGGGTGTCAAGCTCTTTTGTACAACACAATTGCAAGAGTTCATAATTCTTGTGTAAAATAGAGAGCTCTCCATAGTGAGTTTGTGAGGGAAGAAAAGGTCCGGTCTAGCAGCCGGAGTTTTTCCGATAGCAATCAAGGAGGATTCGGCGAGGGGTTCGTGTGGATTAGCGATAGAGGCCGGACGCGTGGACGGCTTGCGCGATTGAACTACTCTCCGTTGGCGGTCAAAGCGACGATCTTGTAGATCATCTAAGGTATAACCGTCAAACTACTTAACGTGTTTATTGCATTAAACGAAGAACGATCTAGAAAAGGAAATCAAATTTTAAATTCATTGCGTTAAACTAGTGATTTCTAACAAAGTGGTATCGAGAGATGCAGACTTGAGCTTAAGCAATAAGCATAATTTAAATGCGTAGTATTTAATCGATAGATGCAAGATTTAAATCACGAAACGTTAAAACAAAAAAAAAAAAAAAAGGTTCTTTGGGGTCGGCCGATTTGGCGCGCCCCTCCTCAAGGGCGGGCGGCGGCGGCGGCGGCGGTAGCCCTAGGGTTGCCGTCCGTCGGCTATCCTCTTCCAATGGGGGAGATCAACCCTTTTCGTTTGTGATATTTTATTGTGCATAGATATCTCGTTTGTTTAGTTGTGTCATATGGCCAACCAATGGTTCAAATAGTTTGGACCATTGGGAAACCATATGGGACATTGGCCTTTCCAAATTTTGATTTGGAATAGGCTTGGCCCCTTCCAAATATTTGATTTGGAATAGGCCTGAGGCACAGCCACTTCCAAAATTTTGATTTTGGAAAGTGGCTGTGCCTAAACCAAAATTATTTGGCCTTTCCAAATATTTGATTTGGGATAGGCCTAGGCCCTTTCCAAATATTTGATTTGGAATAGGCCTAGGCCTAGGCCACTTCCAAAATTTTGATTTTGGAAAGTGGCCAGGCCTAGACCAAAATAATTTGGCCTTTCCAAATATTTGATTTGGAGTAGTAGCTCAGCCTTTCCAAATATTTGATTTGGAATAGCTTAGTTTAAGCCACTTCCAAAATTTTGATTTTGGAAAGTAATTGAGCCTAAGCTAAATTTAGTATTGGAAATGAAACAAATAGGAGACTTTATAATTTTAATTTTATTTTGAATAGTTCAAATTTAATTAAAATTGAAATCGATTTAAAATTAAATGTTAATTTTAATTTTCGGTTAAGTCATATAATTAATTAAAAGTTATTTAATTATTTGACGTGATAAAATAAAGACGCATGAGTAGTAGTAGTTAAAATTAGAATTTAATCTTTTCATAAGATAAAATTGTATGGATTAGATGTGTAGATATAATGTGATTATATGGACCCCGATTGATCATGGACTCGACCAATAGGATAGATGGGAATGTTTTCTTTATGTTGGTTTTTTGAAAAATTGTCCTAGGCCGTTATGAAGAACGTGACCTAGTTTACTTTTTGCATTTATCCCATTCCCTGAGTCCCCCCCCGTGTGCGGCGGGTGTAATTAAATATTATGTAACAAGAATGGAGCAAGAAGTTCAAGACCAAGGAGAAATAAAGAACCCATTGGCGTACAGCAATAAAGATCCTATTGGCGGTTGCAGATACCCTTAGTTTGTGACCCGCGGTTTCGTCAGTTTGTATTCGAAACCGCACCTAGGAAAAGTCCATGATCATACCGGTTATTTTATGCGCGGAATGTTGTGTATGTTTTACTTTATATGATATCGTAGTAATATGCACATAGTAGATGAGACCATAATTAAACCAAATTAATTAAGTGAATTAATTTAAAATTATTCCCACACCAAAAATCGAGCCAAAATTGTCTCCCAATATTATAATGACGGTGAAGAGCCTTTGTTCGGATCCAACTGATCGGCCCACGTCGGGAGTTGACCTACCACGGGTATATCGTCATTATCGAGATATGATCGTTACGAGATCTCATGAATATTTGGGTTACGACTCGACTAAGAATCTTGCGGTGATTGGCCCACGTCGGGACCGCCTCGATTTTAGAGACAAGGGTGGCTATCACATAGAGATGTGAATTGTCAAAGAGTTGACTAGTCAACCAATGGAAATCGAATAAGATTCGATCGGTAAATAGTACCCACCTTCGAAATTGACCCGGTCGATCGCCCACGTCGAGGATCGAGTCAACTAGATAGGATTCCATCCACTAAAGAATTAATTAAATTCTTGAAAGCCAATAGGAATAGTTGGCTAGTGGGAGTAAAACCTTATAAATTTCTTAGTGCAAATTTAGGTTTTTATACATGAGCTTTTACTTATTCTATCTTTTATTTATTGTTGTAGAAAATGTCAAACAAATTGAACCTTCGTTTTATCATCGATAACAAGCTTGACGAAACTAATTTTCTCGATTGGGAAAGAAACCTCAAAATCGTTTTGAGGCACGAGAAGATTGGCTATGTCTTGGGCGAGGCCCTACCGGAAAAGCCCGCCGAGGGTTCGGCCGCAGATGTTGTCGAGAAGTACAACAAGCACGTTTCGACAAGATCGATGCTACATGTATCATGCTTGCTTCTATGACACTGAATCGCAGAAACAAAGATGAGTCCATGGACGCCTACTCTATTATGGTCCACCTGGAAGGAGCTTTATGCTTCTCGGCCTCGTGACCGAGAGGTACGAGGTCTCGAAGGCCCTGTTTAGTTGTAAGATGGCATCTGGGACTCTTTGTGGGGTCACACGTGCTTAAAATGATCGGGTACATAGAGAGGCTTGGGAAAAGTGGGCCACAAGTTGGAGCGCGAGTTGAGTATTGACTTGATTTCGCAATCTCTACCGACTCATTCTCGCAGTTTGTGATGAACTATCACATGAACAAGATAGATTGCTCCTCAGCGGAGTTATTGAACATGTTGAAAAGCTGCTGAAGGCTTTGTAGGGAAGGGAAAGCAAGTGTTCTTTGGTCACTTCAAGCAAGGGCAAGGCAAAAGCCGAGAAAAAGTCCAAGAAAGCGCGAAGGTCGCACCTAAGCCAACGCCTAAGATAGCAAAAGACAAATCCAAGGATGCTTGCTTCCATTGCGGTGAGACCGGACATTGGAGGAGAAAGCGCAAGGGCTTCTTGAGTACCAAGAAGAAGCATTCGATGCTTCGACTTCGTGTATATTTATGATTGAGATCAACATTACTTCTTCTAAGTCTAACCCTTTGGGTATTAGATATCTGGTTGTGGTTCTCATATTTGTACGAATATGCAGGCACTAAGAAGAGCTAGAGATCTCGAGGAAAGGAGAGGTGGACCTACGCGTTGGGAATGGAGCAAGTGTTCTTTGCTACCGCCGTAGGAGTTTATTTTCTTTCATTGCCCGGTGGGCTAGTACTAGAACTCAATAAGCGTTATTTTGTTCCTGCTCTTACGAAGAGCATTATTTCTATTTCTGCATTAGATGTTGATGGATTTTCTTTTACGTTTGAGAATAAATGTTGTTCTTTTCACGTGATGGAATCTTTTATGGTCTTGGCATACTTAGCAATGGTCTTTACATATTAGATATGAATGTTGGCGTACTTAATATAAATAACAAGAAAGCCAAAACAAATGACTTGAATGAATCCTACTTATGGCATTGTAGACTTGGCCATATAAATAAGAATCGCATATCCAAACTCCATAAAGATGGAATGTTGGATCAATTCGATTACTGAATCATTTGATACATGCGAAGCTTGTTTACTTGGCAAGATGACAAAGTCACCTTTTAGTGGCAAAAGGATAAGATCCAATGAATTGCTTGAGCTTATACATACCGATGTGTGTGGCCCAATGTCAATTCAAGCCAAAGGAGGATACTCTTATTTTATCACTTTCACCGATGACCATTCTCGCTATGGTTATATATACTTAATGAAGTATAAATCAAGCCTTGAAAAGTTCAAAGAATTCGAAGTGAAGTGGAGAAACAACTAGGTAAGGAAATCAAAACACTTCGATCCGATCGAGGCGGAGAATACCTAGATGGAGAGTTTCAAGATTATTTGAAGGAGAATGGGATTCTACTCGAATGGACTCCTCCCGAACGCCACAGATGAATGGCGTGTTCGAGAGAGGAGGAACCGCACCTTGTTAGACATGGTGCGATCCATGATGAGCTATGCAGTTCTTCCAAAATCGTTTTGGGGGTATGCTCTAGAAACCGCATCCTATACACTGAACCGAGTTCCATCAAAGACGGTTGATTCTACACCATACGAGGTATGGGCCAAGAAAAAACCAAATCGCATATCTTAAACCTTGGGGTTGTCCAAATTATGTGAAGCGGATGATGCCACGACAAATTAGAGGCCAGATCCGACAAATGTCTGTTTGTGGGATATCCTAGAGAAACTAGAGGATACCAATTTTACCACCCTGAGGAACAAAAGGTGTTTGTTGCCAGGACTGGCCACTTTCTGGAGAAAGAGTTTATTCTGGATAGGGTCAGTGGGAGTAAGATTGATCTTGAAGAAATTCGAGAACCACTTACGGATAACAAATCCGTTGATGGAAGTAGAGGAGACACCACATACAAATGTGGCGCCACCTCTACCGTAGACACAATAACACCTCGAAGATCCACCGAGGAACGCCGTGGACCCGATAGGTACATGGCGTGTATCTCATGGAAGATGAGGACCCTAGAACTTATGAGGAGGTGCTATTAAGGCACGACAAAGAGAAATGGCTTGAGGCCATGAATTACGAGATGGAATCCATGAAGGACAACCAAGTTTGGAACTTAGTTGATCCGCTGAGGAATAGTTCCCATAGGGTGTAAATGGGTCTTTAAGAGAAAGACCGACATGGACGGTAACGTGACCACCTACAAGGCTAGGTTGGTGGCAAAAGGTTATAAGCAAAGACAAGGAGTTGACTATGATGAAACCTTCTACTGCTGTTGCCATGTTAAAATCCATTAGAATTTTGCTTGCTATTGCAAAGATACCATGATTACGTAAATCTGGCGGATGGATGTGAAAAACAGCTTTCCTTAACGGGAACTCATGCGAGGAAGTGTATATGACACACCTGAGGGTTTCACAACCAATGACGCCAGGATGGTGTGTAAACCGCAAAGATCCATTTATGGATTAAAGCAAGCTTCTCGAGTTGGAATCTTCGCTTTGATGAGATAATCAAACAGTTTGATTTCATCAAGAACGAAGATGAGCCCTGTGTTTACAAGAAGGTTAGTGGGAGTGCCATTGTGTTCCTAGTGCTTTATGTGGATGACATATCGCTCATAGGGAATGATGTGCCTATGTTACAATCAGTCAAAGCTTGGTTATCCAAGAACTTCTCTATGAAGGACTTGGGTGAGGCACTTATATTTCGGGAATAAAGATCTATAGAGATAGATCTAAAAGGTTGCTTGGTCTGTCACAATCCACCTACATAGACAAGATCTTTGAAGAGATTCGGCATGGAGCGACCCAAGAAAGGGTTGTTGCCCATGTCACATGGGTCTACACTGTCCAAGGAATGAGTCCTAAGACAGAGGAGGAGGAAGGGCACAAATGAGTAAAGTCCCTTATGCGCCGGCAATCGGGTCTATCATGTATGCCATGTTATGCACAAGACCGGATGTCTCGTACCCTCTTAGTATGACTAGTAGGTACCTCACCCAATCCAGGTGATGGTCACCTGGATTCTTTGTCAAGAATATCCTTAAGTACTTGAGACGTACTCAGAGGATATATTCTGGTTTTCGGGAATGATGATTTAGTATTACGAGGTTACACGGATGCGATTTCCAAAGCGACAAGGATGACTTTAAGTCACAATCTGGATTTGTTTTCACGCTTAACGGCGGAGCAGTGAGCTGGAAGAGTTCCAAGCAGGAGACTACTGCAGATTCTACAACGGAAGCCGAATACATAGCAGCCTCGGAGGCGGCAAAGAAGCGATTTGGATGAAGAAGTTCACATCGAACTTGATGTGGTTTCTTCCATTGAAGGTCCGGTGCCTCTGTACTGTGAGATAATAATGGAGCGATATCTCAGTCAAAGGAACCAAGGTCTCATCAGAAGTCCAAACATGTGCTACGGCGCTATCACTTGATTAGAGAGATAGTAGATAGAGGAGATGTAAAGATAGAGAAAGTCCACACGGATGATAACATAGCTGATCCGTTAACCAAGGCATTGTCTCAAGCTAAGCATGAGAAACATGTTCACTTGCACGGGCTTAGGCATATGGGTGATTGGCTTTAGGCCAAGTGGGAGATTGTTGGAAAGGTGTCCTAAACCCAATCGGGTCGGACCGGATCCGACCGGGTCGGGTCATTTACAGTCTATTTAGTTCATGTAATAACTTTATTATGATTAATAAAAGCACTTATGTTATTATATATTGTTTGTCTTCATATTATTTGTTGTATATATATAGTAACGTCCCTAGTATTGATCTGTGATAGAGAAACCATGATAGTGATCATGGTTGATGAGATCTCTAATCACTATAACAAGGTTGGTACTTAAATGTCTCTAGTCTTACATATTATCAAATGGGACATTGATAGTATAAGCGGACTAGCACGTATTGGATGTCTTCTATCTTTTAGAAGGTAGGGATAGATCTCGCGTCTATCGAAGTGTAGGGACACTTGGACATGCGTGGGCGTGTATTAGAGAATGCGACGTTAGTGACCCACTTACATTAAGTGTCACACTATGTGGCGGTTGTGTAATTATCCTTTTGACCCGAGTCTTCATGGCATCACGGTGTGGATTGTCATGCTTTGACACTATTGAGATTTCTCCTAACCACGGGCGATCATGCGGTAGTGATTGGGTATGATATTGAAGCATCACGGAGTATACATGATTGGTCGTCCGGGAATCGCGTATCCTATGATTGGGATTGAATATCCGAAATGGCCTTCTTATAAGGAATGTCTAGCTCTCGAGAATCTTTGCAAAGTGGGAGTAAATGTGTTATTCGAGAGAGCATGATATCCAGATTATAAGATACGATCGTCAATGTATTGACACTCGAGATACTGATCGTATGGATATTATTATAGCGATAGGATTGTAAGTTACACGGTAAGCGCTTCACATGAAAGGTAGTAGTCATTGCTTTTGACTCTTCCGATAATTGGGGTCACGGTGTGTTGCTAGACGCTATCCCGTGATCGTTAGGTATGAAGGGCATTTTGGTAAATTGCACTTTGTGTCTACGGCCAACATATTCGAAGCCTATCGGGTCACACACATATGAACATCGAGTCGGATTAAAATGCGGTTATAGATGATAACCAAATAAGGAAAGTTTATCTCTAGACTATAAAGGTTATAGTGGTAAATTAATATGGTGGTATTTATTTATTATGAATAAATAAAATACAAGATATTAATTATATACATAAATTAGATTAATTAAAGAATATTCCGGAAGCCAATTAATTGGCATATGGGGCGCCACTTTTGAGTGTACAAGATACACTTGGATTGTGCACTTTAATTAATAAGATTACCATAATATTAATATGAGATATTAATTGATTTTGAAAAATAGATTTATGGTAATAAGATAATTATAATCAATATAAGATATTGGCAAAATAAATTATAATTAAAGAGATAAATCAATCTAGAAGATTTTCTTTATTTTATTGGAAAAAGGTTTTCTTCTCCTCCACACTCAATTTGGGGCGCCACCTCCTCTATAAAAAGGAAGTGGGTGTCAAGCTCTTTTGTACAACACAATTGCAAGAGTTCATAATTCTTGTGTAAAATAGAGAGCTCTCCATAGTGAGTTTGTGAGGGAAGAAAAGGTCCGGTCTAGCAGCCGGAGTTTTTCCGATAGCAATCAAGGAGGATTCGGCGAGGGTTCGTGTGGATTAGCGATAGAGGCCGGACGCGTGGACGGCTTGCGCATTGAACTACTCTCCGTTGGCGGTCAAAGCGACGATCTTGTAGATCATCTAAGGTATAACCGTCAAACTACTTAACGTGTTTATTGCATTAAACGAAGAACGATCTAGAAAAGGAAATCAAATTTTAAATTCCGCTGCGTTAAACTAGTGATTTCCTAACACTTTCAAGCGCCGTTGCCGGGGAACGACGCTTTTTCATTGTGTCTATGGTTACTACTTGTATTAGCTCAAAATTCTCGAGAATAAGTCAACACTCTTCTTATCACATTTCTTTTTTATTTTTCGTTGGTACTTACCTTATAAGTAAGTTACCAATTTTTTACTACTATCAATTTCGTGTTATTTTCTATTTTCGATAGTTGATGACCATAAGCGGTAAGGCCCCACTCACTCCTTATAAGCCTGACATAAACACTTACGAAAGGCAGTTAAGAGTAGAGAGTAAACGAGGTCATACTAGTCAGGGAAATCCTGACCAAGAATCATCTTCAAATCGAAATACGAGAATGGCCGAAACTAGTGATGAAACACCTGAACAAGGGATTGCTCATGCCCAAGGACATGGACAAAACCTTAATCAGAATCTACCAATACCAAATGATCAAAATAGAAATAATCAGAATCGGAACCAAAATAATCGTAATAATCCTAACATACCAAGCCCGAGACCTATCTGTGATCAAACCGTAGGAGAAATCGGACTAATAATCCTATTCTTTTACCTAATGAAGGAGCGAACAATTTTGAAATTAAATCTCATCTTTTGGTTTAATTGACACAAGAGCCCAATTTCTAGGAGAAGATGATGAAGATCCGCATCATCATCTCTATCTTTTTCAAGAATTGTGTAATCTGACCAAAAGTCGTGGTGCTCATCGTGAATTAACAAGGATGTCTATGTTTCCTTTTTTCTTTAAAAGGAAGAGCACGAGATTGGTTTATGTCCCTCCCACATCATTCATTGACTAGTTGGGAGGAGATTCAGACCGAGTTCTTAAAGCAGTATTTTACTCCTGGTAAAAACTTGGAATTAAAGGTCGAGATTGCTAACTTTAGACAAGGATCTGAAGAAACGCTTGGGAATGCTTGGGAAAGATTTAAAAAACTATTAAGAGCTTGTCCCGATCATGGTTATTCCTTAGATATGCAAATCCAACTTTTCCGTCGTAAACTAAGGAAAGACTCACGTGCAGATGTAGATCATGCATGTGGTGGTTCTTTAATGATGAGTGAAGCCCAAGTAGTTTACGATGCTATTGAAAAGATTTCCAAAAATAATCGAATGTGGGAAACCGGTTCTAGCACCAGAAAAGTAGCCTTTGCAGGAGAATGTTCATCGAATCTGAAGTTCTAGCACACTTGGAGAATTTGAGTAGGAAATTTGACGGCCTACAAGCCGAGAAGAATAACTCGAAACTATCATAACAAATGAATACTCGAATCATGATAATGTGTCGTTAGGAATAGAAGAACCGAGAAGTTAAAGGCTATTCGAGGGAAGAGGTAAGTTTTCTTCAACAGCATAGGAATTTGAACAGCGCGTATTCAAACTCTTTTAATGCTACTAGAAGAGATCACCCTACTTTTCGTTGGTCTGAAAACCCTAGTAAGCAAGGACAACCACCGTATCCAATTCAGTATAAGAATTCATATAGTAATCCTTTTTATCAAGGAGATGCCGCAAATCAAAATCTACAATCATTACCTAGATCATATCCACAACAAACTACTCAAAGCATACCAGTCACCCAAAGTTCAACTCAACCCGAAAGAATTGATAAATGGGAGAAACTAATGGAAAATATGATGGGTGTAGTATCTACTCAAGCTCAAAATATGGAAACAATGATGACTTTTATAGGTACAGTCACTAAGGATATGAGTACGTTGAAAACATCCATGAGTGGACATGATACCAGAATGAGAACTATAGAAGCATCAATTCGAAATATGGAAGATCACTTGAGTAGAGAAGGAGAACGTAAAAACAAGAGACCTCCGGGAGGATTACCAAGTAATCCGAAAGAAACCCGAGAGAGGTGACATTTGTTGTTACAGTAGTAAAAAACTGTGGGAATACTGAGGCAGAAAATTCAGGAAATAATGAAGTAGAAAATGATTTAAATGGTAACTTTATAAAGGAAAAGAACGAACTTGAATTTACTGATGAGGAAGAAGAAATTATTGAAGATTTCTTAAGACAAAATAGTAATGTTGAACCTGAAAGTAAGAATGAGGAATGGGTTAAAGTCCCTAGGATTCTAAAAGATCCAATGGATAAAGACCTAAGAACCTTATTTAAGGAACATGTTAGAGAAAACAATACTGAAGAAAAGAAGGAAGATTTTGTAAGGAAATCGATATTCTAACGCAGCGGAATTTAAAATTTTGATTTCCTAAACTAGATCGTTCTTCGAATAATGCAATAAACACGTTAAGGGGGTTGGCGATTATACCTTAATGATCTTAAAGATCGCCGCTTTGACCGCCAACGGAGAGTAGTTCAACGCGCAAGCCGCCCACGCGTCCGGCCTCTATCGCTTATCCACACGAACTCCTTGCCGGAATCCTTCCAAGGATTGCTATTGAAAAGCTCCGGTTGCTAGACCGGACTTTTTCTTCCTCACAACCTCACAACAAAAGCCCCCTCTTTGCACAAGAAAACTAGCTCTAAGAATTTTCTCTCAAGAATAATGAACTCTTGGAAGAATGGTGTGTCTAAGAGCTTGGCAATCCCTCTTATTTATAAGGGGGAAGGGCGGCCTTGATGCTTGGGGAGGAGGAGAAGAAAACCTCTTTCCAATAAAATTAAGGAAAGTTAATTAATGTGATTGATCTCTCTTTCCATAATTTATTTTCTCCAATAACTTTTATTAAATAAATTATGATCTTACCATAAATCTATTTTCTCAAAATCAATTAATATCACATATTAATTATTATGGTATATTTATTAATTAAATTGCACAATCCAAGTGTGACATGTTCACACCTAAATGGCGCCACATCTCCCATAAATTAACTTATGGAAAATTCTTTTAATTAATATAATTTGTATATAATTAATATCTTGTATTTTATTTATTCATAATAAATAAAATATCACCATATTAATTTACCACTATACCCTTTATAGTCTTAGAGATAAACTTTCCTTATTTGGCTATCAACTATAACCGCATTTTAATCCGACACAAAGTTCTTATGTGTGTGACCCGATAGGCTTCGAATATGTTGGCCGTAGACACAAAGTGCAAATTTACTAAAATGCCCTTCATGCCTAACGATCACGGGATAGCGTCTAGCAACACACCGTGACCCCCAATCATCGGAAGAGTCAAATGCAATGACTACTACCTTTCATGTGAAACAGTTACCGTGTAACTTACAATCCTATCGCTATAACAATATCCATACGATCGTATCTCGAGTGTCAATACATTAACGATCGTATCTTATAATCTGGATATCAAGCTCTCTCGAAGTAACATGTTTACTCCCACTTTGCAAAGATTCACGAGAACAAGACATTCCTTATAAGAAGGCCATTTCGGATATTCAATCCCAATCATAGGATACGCGATTCCCGGACGACCAATCATGTATACTCCGCATGCTTCAGTATCATACCCAATCACTACCGCATGATCGCCCCATGGTTAGGGGAAACCTCAATAGTGTCAAAGCATGACAATCCACACCGTGATGCCATGAAGACTCCGGTCAAAAGGATAATTACACAACCGCCACATAGTGTGACACTTAATGTAAGTGGGTCAGTCTAACGTACGCATTCTCTAATACACGTCCACGTACAGTCCAAGTGTCCCTACACTTTGATAGACGAGATCTATCCCTATCTTCTAAAAGATAGAAGACATCCAATACGTGCTAGTCTGATTATACTATCAATGTCCCATTTAATAATACATAAGACTAGAGACATTTAAGTACCAACCTTATTTACAGTTGATTAGAGATCTCATCAACCATAATCACTATCATGGTTTCTCTATCACAGATTGATACTAGGGACGTTACTATATATATACAACAAATAATATGAAGACAAACAATATATAATAACATAAGTGCTTTTATTATTCATAATAAAGTTATTACATGAACTAAATAGACTGTAAATGACCCGACCCGGTCGGATCCGGTCCAACCCGATTGGGTTTAGGACACCTTTCCAACAGATTTGCCAATAACCGAAAAAGGAAAAATTGATACAGAAGATGTTTCAAAGAAAAGATCGTATGATAATGAAACATGGCAACCAAGTAATGCTCAAAGATTTAAGGAAAAAGGAAAAGAGAAAATAACTTCAGAACCAAAGGTTATAGATTTGGAATCTTTACCTTACCCACCTAAAGATCAAATTAAAAAGATAAAAACTGATAAGAAGTATGCTCGTTTCCTTGATACTTTTCGTCATCTTCATATTAATATCCCTGTTATCGAAGCTCTAGTTAATATGCCTGCCTATGGAAAGTTTCTGAAAGATATTCTATCGAACAAGAAAAAGTTAGAAGAATATGAGAATATTTGCCTTAATGAAGAATGTTCTGCAATATTACAACATAGGTTACCTCCTAAACTTAAAGATCCTGGTAGTTTTACAATTCCATGTGAAATTGGAGGATTTTTGTTTAAAAGAGTGCTATGTGATCTTGGAGCAAGTATTAATCTCATGTCTTATGAGGATTATAAGAAACTGGGTATAGGAGAGCTTACAAATACTGAAATGACTCTGAAAATGGCAGATAGATCGATTAAACATCCTAAAGGAGTCATCGAGGACGTATTGGTTAAGATTGACAAATTTTACTTTCCAGTAGATTTCGTGGTTATGGAAATGGAAGAAGGATATTCAGCGCCACTTATTCTAGGTCGTCCATTTCTAGCTACAGGAAGAACGTTAATCGATGTTCAAAAAGGAGAACTAATACTAAGAGTTAATGAAGACGAAGTTGCTTTCAATATCTTTAAGGCTATGAATCATCCATACAAATCACCAGAATCATGTTCTTTTATAGATAAATTATATACTATCTGTGATGTCAAATTACAAAATTATGAAGATAGACTAGAAGAATGTATATAAAGAAGATGAAAATGATACTGAAATGAGAGAAGTAATCCTTTATCTTAATAAGGGACTGTTTTCTAAGCATCCATGGCATAAGTATTTGGAATTGAGAACACTTTCTTTAAATCTTAAGTATGCTTTTCTGGAAAATAATAATCTACTTCCGATTATTATTTCATCAACCTTAACAAATGAACAAGAAGATCAATTACTAAGAATGTTAAGAAATCATAAGAAAGCATTTGGATGGACAATGTGATGATATTCAAGGAATTAGCCACGAGATATCGTTCATAAAATTATTCTAAATGAGGAGCTAAACCTTGTATTCAGCCACAACGCCGCCTCAACCCAAATTTGCAAACTATTGTTAAGAAAGAGGTTATTAAACTATTAGAAATGGGGATAATCTTTCCTATATCTGATAGTGAATGGGTAAGTCCAACTCAAGTGGTACCAAAGAAATGAGGTTTCACGGTAAAGGAAAATGATAAAAATGAATGGATTCCGACAAGGGAAATTACAGGATATCGAATGTGTATTGATTTTCGGAAACTGAATGATCATACTAAGAAAGATCATCATCCACATCCATTCATAGTGCAAATGTTGGAATGCTTAAGTGGACATAAGTATTACTGTTTCTTAGATGGCTATTCAGGATACTTACAAATATTCATTGCAGCAGGAGATAGAGAAAAACTACTTTCACTTGTCCCTATGGAACTTTTGCTTATAAACGAATGCCCTTTGGCTTATGTAATGCACTGACTACATTTCGAGAGATGTATGATGGCTATATTTTACGACATGGTCGAGAAGTTTTAGAAATTTTTATGGACGACTTTAGTGTATACGGAGATTCCTTTGATGAATGTTTATTGCACTTAGAACGAGTGTTACAACGCTGTGAAGATGAGTGTTACAACGCTGTGAAGATACCAATTTAGTTTTAAACTGGGAAAAATGTCACTTAATGGTATCAGAAGGAATTGTTCTAGGTCATAGAATCTCTAAAATAGGTATTGAAGTGGACAAAGCTAAAGTCGAAGTAATTGAAAAATTATCTCCACCAGTGAATCTAAGAACTCTAAGAGGATTTCTTGGACATGCTGGATTTTATAGAAGATTTATTGCAGACTTTTCGAAGATAGCAAAGCCTTTAAGCCATTTGCTTGAAAAGGAAGTACCATTTAATTTTGATGATAAATGTATGGAAGCATTTAAGACCCTAAAAGCGAAGTTGACTACTGCACCAGTTCTGGTATCACCAGACTGGGATTTACCGTTTGAAATTATGTGTGATGCAAGTGATTTAGATGTAGGAGCTGTTTTAGGTCAAAGATATAACAAAGTACTCAAAGCAATCTATTATGCATCTCACACGTTAAATGCAGCTCAAGTAAATTACGCAACTACAGAAAAAGAAATGTTGGCTGTAATTTTTGCCTTAGATAAGTTTAGATCATATATTGTTGGTTCTAAGGTTATAATTTATCTGAGACTATTCGACTCTGAAATACCTTTTAACTAAGAAAGATGCTAAACCTCGTCTTCTTAGATGGATTCTGTTACTTCAAGAATTTGATATTGAAATTAAAGATAAAAAGGGAAGTGAAAATGTAGTGGCAGATCATCTAAGTAGAATGGAGAAAGATAAGGGAATAGGAAATGAAATACGAGATTCCTTTCCAGATGAACAACTTTTTAGAATCGATACTCCCTCAACCATGCAATTATTAAAAAATAGAAAACCATCAAAGGAAAATTCACCATGGTTTGGGAATATTGTGAATTACCTTACCTGTAATTACATTCCGTCTCACTGGACTTGGCAGCAGAAAAAGAAGTTCTTTTATGACTTAAAATTTTATTACTGGGAAGAACCAGACCTTTTCCGTAAATGTTCGGATGGGATAATCAGAAAATATGTGCCTGATAATGAGATTTTAAGTATTTTATCGTTTTGCCATGATCGTGAAGCGAGGAGGTCATCATGGAGGATGGAAAGCGCTTTCAAAGGTTTACAATGTGGTTTTATTGGCCTACACTATATAAAGATGCATACAAATATGCAAAATCTTGTGAATCATGTCAAAAATGGGGAAACACATCTAAAAAACATGAAATGCCTATGCAACCGATCTTAGAATGTGAGTTATTTGATGTATGGGGCATAGATTTCATGGAACCTTTCCCTATATTTTTTGGAAAAAGATTTATTTTAGTAATGGTTGATTATGTTTCGAAATGGGTAGAAGCTGAAGCTCTTCCCACTAATGATACCAAGGTTGTGCTAAGGTTCCTTAAAAAGAATATATTTACAAGATATGGCATTCCAAGGGCTATCATTAGTGATAGAGGATCACACTTTTGTAACCGACCATTTACTAAGATAATTGAGAAGTATGGTGTAACTCATAAACTTGGAACACCCTATCATCCGCAAACTAGTGGACAGGTAGAGGTGTCAAATAGAGAAATCAAAAGGATCGTGGAGAAAACAGTGGACTCAAATCGTAAAAATTGGACAGAAAGACTAGATGATGCATTATGGGCATACAGAACAGCCTTTAAAACATCAATTGGTTGTTCCCCTTATAAATTAGTTTTTGGTAAATCTTGTCATCTCGGTCAAAATTAGAACACCGAGCTTTACGGGCTATTAAATTTCTAAACTTTGATCCAAAAGCTGTCGGTGATCATAAATTACTTCAGTTAAATGAACTAGAAGAATTTCGCCTCGATGCTTATGAAAATGCTCGAATCTACAAGGAACGTACGAAAGCTTTCCATGACAAGAAAATCTATCATCGTGAGTTCCATATAGGTGATCGAGTACTCTTATACAATTCACGTTTAATGTTATTTCCAGGTAAACTTAAATCAAGATGGACAGGTCCATATGACATAACTAAAGTCTATAAGTCTGGAGTTGTAGAACTAACTAATGGAAAAACAACTTTCGTAGCCAATTGTCACAGAGTAAAGCTTTTTGTGGAAACTGAAGGGGTACCAAACACAGAAGAAATATTATTTCTTAACGACCCTCCAACAGATTAAGGAATCAGGAATTGTAAACTCAGCCGATTACGGGTACTATCTTTTTAATTCACTTTTTAATATGCAATTTAATTAGTTTCGTCTTTTACCGGATAGACGTTAAAGAACTGGAATGCCTTTTATAGATAGAATAGAAGTTTTTATTTTACTTTTAAAATTAGGTTTAGATAAAGATGTTGCCTTTAGAATAGAAGCCTTAGTTTTTAATTTAAACAAGGAGCTGATAAGCGAAATCAGAGAAAGAGATCTTTGTAATGGAAAATCGAGAAGTGCTATAAAGAGAAGGGCAAGATTTCTAATGAGATGTAGAATCTGTGGAAAAGTGAACATAATGGAAAATGTGGAGACAACACAACCAAATCCCTAGATGAATGTTTGAAGGTAATTAAGATGGGAACGACTAGGTGGTTATCCGAAAATCCCGATGGACAACAAAGAGAGAATTCAAACGCATCATTTCTAGGAATTAGGTTGATGGACCGTTATTAGAGAAATCTTGAAGATTTAAGAATGGTAGGAGTAGAATTAGATTAAGTTTTATGTTTTTTTTGCCAAAAAAAAATAAAAAATAAAAAAAACAATATATATATATATATAATTTTCAAAGATTTCATAAAAATTTTATGATAAACTTATTTTTATATCATTTATATGATTTATATGATATAATTAAGGATTATCATACCAAAAATATTTTTTTAAGCTTTTATAAAAAATTGTAATAATTTATTTTATCATGAAATAATTTTATGATTTTTATAAAAATATTTCTATGATATAATTTAAATTATTACACAAAAAGAAGAAGAAGAATCAAGTAATTACTAACGATTCGAGTCGATAAGAGTTCGGTTCGATTCGTTAGCTTTATAACCTAAAAAAAATCACAATTCCATCATCTTCATCTTCTTCATTTTTTTCAAGAGCAAAAGCCGCCCACCCCTTTTCCCCTCTTAAAAATTTCATCACTTTTCACCAATTTTTCTATCCCAAACTACTTAATTAATCATATTCTCTTCCATTACACTACATAAAATCATCACCATTGCATAAAAGGATAGATTTTGCTAGCAAAGCTCCTCTTTTCAACACATTCCGGCGACCACCATACATTCCGGCAACTATCTACTTTATCTAGCTTTATACGGTAACAATATATATATATATATATATATATATATATATATATATCATTTCAATTTTTATTAAGCTTTTTAGTTTTATAAATTTTATTTTTGAATATTTTGGTCTAAGTACTTATTGGTTTTTGTTGTTTGTTGTTGATTTTTGTTGTTATTTTGTCATACCATTATCGTAGATGTCCTCATCATCTAGGAAAACCTCTAAGAAAAGAAAGCCAGATAACCCTGTTGTAGTACCGGTTCATGAACCGCGGCCCTTAAACGAACTCGAAGAAGCCGTTTCTTTTGAGAAAACCGCTAGTGATGAAGCTAAGAATGCATATAATGGATATTTTAGTAAGTGCGGGGTTACTTTAAAACATGGTATTGATTTTGACTGTGTATGAGAAGAAGTGAGAAAAATCTTTCAAGATAGGGAGTGGTTGGAAATTGCAATGGAACGCACTGATAAGATAAATGTTACAATGGTAGCCGAGTTCTATTCTGTTTTGTCTACTTATGATAAGGCTACTCTTGAAGAATTGGAATATATCCCTCTTAGGACGGTTAATGTCACTTTCAATCCTGTTATGATTAATACTATGTATGGTTTACCTGAGATACTTGATGAGGATGATTATCATGCTGTTTGGAATTTAGACCAACCTGCTAGACTACTGGCTAAATCATATGAAGCTTAGGCTGCCTTTGATTCCACAGCAGTATGGAAAGATAATAGATTTCCTTATGGACGTTGTATAAGAGACATAAGGGCTATTAAGAAATTTATAGGACTTAATGTTAATCCTTCGACTCATTTATGTGCTTATGGTCGTGAAGATGTTGTTTTAGCCTGGGCTATGGTTAATGACATTCCAATAAATCTGGGAAACTAATCTTTACCAAGGCATGTGATTTTGTTAAGAATAGACCTCGAGGGGCGTTTGCCGTTCCCCTAATCTTATATCGCCTTTGTGTGATCTTCTTGAAGTGCCAAAATTACCCTCGATAGGATTATGTCACCTTATGCTCCACTTATCGGTCAAAACTAAGCGCCTTGCTCTTTGGTACAATCAATTACAATAATCCCAATCGCCAGCACCGCCCACCACCACCTACTACTAAACCACCACGGCGTTTACTAGATCTTCTAGACGGCCACTCAGAGCCATAATAGCGGATCTCGGATATGATGCAAAGATATCATTCGAGCACTGAGCTCGTCTTGATGCCAACATAGCCTTAGGCTGCAGAAAAGAGTAGAGAGTGGCAGGAAAATTTGAGGATTGGTCGGCAAGGTGCGAGAGATTATGTCGGAAGTCTCGAACCCATCTTATCTCGACACATTCCCACGGTGTCGGCCTCGAGCCTTTCACTATGCCTAGCTGGATTCCACCTATTCCACCTCCGGTTATTTATCGAGATTATACTCCGTCATCTCTAGGACGAGGAGGTTTGTTTACGAGTTCACGAGAGATATCCATGGGCATGGGAGGAGTCACTTCAGTTGCAGATGTTACAGCTGGTCTCAGTTCGATTGGATTGGAAGGTTCAGTGATGATGACGACTAGGCAGACTCAGGCTACATTTCAAGCATCTACTTCAAAGCAGATCCACAACAGTTCAACTATGATTTGATTCGACTCGATCTCTGAGGGGCTGGATTTACTTCTAGATTTGTTTGGATCATCGTCAGTGCAGTATGACTCATCTTTTGACGATATCATCGATTACAACCCGTATGATTGAATTTTATTATCTTTTACATTTGCCTTGATGTATGACGATATTCTATGGTTTGATTTTTGTTTTAGATCGTTTGATGCACTCTGTGGTTAGTGCGCCGTAGTTTTACGCTTTTTTTCGTTGTTTCTATTTTATTAGACTTTTCCCCACGTTTTAGATAAAAATGCATATCTACACACTTTGAAAGAACCACGATGGAACATCCTGAAATGAAAAAATCTCGATCGATCGGCACCGCTGTAGCACCGCCCGCGCAGTCTTGACCGGCCCGAGCCGTCAGTGTACTCGCCAACCTTCTTCAGGTTGTTTCCTATCTGATTCTATCATTTCTATAAATGGAAACAGATGCATCATTCCTCAAATGCTAATTCACTGAATATAGCTTCTTGTTTTCTTATAAAGACCGTATAAAATGTCTGATCATTCGTCCGTTAATAGTTACTCTCCTCCTCATACCCCAAATTCCGTGCTTCCAAATCCCGAATATTATTATCCGACTTTTCACCCAATACCTTATAATTATATGAATGACTCAACTCCAAATCCTTTTATCAGTAATTTCAATCAGTCACCGATACTGATTGAAAAGGGTTTAAATTTTCGGAAAGTGGATCATTGGGTGTTCATACGGATGCAAGGTGATGGGTGGGAACATTTTTGTCGTATGCCAAGAGGAAGTGTTAACGTTACGTTGGTTAGAGAATTTTATTCTATGTTGTCGGTTACCACGGTCGGAGCAACACAAGTTATTCTGATTAGAGGTGTTGTTGTTCCTTTCACATCTATTATCATAAATAGCGTTTTTCATATACCACTAGTCCAAACGTCACCTACTAGTCATTTTGAGTATCATTGGAGACTTGATACTGCTGTTGGATTCATTAACAAACGGGAGGAATCTTACCAAGTCATATTCTCACAAGATAATAATAATCAAGATATTTCCACACGCCTTACTTCCCCATCTTAGAACGTGGAAACGTTTCATCAATTCCCGAGTATACCCTACTGCTGATTTTTTAGAAATCAGTGATGATGAAATGTTGTTGTTATATGCCATCGCTTGTGGAGCTATTATAGATTGGGGAGTCTTAATTCAAAAGGCTGCTGTGAGTTTTGCCTTTGGGAGACGACCAAACCGTCAGCCAATGCCTTTTGCATGGTTGATATCCCGAATTTGTACTCATTCGGCTAGGGTCCGAGAAAGAGCGACAGATGAAATCTTCCCTGCTCGCCTTCCTCAGGTTGGGCTATTACCAGTAGGTATCCTAGGAGGTTCATCAAGTGAAGAAAATTAGATGTTTTATGACGAAGAAGTAAGTTGAGTTAAGTAAGAGTAAGTTAGTTTAAGAAAGAATAAATTAACTTAGTTTCAGTTTTTCTAGTTTAAAGTAGTATTTTAGTAGTTAACTTGTACTTTCTTTTAATTTTGTAATATATTTGTGTGTTGTTTTACTATGTTTTGCCTTTATGCTATATTATATAAACGCTCGTCTGTATGACACGTAAAATATTTAACCGTTATAAAATTCATTTATTTTCTAAAATGTTTACTACCCATTAGACATCGGGACGATGCCAATTCGTAAGTGGGGAGTAGAGATTGGTTAGTAAATAAATTGAATTTAATATATCAAATGCTTAAACACTTAGTTTAATTATTCTTAAGGAAATAAACGAAATAATATATAATTATTATAATATGGATAGTATATTTGGATAGAATAATTTTTTTTTAACTAAGTAAAGTAATCTCAATATATCATTTCTATATTATTTATATCTAATTTAGATTTTTATCAAGATTTTAAGTATGTATACCTAGATAAATAGTATGAAATATTATTTTTTTTGAAATTAGACAAAAGTTACTTATAATTATAATAAAATTTTAGAATGATTTTCTTTTCAAGACAAGTATGAATTTGGAATCGGATTAGGAATGATGAGATTTTTGGCATTACTTTGACTAACTATAGCCAAATAAGCCTACCCGAACGTAATTTCCAATTTTGTCCCCACTCACCTCAGTAGAGTGATCAAGACCTCACCAAATTAGCCATTATGATTAACTAGATATAACCGACCCTTAACTTAAAATGGTCTACATTTCCTTGAAATCCCGCAAGTTTAGTATGTGCTTATGGATAGCGGTGACGATATCGAAATTCAATAGTGGTATATGCTGAGATTGGAATAAATATTATTCGGAAGGCAATCTTTTATCAAATATTGTTATTCTCTAGAAAAAGAAAAAGTTGGAATAGTTAGGTGCTGATGTATTCGTTCTCACCTCATGACGCTTGAAAGATAGTCGATTCTAGCAATGAGTTCGGATAGGTTATGTTTATCTAAAAAAAAAAAATTGAAAAATATGGTTATTAGAATTAAATTTTGAAAACAGTGTTAGGATGTTACTGATCAAGATATTTTTAATCAAAAATTGAAGGTATAAGTACGTACGGCTTGCTTCTATATTTTTTTTTTTTTTTTTTTTGATTTTCCTTCGTTATCCTTTCGATTAGCCAAACATCCTGAGCCTGAACGTTATAAGCCATTTTGCCAACTACTTGACTTAGTCATTGATTCCGAAATTTCTTATAGTGGCGATTACAAAGTTATTCTAAGTATTTTATTTTATATTTATTAAGTAATTCATGTAGAATGTCATTTAGATAATATTTTATAACTAATTTATTAAGTTATACACACTTTTATATTTTTTAATAATCTTAGATAGATAAAATTAATATAATTATAATATTGACAAGATACGTTACTAAGTTAGAAATTTAGTCTAGAAGAACTATATTATTTGCATTATAACATTTTATATATTATCGCTTATTTTGCTCGAGATGACGATCAAAAGCTAAGTGGGGAGTAGTTGATGTATGATAAAAATATAACTATATTATATGACTTTTTATATCGTATTTACGATAATATCGTATAAATTCTATAAAAATATATCTAAAAACTCATAAAAATATAAATCGTTATAAAAGATATTATCGTTATAATTTTAGTAAAACTTATAGTTTTTGTGGTCAGAATTACTGTGCCTCGTGTTTTTGATCGCTTTTGAGTGCGTGTGATGAAAAATCAAGAATTAAGATCAAAACAAGAGAAAACCGAAGACCGATACTTTTCAAAGTCCGCCCGAACCGAAGAAGACCGCCCGAGCCGGAATCTATTCGCAATCAAGACGTGGGCTCGACACCAAAGAATCTGATTGTTTGCCCGGCCAGCGCGGTGCATGCCCGCCCGCACCGCCCTCTTGCTTTGGCCTATAAATACAGCTCATATGCAGTTTTGTTGAGAGTGTACTAATATATATATATATATATATATATATATATATATATATATATATATATATATATATATATATATATATATATTATCTTAATCTAGTTTCTAGTTATGTAAATACCGTAAAAGGCATTCTGCCGAAATAATAATGTAGTATAAGTCTCGTGTAATACTTAGAAGGATTATCAAGGCTCATTGTTGTTAAAGGAGTTGTTATTTCCGGAGAATACGGCTCTGACGCTACGATTGTAATCTGGTAACTTTTTAATGTATTTATGTTTGTTTATTTATATTAGTATCTATATATTAGTTATAATGATATTAGGCTAACTCTATATCTAGCCAAGATATGAAATTGAATTAGTTTTATCTTTTTAGGGAAATAGATGATGACTATGTTAAAATTGAATTAAAATCGATTATAATGAATCTCTTTCTATTTGCGCTTAATGAAAAGTTAAAATTGAATTAGCTACTCGATTTAACAAGAATCGTAACCTAATGATGAACTGACCAGAGAAGTTAGGATACGCGATCATGAATAGAAAGACCGGAGGGTAAAAATGGCCGCCTGACAAACGGAATCCTATTTCCTACCTTGGGGCAGATTTGTCCTAGAAAAACAAATCTTATTGAAAATTGGACTCAATATATTATCACGTTAAAATCACCTGTTTAATTGAGCAATACTCAAAATACCGGCCGTATGATAAAACGGAGTTCCCGAGCTTGAGGATGACATTGGACATAGGACTTTTGACGTATGACAATTTCATACGCTCGTGTGAGGAGGAGTTGTCTAGCTTAGGAGTACACCGGTTTATATATAATTGATTAACCTTAAAATAAGGAAAGGTCAAGCACATCTATTTCTACTAAAAAGAGATACTGATTCAGTGACATATTCTTGGCTAGTTTCTAATAATATTACTAGTATTTATATCCTATATATTGTATTGGAACCTATATATATATATATATCTTTATATATCTGTTTTAGTTTTATGCATTTATTTACTATTTTAATTTTATTTACTGTTTTACGGTTACTAAAAAGGAAAAGGAAAAACTGCGACTTAGATTGAGTTAATAACAGCTTCTTGGTGTTTAACCACACTCGAATTACCACACGTTTCCCTGAGGATACGACACGACTCACCGGACTAGAACTACAATTTGACCCGGTACAATTGCCGGTTAAGGATTGTAATAGCACTAGTAAAGGTCTGTCAGCAGCTAAAAATCCCGGCTTGTGGGATGATCATCTTTTCGAGTCCGCTTATATTGGTCCAACGATTCAGAACGTGATTGCATATATATATATATATATATATATATATATATATATATATATATATATATATATATATATATATATATATATATATATATATATATATGGCCTCCTTGATTTTAGCGAGGTCGAGGACATTAAAGCATCGATCTTGCGAAAAATAATTGAGCTAAAAAGCCTTACTTGTTTCTAACGATTGAATAAAAAAATCCGATGCGTGGCCCCTTTGTTTCGAGTAAGATCGGAGCTATGCCGTAGCGAGCTTGCTGGAAACAAATTCTGAACCAAAGTACTAGTTCAAAAATTCCGATATGTGGCCCCTTATTTGCACAAGATTGAGGCGTTTTCCGCGAGCTTGTTTGAAATAGATGTCGAGATCAAAAACTCGATCATTTTGAAAATATCAATAGTGCGCCCCTTGTTTTGGACAAGATTGAGATCGTGAGTAACTTGTCTGAAACAAATGTTGAGGTCAATATCAGGGGCGAAAACACTTTAAGAATTGACATGGTATAACTCAAAAGGTAGATATGTGATAATCATGAAAACTGGATTTTAATTAGCCCCGCCCCGCTTTAGTGGGTAGATTGAGTGCTTGTACAAATCCAAAGCACAATTGTTGATGTTGATTTAACTGGAGAGCTCGTAATAAGAGATCTTGTCGATGGCGGGCCCATGTCTGGCGAACTCATATCTTGTAAACCATTTATGCCTTCTGGGAGCAATGCCAGCTTTATTTGTAATCTCGTAGACCTTTGAATTCGATCTTCTTCAAGAGCGTACGTTGTGCGGTCTAATGACATGACCTTGTGAACTTCACCGCTACCAATCATCCCGAGCCTTTGATAAAAGCTTCCCGTTAACCATAAAAAACAATTTAAAATCATAACTCTTCTTTTTGTGAGTGGTGCTCTGGTTGATTTTCCTTTCCTAGAGGGAAATGGCGCCTCACTCAGGCCGATCCTTCTGGCTCTCTCCAACATCCCCCTAAGTCCCGATTTAGGTGGCCGAAGGTTGAACTCTGTTTTCATTGGACCCCTCGCTATTCTTGTTAAAAAACAAGTGATGATGGCATCGTCAGGGATGTTTCTGGTCTGATCGTAGACCTTGATGAACCGCTCATAATAGCCCCTGCCTGATTCATTTTCTCCAATGCAGCCTCATAAAGGTCCTCAATGGTCTTCTTCGGTCTGCTCGCCGATTCAAATTCTTTCACGAACATTTCAGATAGATCCTCCCAGCTTTCAACCGAACCCCGAGAAATCCCGTGAACCTAGGACGCAGCCCAATCTTGCATGCTGCCCACTTTGGCAATGCACCGGGCTGATCTGTTTTGGGTCGCTAAAGTGACGCGACCTAGGAATGCGGTGAGCCAATCATGACAAGTGTTCCCATTGTAGTAATTGTAACTGGGATAACTAACCTTTTCTTTCTTCGTTGGTAGAGTTTCGGTGATTCTCTTGGCGAGTACATCGATCCCAGAGATCGGGGTAGCTTTTTCAGCGGGCCTTGACTTTTTCAGCTCTGTGATTTCCCTTCTCATTACTTCCATTTGTTCGGCCATAGCGGGGTCGATCACTCATTTTGTTGGAGGTGATCTCGCTATTTGCTCTTACCTGCGTCCTGAGTCTGCATGGTTTTGTGACTCCTCCTGTTGAGCCCGTTTTTCTCTTATGATCAAACGAGCATCTTTTTCACTCTTCCCCTCTTGTCTAGGCATTACATTCCTTTCCGAGGGACCTAGACGACTCAGGACCGAACCTTTTTCTTTCTTGCCAAACCTTTTCAAGGCAGACCCCTTTCCTTCGTTTTTTTTTCTGGCTATTTTTCATGGTCGTATTGGAGCGACCTCCCGCTCTCTTCGGTGGCCCTATCGATCCGACGAATGAACGCTTTCCTCAATTTCTACCCTCTTGGGCTCACTCTGGCGACTTCTTTCTAGCGCCCTGGGATTGATCTCACCTCTTGACGGGATCGCTTCCCGGACCGGTAAGGGTTCCTGGCCCAGAGCTACCAGTCGAGAGTTGGTCAGATACATTCTCTCTACATACTTGGGATATTCTGTCATTTCTATGACCTCAGGGTCCTCTTGGAAACCGGGTACCCTTTCTGGTACCATCTCTTGGCTTCGCTGCGGTTTTGTCCTACGGATTGTTGTTTTTTCATTGCGAGCCGTTTCTAGAGCCGTGGCGGCCTCTTTAGATTTTGTCTTTTGATTCAGGACATTTCTAGCTTCGCTAATGGGTATAGCCTCTTTCTGCGATCTATCCTGTCTCGTGGGGTTATTAAAGTCCCCCCACCCTCGATGCGTGGGTGATCGTGTGTACCCCCTTTGGCTAGAGTGTGCGGGACCAACTGTAAATTTTTGCTACCTGCCATGGTGCGACGTGCGAGCTAGTTTTGCTTGGAGATAAGATTGTTATTCTGGTCGCCACCGACTCTCTGACACGATCCGATATTTTCTGACAACCTCAACTACTTCGTACTTTCTTTTGACTTTTGGGCAGTTTGGACGAAGATCTTTTGGATGGTGACTGCTCAGATGTTATAGTGGCCGGAAATATGAATTTCAGGGGAAGAAGGTGATGATTCAAACGCAAAAACCCCAGAAATTTTGTATGATTTTTTCTTTTGAAAATTGGTGTATTATCAAGAAAACAAGGTGGCCTCTTTTTGACAAAGTAGTTTCCAGAAGATAAAAGCTAAAAGGCTATAACTTGGCTGTTTGTTGGCGAAATGATGATGTTCGACCTTAAAGACACCGAGAGAGGTGATTTCTCAAACGCAAGTTCGGTATATCTCAGGCTTTCTAATACAAAACACAAAGCGCATAGCTTCCAAGATTGCAAAAGCTTAACTTAAAACAAGAACACTACGAGAGAGGTGATTTCTCAAACGCTAACTTGTGAGTTTCGTGCAAGCTTTGTTAATGTTATGATGTAAAGCCATTCAATTGAGAATCAACGAAGAAGCTGAAATACTCAGCGAATTTGATTACAATAGAAATATCCAAAAGCTGCTCTATCTGGGAAATGGTTTGGGTTTAAATGCCTAATGTTTAACACAACAAAATACCAAAATACCCTCCATTACATAAATAACATAAATAGACAAAAATAACCGTCATCTTAAATACTTCTTGCATCCTCACTGCATCATCTCTATCCGCCCCCAAAATAAGAAACTCGTCCTCGAGTTTGGTCCCTCTTGTTTGAGCATCATTCAATGGGTGATAAAGAGTTGAGTCGGCAATAATGAAGTCTTGAAAATCAGATATGCAACGGCCAAATCAATTTCGTAGGCCTCACAAGCACTATCAAGATTTACTGACGGGTCAAGCCCATTCACCACATTGTGAAACAATTTCAAATACTCTCTCAATTGTCTATTCTTCCACAAAACATTCTCACATTCCCACATGAGCTTTCTTTCCATATTAGCGTCATACGTATCATTCCAACGCTCCCATGGAATAACTCGTTCACGAGTTATATTAAGGCCGATGTCCGTTTGAAGACTGTATTGCCAATATTCTTCGGGCACCTCATTATGTTCCCCAATTATACAAAATGCATCGGTGAATAATATGTGTGTAGCGTCATCTTCCCGTCCCCAATACTGCCGTAAAGAAGTTCATTTGATTGCATACCCCATGGTAGCCAATTATAGTGCAACAAATCATGAATTATAACTTTGTGACTATCAAGATGTTCAATAACATTCCTCTTGTTGAAACACAAGTCCCACTATGCTCTTAAAGTGCCAAGGGACACACTTGTTTGAAAAATGATTTCAAAGGAAGAATCAACTATTCCAATAGCTATTATGGCAAAATGCTTGTTCCAGCTCCCATCAAATTTAGCTTCCTTATGCAACATTGGACCCAAAAATAATCCCTATAAACAGAGTAAGTATATCACAAGCCATTGCATCTCTTGCTTTAACTACAACTCTTATGTTATATTGACTGGAGTAATGTGAACTCAGAGGTTGTGCTTCAAATAAGGAATAATTAGCAACAACTTGGTTCTGTCCCCCTTCAAAGCTGTATATTTGGATGAACAAATCCAACATGCTACTTCTTCAACACTTTTTCCTCCCAATTTCAATTGATCACCGCAAGAGGTATCACAAATTGTGAGAATAACTGCAACTCCATCGGAAGAATCTATGGTTGTACTTGAAATGGAATCCTTGAAGTTGGATGTTGTTGATAAAAGTTCATGGTAGCCCAACATTTTGCATTTTGATGCATACTTCACCAACAATTTCTCCCGTTCCTTCGGTAGTGTCCCGATTTCGGAATACAAATACAAACTAGAGATATTCCCAGTAACAAGTGAAGTTGCTTCCCCATATCTCTGATAACCAGGACAACCACCCGGATCAAATAAAAGCACAACCCGTGTCTTTTTTATTCGTGCAGATTGCCAAATAACATTAGTGTCACTAGATAGAGTGCCAGCATTCCAAATGAACCCGATTCTCTAACACCTCGTCAGTTCCACCAATTCCCTGATTGAAGCCAATGTTTTAATCACTTTTGAAAACAACCGCATAATGACCTGGGGATCTATGTGCGGGGACTTGTGGTACTGATAATTAACATGCACATCCTATTGTAGCAAAGATGAATGAGATGTAACTAATGTGCTAGACATCTCGTTTTCCATAAACATGCACATGCCAACTTTAAATTTACAATGCCAAAGGTTGGCCAATATATTATTCCAAGGATTCACGTAAACAGGGGAGAGATTGTTCATAAAATCTAGTACTAGGAAAGACAAGGATGGACTCAGTGTTAATCTTCGATTTATCCTTTGAAAACAGCGGTGCCAAGAACCAACATACAGCAAATCGGACCCAACATATAAAGGCTTAACCATGTCAACAGGACTTGATTTTTCTAAGTGGTGGTTTTTATTTACTTCGAGTTCACGCCGTTCCTCGATTGCCAAAGACCATCTGGGACAAAAACAATTTGCCAAAAATATAACATTGATGTGGGTAAACATTTTCCACCAACCATAAGTTAAGGGCAAGACAAACCAGAAATTTTAATTGTCGTTGTCTATCATTCCTAATCCATTTCCGCGTGCCTCCAGGATCAAAATTACGCATTATCGTATTGTTAACAGGGAAATTGACATCATATGGGCCTATTTTCGGCACTTCTTTGAAAGCAGAAAAAGCATTACCTGCTTGAAAATCGTCACTCAAAACCGGACCAAGCATTACATGAGTTTGTATTTCCAACTCACTTAATGATTGCTTCAATCAAGTTATCAATGGACTTTTCGTCAATATTCCTATTCTCGAATTTGGGCATGTAAGAGTTCTGACCTTGACTGGCGTTTTCAGATTGACGGTGGGTATTCTAATTCAGATTCCTCCATAAGGTGAGAATATGGTGTAGATTTCTTTGAAGTTTCGATGCCGTTGTCTTCAGAAATTAGCCCAGACACCATAAGAGACCGTCGATCATTTCCCCCATCATGGTTGTTGATGTATGGCTCAAAGGGGACTTTCGTCGAACACTTGGAAGATTTCACCTCAACCATTTCCTTTGATTGCTCAACAGTAAAATTCTCATTTGAAGCAACCTCTTTGTTTTCATCTCTAGTGCTTTTTGCTTCTTCCACAGTATGTTTCTTTTAAATTCTTTCTTTGTTGCATCACTTTTAGTAGTTGCCGAGTGTGGTAGAGTCCATTTGATAAATCATACACACAATTCTCACTTGGGCTGTTGTAAGATTCTGATGGGCATTTCATCAAGCAGTTGGTGTGCTTCGTATTTCGTTCATTTGCTGGCTTGATTGATTGGTTGTGGAGATATGACAAATGAGAGGTGTGCAAGAATTTTTTAATCAAGAGCTTACTCATTCTCGGCCATGAAGTGATTAAGTTCTTACCTTCTAACAATCTATGACTTTGTAGCTCTTTCCACCATGATCGTGCTTCACCCTTTAACTTAGAAGCAACCAATTTACATTTGACAGCCTCGGGTATATTCACTGTCTCAAAATAGTCCTCGAAAGTGTCGATCCAATCCAAAAAATCTAGATTAAGTGAAGATCCATTAAAGGTCGGAAACTCCACTTCAGGTTTGGAAATGTACGACCCAGCAAAAGTGAACCTTTGATGAGTTTGTTGCTTGGATAACCCGTTGTCTCTAGTAAGGTACTCGTGTCCGAATTCAAGCAATGGTGAACATAAAAGCTTTTTCGACTTCACCAGGCGGGTGTACGAGGAAAGTCTAGTCCCGAGCGCGTCTCGTCGAGCTTGGCTTTATCAAAGTTGCGTTCACAAAGATCCCAAAGGGACATTGGATCTCGATCTACGTCAGAGAACCGGCTCCCTTTAGAATTCAGGCTAGTCATCTTGCTTGTTAAGGAAATCTTCAACCTTGCTCTGATAACCAGATGATGTAAAGCTATTCAATTGAGAATCAACGAAGAAGCTGGAATACTCAACAAATTTGATTACAATAGAAATATCCAAAAACTACTCTATCTAGGAAAGAGTTTGGGTTTAAATACCTAATGTTTAACACAACAAAATGCCGAAATACCCTCCATTATATAAATAACATAAATAGACAAAAATAACCATCATCTTAATTACTTCTTGCATCCTCACTGTATCATATTACCTCTTTTTGGCGAGATGGATTCTGAGACCTCTCCTTTGAGCAAGAAAACCCTGTTGGACCTGAAGAAACGATGAAGATGATGATCTTCAACTCCGCAGTGCGTAGGCTTTCTAGGCGCTCTTCACGTTTGAAGGACCGAAAAGCTTGTTGCCTTCCCGGTAACGGAGCCAACTGATAACGTTGAAATTATCACGGTTGTCTAACGGTGTTTGTGTTGTGGATATCTGGCTATAAAAAGTGTATTAAAGTGGTGTTTTCCGGTGCTAGAGGATTCCGGCGGTGGTGCTTAATAAGAGAGGAGAGAGTGGACAAATTGGCTTTGCCTTGTGTTTTATTCATTGATCCCCCTTTCAAATAGGTTACACGCTGCCCTATTTATAGGGGATCCACCGACTAAAGCTCGGTTTATTTACAAGCGAGGACATACATTACAAAATAGATATTTATCTACAGTAGCGGGCTCATCGCAGAGCCGATAGGTTGCGCTCCTGATGGCCTCGCTGATCCCGGTATCTATATCCTTGCCTTGCCAAACCAGAGGTAGTCTTTTTCTCTATCATGGGCGAGGTCGCTGGCGGACCTAATGACCTGGGGTTCACGGGCCGGCCCCCTAGCCTGATAGAGTCGCATAGAACCAAAGACTTGGAGCAGGCCGGGGGCCTACAAGTTCGTAGATTGTGGTGGCCGGTGGCTTTATCCACTATTTTGAGGGTCAGACGGACCCGAATAAGGATCCGTGGGCAGAGGTACGATTTAGGTTTATCAAGCGTCAAAACGGCCATCGTTATAATGACCCCGAGAATCAAGGCGTCGTTGCCCGCTAACTCTGGTTAAGGGCGTTTCTCGAGTTGAGTGGGGGGGTTATAAACCCGTCATATCAATCGTTTCCTTGCTCTACTTGCTATTAAAACAGAAGATTTACCTCCGGCTACCGATTGTTATTCCTCTTCCTTCAATCTTCAAATTTCCGTTGCAAGTAAGTTGCTTCTCCGTATCCCTTCGCAATTTAGCTTTGTAGTTTACTTTTTAGTATCTTTATAAACCATTCTAAACTAAATTCACCGGAACCCTAGATTTTTGAGATGGCTATTGCCGATAGTAGGGATTTTAAATCCGTTCTTAGTCAAAAGGACCTGGATGAAGTATGTGAGTTGTATGGGGCTGATAAGGAAAGGTATGCCCCCTAATTGCCCTCTTATCCGCACCTTTTCACACCTAACCCACCGGCGGGGTTCTGCGTGGTTCATAGGGAGTACTTTGAGGTGGTCCTGAGGCTACCTTTCTGCCCGGCTCTCTTCGCCGTGCTTCGGTATTATGAACTAGGGCTTTCCTAGATAGCCCTCAATGGTGTTAGGGCCATCATTGGGTTTGCTATATGGTGCCGGATGCTTAACCTTAGATTTAACATGAAGAAATTCGGGCATTTCTATCATTGTGTAGGGGTAAAAGACCACCCCTACCGGTATTATTTTTCCCGGAGGACGGGTCATTCTGTTGACGTCCCCATTATCTCCAACGGTAAGGACTCTTACAAGCGATGGAAGGAAATGTTCGTCATGAGAATAATCCTGAGTTGAGCCGTCATGAGAATAATCCTGAGTTGAGCCGGTGGAACATGGATGAGATGGATTAGGATGAGCGTCCCCATCTGGTTGACAAGCTATTGGACAAGATCCATAGATCTGGATACTCCATCGAGTGGCAAGACTTATACGACGAGCTGATCAGGGCAGCTCGGTTAGAGGATGCTGGGCCCAACCCTTACAAGGAGTTTGAGGAGGCTGAGTTGAAGTCCTGTAGGGACTTTTCCTTTATAAATTTGTTGTGATGTTTATGCTTCTGTTTGACTAATACTTTTCTCATGCTTTAGTGGCGGACTTTGCTGATCTTCTAGCTGGTGCCGAGGGTGAAGTTGGGGTTAGGCAACCTGAGCCGGCCCTTTCTTCCGGGAACATAGTGGACGAGGAGCCTCCTCAGGATGCTACCGCGGTGGGCAACTTCACTTCCGTCCCTCCTCAGGGACATGCAGATCTGGACCCTCTGGACAATTTTGATTCAGAGAAGACAAATGAACGGGATCTCGGGAAGAAGGGGAGATCCCGGCCGACCTTGGCCTCTCAAGAGAGTAGGCCTGCGAAAAGAGGCAAGTCCAAGGCTCTATGGGGAGCACAAGACCAATCCCGTCCTTAAGAAGGAACGGCATCCGAGCAGTAGCAGATCGCCAGCATGTCAGACGAAGAACTGGATGCTGTCGGCTTTAGATCTATGGAATTTGTAAGTGGTCATACATCTTGTTTTGAGGCTATGTATTTTGGAGGACCTTATTAACTCTTTTTGTTTGATCATGCAGGGAACCCTGGTCGGCTATGAGGTTTTCCAAAGGTTGGGGAAAGCCTCTACTGACTCGGCCGAAGAAGATTGCCGAGCCGAGGCAAACTCGGGGAGAGCTCTAGGCGGCTGCTGAGCTCCAGGATTAGAAGATCAAGGCTATGCAAGCCCAACTCTTCGCCCGAGAGGCCGAGCTAAAGAATTTGGCGGACGAGCTCGCTGAGGAGAAGAGAAGGAAGGAACAGGCTGTCGCCGACCTCCAGGAGAAGGTGTCTGAGCTAGAAGCTACAATTCCAGCTCGGTGTGCCAAAGCTGTTCGGGAGTATAAAGCCTCGGGGGATTTTGACATTTCTTTGAAGATTTTGCTTATCCCTGTCTAAAACCACGGTTATACCCAAGGCGTGGACGAGGTGATGATCCATTTTCCGGCCCTTGTTAAGGACAATTTTCCCAAGAAGATTTACTACAAACAAGGGATGAGCAAGGTTTATGATGAGCGTGTGAAGGACTTCAAGGAGGGAGTGGACATTGTGTCTAAGTACTCCCCCCAGTCAGATACTGCCTCCAGTTCGGCTTCCCATTCCGAGCCGCAGCAGAGTCCGACTCCAGATTCCTAGAGTTTAGGGATTTTTTCAATTTGTTGGTCCCTTGGAAAGGCTAACACAAGTTTAGAGGGGGGGGGGGTGAATAAACTTGTCACCAAAAACTTTCCCAAAACTGAAAGTACCCCAGGAACTGAGTTTTTACCAAACTCAAACAGATGTTCAGCTCAGTTTTGTTCCCGTCCTTTAACTTGTGCGACAGCTAACTCAACTGATTATAAGTCAATACTGACTTATATTTAGTCTTGTTAACTGGCAGCGGATATTTTTTAGCCTTTAACAACTAGTTAACTTAGTTTCAGAGTGAAAACCAGATACATATAACTACAATAAAGTAAATGAATGCGTAAAGTAAATAAACAAGAATTATAGAGGTTCAGGTGGTGTAATCTGTCGTCCTCTCTTCCCCTGTGATGCGGAGGAAAATTCCACTAGAACTTCTTTGAGATGGCCCGGTTACAAAAAGTTCTAAACTGATAGTCCTTGACTAATCCCTAGCTTCACTATCTAAACACTTGTAGAACATGTAGGATTCTTTGCTCTTCAATTGTTTGAAAGTCTTTGAAGGTAGAATTGCCTCTTCACCAGCTCATCACAAACACAGTCTTCCTGACTGCACTCAACTGTCCTTCACACCTTCTTGGTGTTTCACAGTCTAAACCTTTGATAAAATCAAAGTTGAGACTTGAATCAATAACTACGATTCAATTGTGATTAGAGATTTTCTTCTGGATAAATAAATTATGCACGGCTCTGAGTTTCTTCAAATGATATATCTTGATTTTTCTTGAATGTGCTTGAAGGAATTTTCTTGATCTGTAATTAAGTACGTAGCAGGAATTCTTTCGAAATTGGCTTTCCCCCTCAATCAGATCTTATAATTAAATTTGTTTTAATTCCTCCTGCTCCCCCCATTCTTGTTGTTGTAATCTATTTATAGGGGTTTATTCAACTTTCATCCTGCTTGAATCTTGTAACGGCTATATTTTCAGACCGTTCTGCTGTGTCAGTATTTCATCCAATAAAGTCACTTCCTTTATAACGTTCGACTGTACGATCAGTTTATTGAATGATTGCTACACAAAACTGGGTTTCCTTATCAGTTTTATGCTGAGTTTATCACTTGTCAGTTTCTTGACTGACTTGGAGCGTTAACTGAGATTTTACTCTTCTTCAAATATCAGTACTCCAGTTTTCATTTGATTATAATTGACTTAATCAGAGTACACCATGACTCATTATCATCTAAGAACTCATTGTCCTTATGATTCTTAATTGTTCATACAAGATCCATAAATTCAGTTCAGGTCACCACAATCTTGCCTGAAGTCTAACTTTACAGTCTCGACTTGTAATCTTCATAACCGAGTTTGAACCCTCAGTTCTTCAATCTTCTACAACTGAGTCTGTGACCCTCTGTTCTTCATCTACTGAGTTTGATCCTCGGTTCTTGATCTTACGGAAAAGCCAGCGAGTGCAGTAACCCTCGCGAACTTACCTTCTTCGGTTTTCATGTTGGTGTGCTCTGTTTTTCAGTTCCTTATCGAATCTCTGTTTAACTAAATCTCAGTTTCTTATATTCTCAGTTCTCGGCCTAGAACTATTATATTGCTTGTTTGATTTAACCTATACAAATATCAGACTCTATAAAATCTACATTGATATCTAGACATCTTTTTGCTTTGCACTATAACAGCTAGTTATGACACTTCATCAATGGGGTTTAGAACAATAACTGATTAAGTGATGAATCATCATCAAAACATAAATTTTATTTCCAACAATTTCCCCTTTTTTGATGATATCAATACCCTCCTTAAAAGCAATGCAAAAAGATAAAACACAATCTGATAAATAACGCAATGAATCGAGAAGCGAGAATTTATATGATAAGCTGAGTTACAAGATAGAGTAATAAAATACAACATAATAAAAGAACTAGAAGATAGTTTCTTTTTACTTGGCAGATAGAGATAATTGATTATCATAAGTTTCATAATGCAACAGATCTCATAGCATCAATTGTAGTTGAGCTTTCAATTCCATGGATGCTTGCCCAAATGTTCCATGATTGAGATAGATTGTGCTTCTGAAAAATTTGTTTACGAAAAGAAGCTGCGAAAGTGAAGACAGTTGCCCTTAGTCTTTCATTGGTGGTCATTTGTTCTCGGTGAGATTTTGAACAAATTCGAGTTCAGCCTTTTCAATTTTCTCTGTTTGTTTATCTATAATACCATCCGCTTCCCATTTCTTGATTTTCTCCAATAGTGCATGAGCACATACGCATGTGTAGAAGCGATTCTAAAGATTCTTCTCTTGATACTCCTTCCTTTTACGGTAAGTTTCTAAATATCTTGTATAGTCGAGAATCCAAACCAACTCTCTTGTCGATCGGTTCGAGTATTTAACAATCAGCTTCATTTCTTCATCAGTGAAATCTCCTCTTTCTTTCTTCAGTTCATTCAATTTATCATCAACATTTGTAAGGACTTATGGCATCTCAGCTGCATGGACTTTTAAGATATCCAAACTTTCCCCCTTATTGACATCATCTTTTTGAATCAGGCTCTTGATGTAAGCGTTCAATGTTTGTTGAGTTGATGCCAAAATGGTTTGAGCCACAACTGAGTCCTTCATGCCCTGTTCCATTAAGATCATTCTATCTACCAGTTGTTAAGAATAATTTCCCATCTATCTTGAGTTTCATCTTTTCTTGTATCATGCTCGATGGTTGTTTTCCGAAGCTCAAGCGAGGGGTGTTTTGACATTTTCATGATGGCGATATCCATTTTCTTTTCAAGATTGCTTCTTTTCATCTTTTTGGCTTCTAAGGCATGTAGAACCTTTCCAAATAAGCTGTTATCGTCTTTCTGAATTCTAATTATCTCATTATGAAAAAACTTAATGAGATCAACCTGAGTGGGTAAATCTTTTGAACTTCCTGTTTGTTGTTCTTTTCCTTTGTTTGTCTCAGCCTCAGTTGGTTTAGCTTGCTTTAGAGGTGAGAGAACAACTTGCTTTAGTGTTTCTCTGTATTCAGCCGATTGTCTTCTTTCTTCAGATTGTTTCTTAGCTTCTTCCAAGCTTGATGGGTCAATGACTTTTGCAGGTGACAGATGTATGTTGAGTTCATCATCTGACTCTTCTCCAGGCATGTTTGCCACAGTTCTTGCTATTTCAAGTGTAGACTTGTCAGTGGGAGATTGGTAACCTCCTTCTTGTTCTTTATCTTGATGTGTTTCAGATACACTTTCATAACTTGAACTTCCACTGCTTTCACCAGAACTACTAGAATCATCATCAGTGTTATGTTCTATTGTAGTTTCCTTTTCTTGTAGAGAGGCAAAAATCCCTTTTTGTAAGTTAGGATCTTCCTGAAAATCATCATCATCATCATCATCGTTCTTTTTGGAACTTCCACCAGTTGTGGCTTCCTTCCAATAACTGTTTCTGATCAACGCATACCCTTGATTTAAGAACTCATCGGTATTGATTATCTCCAATAGATTTGTAATGTTGTATAAATCAAATACCCATTTCTCGGTAATTTCCATTTTTGCCTGCTGACTTCTTTGATTGGCAATGGAACTGAGTTTCCAAGTTCGATATCTGCTCAATCGCTCATAATCAGCTGTCATTAGTTCACCATGATCAGTTGTGGATTTAAATGGTGTGAGAGTGTCCTCTGATTCTCTTATGATCTCTTGTTCTTCTTCTAGAATAGAATCTTCAATTTGCATGGGATCAGTCTGCATAAGATCGGTTCTGTTGGTTCCTCCCTCAGCAGTGTCTGGGACGACTGATGTCTCTTTTTCAATAACAGAAACTGAGATTATCGGCTCAGTGTCCAAAATTTTCTCACTTACAAGTTCTTCAGCAACTTGTTTTTCACTAGGTTCAAGTTCCAATTCAGTAACATGAACTTCATTCATTGTATGCTCAGTGGGTTCTTCTTCATTGATTTGCTCATCCAAGTGAATAACCTTGGTTGATTCTTTTTCTGCTTCAGCCTCTTTTTCCTCAGGGTGAGGAGCTGAAAATTCTTTTATTGTTTCCTCGTGTTCCAATCTGGGGGCAGATTCTTGAGAAGTAGACTTGGATCTTGAAAACAACATGAGCATATTCAGCGTTGTTTCGTCAATCAGTCTTTCATCACTGTCAGATTCTTCATCAACATGCTCGATTCTCGTGGTCTGTTCTCGAGTTTGACTTCATACGTATGACAGTTTCAACAACTTGTTCTTTGTTGACAACTTCAGTTTCCATTGTCACTTCTTTTTCTTGTGACTGTGTAGCTGGTTCTTGAATTGGTAATACTTCAGTTACCAAAACTGGAGTAGGCTCGGTGAGTAAGCCGATTCTTACTACTCTTGGTGTTGGTGACACTTCTGTTGGTTTCTCAGTAACTTGATCAGTTATGCCTTTTTCTGTATCTTCCAACTGTTTTCTTCTTTTCCTTAGATCTTCAATCTGTTCCAAAACTTCATCTCCGATTGCGAGGTTTCTTGATTTCTGCTTTTCTTCTTTTTAGGTTCATTTACAGATTTCTCAGCTTTCCTTTTTCCAGCTTTTTCTTCCTTAACAACAATCTTCCCATCAGGAACTGGTGTTTCTTTTCTCTTTGCGATTCCAAAATGATCTAGTATTCTTTGGACTACTAATGCAAGAGTTTTCTTGTGATAAAATCGACCCTTTTTGACATCAGTTTTCTTCTTGGGTAAGTCAATTGATTGTGCCGTCAATTGATCAAACAGATACCTTGGCCAATTGAAAATTTCTTCAAACCAAATCACATATAGCAAATTTAATTTTGCTCCAGATAGATTGCTAAAGTTTCCTGCATTTCCAATTATGCAATTTGCTAAAATCTTTGAGAGAAGATTAAATTCTGGCTTGAGTAAGCTTGTGCTCCCGGTCTGTGAGACAGCAGATTCTCCATTAATCGCTATATCTTTCTATAGCTTCTCCTTTTGTTCCTTAGTTAGCTTGATGGCTGCTGATCCTCCGGATTTGTCAAATCAAAAGTTTCTGCAATTAGATCTTCGGTGACCATAATCTGCTTACTGTTGACGGTAGTGGTATAAGTAAGTGTGTCTTCTTCTTCAACAGTTGTACCTCCAAATTCATAGAAGTCTTCAATGCTTTCTAGACATACACTTTTCAGATTGATGTTGAATACATCATCCAAACCTGAAATTTTTCGGATTTTTGTTGCAATTGATTGACTAGAGTTTGATCAATATACTTTGCAATATACTGGTCAAGAGATACGATCATTCCGGGTTCAACAAGAGTGAAAGTCATTATTCTGGATTTGAATGAGAGTTTTGAAAATTTGAGATTCATAGAGTAGATTCAAAATTTAAGCGTAAAGAATTATAAATGAAAATTCTGGGTATTTATAATTTGTAGCAAGGGTAGTTAAGAATTGAGTGGGACTTAAAACGTCTTGTCATAAATATTTTGAGATTGCGAAAAAGGTGGATGAGTGGAAAATATGGACGGTTTAGATTGAGAGGGACCACGTCTTTTCTTGACATCTGTGGCTAGAGAATAGTAAATAGAGTAGGTACGGTATATCAACAGCTGTATGTGTTCAGTTTTGCTCTTGTGCTGAATTCAAAAACTCAGTTGTAAATACAACTCTGTTTTGTGAATTAAGCTCCTTAGTTCTCAGCTAGCGATATTTCTCCTGCAAAACAAAATAAGAAATTTTTGGTACCCATATCTGTTTGGGTCATAACTGATTAGCTTTCGATGATACAACTCTATTTTTAACTTTATACCATTCTTGATATTTTGACTGAGTAAAGTCATCTTTCACAAACATTTCCTGTTTTGTTTTAACATCTTTAGGTTTGTTCAGTTTGTGAAACTGATGTGATGGTTCATTCCAATCTTCATCAGTGGGAAATAATCTTCCTTTCCCTCTGAGTTTATTATTCCATGAATGATCTTCATTCTTAGATGGATATGACTTGAAGATTTTTCTTCGCGATCTCGGATCGATTTCTTTGCTTTTCGACCTTCGAGTTTTCTGTAAAATCTGTTGGCTTGGTGAATTTTACCAACTGATTTTTCAGTTTTATCAGTTTGTGCGTTTGGCTGTGCTGAGTTTTTGTTAGTTCTAATAATTTTATCAGTTTTTGAGTTCCTGACTTTTGAGTAGTCACAAATTTTATTGCAACTGATCTTGGTTTGAACTTAGAATTATACTGATTATCAAACCCCTAAACCAGATCTATCTCCAAATGGTTTTCCTGGTTTGAATTGAACTCTGGAAATTGGATCAACTGATGATTCTGTGATGTTTATTGCTTTTGTTGGTTCATAGGTTGGTCGAATTACCCTGATTCCATTATTAGCCTTGATTTGATTGATTTTAGCATTCAATCTTGAAATTTCAGTTTTCAATAACTTTTTCTCCTTTTTGACATTCTCATAATTCTTTTGAATTACCACTAATTCCTTTATGAGTATGTCCAAGTTTTTATTGAAATCAGCATTTCTTTGATTGTTTATGGTAGTGTGAGTGCTGGATGTAGATGCGATTACCTCCTGATTTTTGATAGGTAGATCTTCTGTCGAGGAATCATCATCAATTAAAACTTGTTTTCCTTTATCAGTAGCATTTGCCCGTGTAGCTCCTAGCAGTATGATTTCTTCATCACTTTCACCTCCATGACTTGTAGGTAGAGTCTCATCAATATCTTTGGCTTTTGCACTGGATGGATTTTTTGTCAGTTTTTCTTCTATATAATTAGCTACTCGTAGTAACTCTCTTTCTACTTCTTCTGAAAGATCGCTTAGGGATGGAAATCCTCTGGATTCATCATCAACTTTCGCATTAAACTCAATGTCTTCATCATAACTGAAATGAGGTTCTGGATTTGTGTGAGAGCTTGTAGTACTGAATCTTTCAAATACTTGATCCTAGAAATCATAGACAACATTCTGCAAGTAGTCAGTCAGTGGGTTATTTAGCCAGCTTCTAACTCTAGATGTGTCCATTTAATTTTGCTAAGGTATTTCAGTAAGGGGTCTTCAACAACTGGTTTATAAGATATCTTATGATACTGAGGTTCAGTAATGGATCTCTTCAAAACAGAAGCACCGCTCCGATACCAATTGTTGGTATCGGAAATAACTGATGCACAGTTATCTCCTTGAGCAGTAACAACTCGGATCTCCTCCAAAAGGAAGAACTTTCTCCGATACCAATTGTTGGTCCCTTGGAAAGGCTAACACAAGTTTAGGGGGGGTGAAAAAACTTGTCACCAAAAACTTTCCCAAAACTGAAAGTACCCCACGAACTGAGTTTTTACCAAACTCAAAGCGATGTTCATTTCGATTTTTGTTCCCGTCCTTTAACTTGTGCGGAGTTCAGCTAACTCAATTGAGTATAAGTCAATCTTGACTTATATTTAGTCTTATTAACTGGCAGCGGATATATTTTAGCCTTTAACAACTAGTTAACTTAGTTTGAGTGAAAACCGGATACATATAACTACAATAAAGTAAATGAATGCGTAAAGTAAATAAACAAGAATTATAGAGGTTCCAGGTGGTGTAATCCTGTACGTCCTCTCTTCCCATGTGATGCGGAGGAAAATTCCACTAGAACTTCTTTGAGATGGCCCGGTTACAAAAAGTTCTAAAGCGATAGTCCTTGACTAATCCCTAGCTTCACTATCTAAACACTTGTAGAGCAGGTAGGATTCTTTGCTCTTCAATTGTTTGAAACTCTTTAGTCCTTGAAGGGTAGAATTGCTTCTTCACCACTCATCACAAACCTGAGACTTCTGATGAACTCAATTTGTCCTTCACACCTTCTTGGTGTTTCACAGTCTAAACCTTTGATAAAATCAAAGTTGAGACTTGAATCAATAACTATGATTCAATTGTGATTAGAGCTTTTCTTCTGGATAAATAAATTATGCATGGCTCTGAGTTTCTCCAAATGATAGATCTTGATTTTTCTTGAATTTGCTTGAAGAAATTTTCTTGATCTGTAATTAAGTACTTAGCAAGAATTCTTTCGAAATTGGCTTTCCCCCTCATCAGATCTTATAATTAAATCTGTTTTAATTCCTCCTGCTTCCCCCTTTCTTCTTGTTGTAGAAGTAGTCTATTTATAGGGGTTTATTCAACTTTCATCCTGCTTGAATCTTGTAACGGCTATATTTTCAGACCGTTCTGCTGTGTTAGTATTTCATCCAATAAAATCGCTTCCTTTATAACGTTCGACTGTACGATCAGTTTATTGAATGATTGTAACATAAAACTGGGTTTCCTTATCAGTTTTATGCTGAGTTTATCACTTGTCAGTTTCTTGACTGACTTGGAGCGTTAACTGAGATTTTACTCTTCTTCAAATATCAGTACTCCAGTTTTCATCTGATTATAATTGACTTAATCAGAGTACACCATGACTCATTATCATCTAAGAACTCATTGTCCTTATGATTCTTAGGTCTTTATACAAGATCTATAAAGTCAGTTCAGGTCACCACAATCTTGCTTGAAGTCTAACTTTACAGTCTCGATTTGTAATCTTCATAACCGAGTTTGAACCCTCAGTTCTTCAATCTTCTAAAACTGAGTCTGTGACCCTCAGTTCTTTATCTACTGAGTTTGATCCCTCAGTTCTTCAGTCTTCTGGATAAGCCAACTGAGTCTATAACCCTCAGCGAACTTACCTTCTTCAGTTTTCATGTTGGTGTGCTCTGCTTTTCAGTTCCTTATCGAATCTCAGTTTAACTAAATCTCAGTTTCTTATATTCTTAGTTCTCGGCCTGGAACTATTACAGTGCTTGTCTGATTTAACCTATACAAATATCAGACTCTATAAAATCCTATATATTGATATCTAGACATCTTTTTGCTTTGCACTTTAACAGCTAGTTATGACACTTCATCAATGGGGTTTAGAACAATAACAGATTAAGGGATGAATCATCATCAAAACAAAAATTTTATTTCCAACACATTTTGCTTAGAAATTTTAGTGTTGTACTGTAAACTTCTCTTGATTATGAAAATGCTTTTTTGTTAGTGCATTTCTCTTTGAGTAATTTTCTGCTTACTTTATTGTTGATGGGGTATGTTGCCCCCTAGTATGCCATTCTTTAACCCATGTTTTTGGATGGCATACTTGTGCTATAGTGTGTGTGTTGTACATATAAGGTTGAGCCCGACATGCGGGGCTTGGACATTTGTAGGTCAGATACAATATATGAACAAACTAGGTCAGTTTAGTGTTTAGTTCACAACTAGCGGGAACAGGTCGGACTGGCCTCTATTGTGTCGAGTATGGTCAGAGTTGGATGACTTGTCATTGTTAAATAACGGCAAGTTGGGCCAGGTCGCGCTGACTTCTCGCGTCGAAGTTTTAAACGAGCAGGGCTAGGTTAGACTGACTTCTCATTTTTAAGAAAAGGCGAGGCGGGGCTAGGTCACATTGACTTCTCGCATTAATGTGTTTAGACGAGCAAGGCCAGACTGGACTTACTTCTCGTTTTTAAGAAAAGGGCGAGCGGGGCCAGGTCAGAATGACTTCTCGGATTAATGTGTTTAGACGAGCAGGGCCAGATTGGACTGACTTCTCATTTTTAATAAAGGGCGAGTGGGGGCAGGTCGGACTGACTTCTCGCATTAGTGTGTTTAGACGAGCATGGCCAAATTGGACTGACTTCTCATTTTTAAGAAAGGGCGAGCGGGGCCAGGTCGGACTGACTTCTCGCATTAATATGTTTAGATGAGCAGGGCCAGATTTTACTAACTTCTCATTTTCAAGAAAGGGCGAGCGGGGCCAGGTCAGACTGAATTCTCGCATTAATATGTTTAAACGAGCAGGGCCAGATTAGACTAACTTCTCTTTTTAAGAAAGGACGAGCGGGGCCAGGTTGGACTAACTTCTCGCATTAGTGTGTTTAAGGGAGCTCGGTTCATTTTGTCCCCAGGGTCGCCCGTAAATAATAAGGCAATATAAACCAGCATGTCATCAAAATTGAAAACTAAGCACTCCTAGAGCGAAATTTATTCCACAAAGTTCCAAACATCAAGGACTGGTAATAAAGCAGAGAAAAAATAAGCGTTACAGGGTGATCCTAGAACCCCTTTTCCCGTATCCTGTCGCAAAATACATATGTAAAGAAGACACGTGAAGTACGATTATCGAGTAATTAATTCGACAAAAGTCATTTAGAATAAGTTCTAGAACGATAACAACACCGAGAATCTAGCAATCATTACATCAAAACACTTCAATCAACGAGCTAAGGATTCGATTTTGAAGGCTATCACATATCTCGACTATCGGGCTATTAGCTACTCATTCTAACAAAAAAAAAACAACAACAAGAAATCAACAATAAAAATAACATAAACAAGATTAAAAGCAATAACAAGAAAGGAAAACGAATTACCAAATATATTCTAGGCCGTCGAAAATCGATCCACCGAACGAAAACCAGTCAATAACGGGTCAAGCTATCTTCGATAATCAACAGATTACCAAAGTCTAAGCCTAATCTAAGCTAATATATCTACAAACTAATCTAAACTAAGGAAAAATCGCAGAAAAAGTGCAGAAAACGAGTTGGTAAGAAGGTGGTGTGGATCAAGATCCAAAATAGGGGTATTTATAGTGTTTTATGAGTTCTGGACTGCTAGGCGGGTGCCTGTACTGACAGGCGGCCGCCTGTCAGATTTTCCCCCTCACAAAACCCATCAGCATCTTTCTGAGCCAAAAACCTTCAGAAAAACGGCCATAACTTTGTGTGTAGACCTCCAAATCGAGTGATTCAAAATCCAATGGAAAGCTAATGAAATTGTCTACAACTTTCATGAAGATGTCCAGCCCAGAAAATGCCTCTAAGGTGGATCAAAATGCAGATAAATGGAAGGTATGGTTGTAGTACCACCGCGTTTTGATCCGTTTGAACGTTTAAGCTTCGGGCACACGTTCCAATCCTCATATCTCACCTTCCGGACATATCAAATACCTAAGTCCTGTACAAAATCATAACAAATACCACACATAATCCCTACAGGACACTAGGGTGACCGAGAGTATAGTAAATTACACCAAAAAAGACCGAGAATCCCGGACTTTACGTCCTAGGTCCCGAAATGATAACCAAGGTGTAAATACATCAAAATACAACCAAATGTCTCAGAAAACATATAAAGCGAGGTATAAACAGGGTATAATTACATAGAAAATGATAGCCAATTTGACTCTCATCAACTACCCCCTACTTAGCGTTTGCTCGCTCTCGAGCAAAAATGAGCGATTCAAAAATAAAGATGGAGCCAACATTTCTATCATACATCAAGTCTAAAAGAATTGAAATGGTAAAACACAAGTAAATGACACAAATGCATAAGATTTAAGTTCAACCTTGTATTTAGAAAAAGAATGTGTGTGTGTATAGCTTCTTCGACATTTATCACCAATGACCGGTTTAGATTATAGACGTATAATTTACCGAGGTTACACCATAGGCTTATACATCGTAAACATCTCCACTAATCAAGGTCAATCAAAGTCTAGTAGGGTCAGGTAGGACTTGATAGGTTGTAATGTTAATCTAGGGTCGGGGCTAACGAGAGGGATATTTACGATAAAATAGAAAGTAGAAAGTGCAAGTGAGCTTTACCGAACATCGAACACTAAAACCAAAGCTCTTCCCATCGTAGCGACGGAAGACTCAACTCCTTATAAGGATGCTCGCCTGGATAGTACAAACCATCAACCGAGTTTCAACCTATAATTCATCCAACCTTCCACTTCTCCTCATCATTCCACAAGCTGGAGACATACGTCATATCAGGTCTAGTTCATACCTAAGCTCGTCAACCAGGAACAAACCGCTACAGAACACAACAACATCTCCTTCTCCGTACTAGATTAGAAGAAGTACCCCTTCACCAACATCAACACAACAAAAATCAAACCCCAAAAAAAATTGGCATTCCAAGAACTCTTATATATATACAACTTTTTTTCTTTTTTTGTTTTCTTTTCTTCTCTTTTTTTTCTCTTTTTTTTTCAAAACCACAAAAATGATCAAAGGCTGAAAAGCCATAACATTCCACCTCCTCCAGGATATACTCATTTTTACCGACACCACTCGAAAGATACGCCACTCCACCACCCCACACCATATCAGAAAATGTGAAAACAATAAGCTCAATCTTGCAAGGTGGTCAAGGAAACGTAGACCGTAATAAAAGCTAAGGGCATTGGTAATTATGAGTTAGTGGCACAAAAGGTTAGTTCGGGTGGCGGTCGAACCACCCTACAAAGGCTTAGAGAGGGGCGAGGATATACATATAAGGGATGGAATTTGGCTCGATCGGGTCAAAGAAATGCCATAACCGTCATCCAGTACCTAACAACGACGACCTTTCTATTTCGCCTCGAAGTTACTAATATAAGTTCTAGGTAACCAGGTCATTACTAGCTACCATAATCGTTCACTAGTCAAGGTGATTCATGAAGTCGAAGCTAACGTGAAAAAGCTAGTCCATTCTCAATACAAGATCCCAACTCAAATGAAATGCATTCGTACAATCACTAGATGTTTAATCAAAGCAATACTATAGGCTCAATGTATCATCAACAATGTCAAAGCCATCAAAATTTCTAAAAACCGACTCATTTACACCAAAGGGATAGCAATATCTAAGTATAACTCGTTTGACATGAAAACGAAACATTGAAGCTAAACCAACCACCCTTTACTTTAAAACCAAACATGAATGATAAGGGTAGAAAAGTTAGCTTACAACCGGAAAAAGGCGCGAGTACGATCATGTGGCATCCGTAAAATGAACTCCCAGGGTACCTGTACTTATAAAATATACACAACCAACACCAAAGGTGTACAAGTATGGAGTATAATTCAATAAAACTACCCGGATTACCACAACTCATCAAAGCCAAAAACAACACACTAGCCCCCCCCCCCCCCCAAAAAAAACACACTTCTTCGGGTTATATTACAACAAAACTTACCCGAAGTATCAAAATACAAACTAAAGAAACACAGTGAAACATGAGGGGAAAGGAAAAGCAATAAAAACACATTCTGAGTTTATAGTCCTCAGCTCGACTTTCTAACCCCAAACATGTCAAGGATAGCTATACCATAGGAGAGAAAACCGTTGCATCTCCCTACAAAAATCGTAAGAATTGTGCACCCCTTGAAAGTGAAATACATAAAACATGGGGCTCAATCCCCACCACCAAGATTGGTTCGATGAGTCCATTGCACAGAACAACAAACTCACTTTCCCCGAACTAAAACATATCGCAACTAACAACGACTCTAACACCAAGTATGCACATTTAGGCTCAACATCAACAACAAACTCAATAGGGTGCACCCCCGAAGATATAACAATAGGACTAAATGAAGACGGAACAGGTGACTCAATAGATAAAAGAGTCATACCATCCTCGTAGTGTTCCTCCGGGGTGATTTCAATCATACTCTCTTGCTCTCTCCTCTCAGCCTCCTTCCTCTCGATCAGTTGATCTAGTAGAATTTTTATTCTCCGTAAAGAAGCTAGATTTTCCTCATGGATCGTTTCCTCCAAGTAAGACTCTGATTCTTGGGGCGGAGGTGGAAGAGTGTCGAGTTGTTGATCATAGTAACTTGGGGCATTATCCCACGCATTCCCGTATGATGTGGCGTATGGGTTGAACTGATAAAATGGTTGTGTTTGGTAACCTATAGTGTTAGGTGTAATGCCCGAAAGACAATTTTGTAATTGTTTTATTTAATAAATGAAATGATATTATTATTCATATTTATTATTCTCATATTCACCGATGTGACAATAGTATTTACACTACTGAAAACCCCTAGAGTATATCGTTTATGTAATCACTTAACTCGGTGTATGGGATATACGGGAGGATTGAGTTAGTGAAGATGTACTTAAAACACAATTAGCCCATAGTGAAGTTAATCGAGAGTATCGGGTCTATCCTTTAACGTGCTATTAAATGCGCTGAGAACACAATAGTTGTGATTGTCTTATCCGGACTTTCGGTTAAGAGAACCTAGTGGGGCATTTATATATGATAGATATATCATATAGAAATTTGGACCGATTTGATTAGAGTTCACGATATAATTCCGTGTCGAGAAGTCTTATCGAATCAATCGATGATCATATTTATGGATATATCTTAATCTCGAGGTGATCATAGTCAAGCGCTTGAATCGATTATGAGGTTTGACTTGACGGTTAAGGATTACACCGAGTGCGTGATCCGAATTACCCCATCTTGGCATTGTCTTGGATTGAGTCGGTAGTACGTGTTATCACGAATCACGGAATCCATTCCTTCCATTTATGGAAGTAGATAGAGCGATTCCCTTATTTGTTAATCCTATAAAGCGATCGATAAATGCGAGTTCATATTACACTAATTAGCTACCCAGTGAGTTGTATGAATTAATTGATCACTAGGGGTTAATGGAAAATAAGGATAAGAGGTTCTAAAAGGGTTAATGATAACTTCCCGATTTAGAATGAAGCGATCTATATAGAGATTAATCCATATGTAATGATTATATCAATGGGCGCTTATTATAATTCTCGTGAGGAGATAAATATAATCTCATAATCGGAGGAGTGCAGTCACGGGATTATGGTGGCATATTTCTGTGATTGATTTATCAAATATAATTATTCTGTTCATAAAATAATTATTTATTTGATTTATCGGAGCCGCTGATTATTAGTCCATGGTCCCCGACGTGCCTCCAATATAGCATAGCTATTCTCGGACATCGAATCCTAATAATATTAATTTAGTTCTTATTAGAATTTAATTAAAACAATATGTGAATTAATTGTTTAGTGGACTATTAAATTAGTTGGGCTAAATAATTAAATATGTGAAAAATACATTTTTCATAATCTTGGCCCAATTTAGTGTGTATAGTCGAAATTATTGTGACAAGGTCACAAGCAATAATTTTCGGCCCCTAGCTTGTCTTAGTGAACAAGAAATTATTTCTTGTGGATTAATAAGACATGTGCACAAAACATTTATTGGATAAATATTTTATGGTAAGAAATAAAGATAAAGATTATTCTATATTTGTTCTAGAATATTTTGGGATTATCTTTTATTTATTGGATTTATTTATTTGTAAGATAAAATCGTTGGAGGACAATGATTACTCTCCTATATAAAGAGAGTTCTCCCAAGCCTAAAACACACACAAAATTTTGACTTCTATCTCTTAGAGAGAAGAAGGAAAAATTCGGCCAAGGGAGTAAGAGAGGGAGATCTTGGAGGTTTTCCGGGTAGCATATCGGGAGGATTCGAGACGAGGATTTCCTTCCACCGGGAGTTGCTCGGATCACATGTGCGGAAGATCATGGTGCTCTTCACACCATCTTTTGTTCTTCCTATTGCGGTTCTTCTACTTGGATTTTGAGATCCAAGAGGTATGTTCTACAACCCCCTTGTAGAGTAAATCTAGTTATTTTATTACGTGTAATTTATAGATCTAGATCCTTAAATCGCTTCCGTTGCGGATGCTATTACTAACACATAGCACCGTAATTGTAATATCCGAATGGGTAAGGATAGAAGCCGTAATTGTAGTATGGATTCATTATCTACAAACAGGGAAATAACACGAACACAATCACGGTATCTAGTCACTACCACTACCGAAGTAAATGGTGTGACACTTCAACAAAAACAAATAAAAACAAATAAGAAAAACGACCTAATCCTAAGAACTTAACTAACTTACAAGATATCAACCCGATTCCCCGGCAACGGCGCCAGAAAAATTGATCGGCCTTTTCTAAGTGTCCAATCTCACCGGCAGTGTACCGGGTCAACTGTAGCCTAAAATTGGTGAGTCAAGGTCGTATCCCACAGGGAATCTGGTCGAGTACCAAAGTCGGTCTCGTCCCTAGTTCAGGTCAACACAATAATTGAACGTGGTGATGTGTCAGATCACCGGTTCTAACAACTAAATAAACATAAGAGAAAAGATTTTAAACTACGAAAAACAAGATAGCCGAGCTATGATCTAACCAAATACTCTCTAACCCTAACTCGTTTCCGGAAGTGTTTCGACAAACTCTAATGTTCTTGGCATCGTTGAAGGGTGTCGTCTCCTGTTTCCGAAAATAGACATTAATTCAATAATCTACCCTCTTATGTTAGGTTCAACAGTCTGCCTCGTTGTCACTCAAAGGGTGTCGTTTCCTAATTCCGAGTATAGACATTAATTCAATAATCTACCCTCCTATGTCAAGTTCAACAGTCCGTTGATCGGATTTAACTGACCCGACACGGTCTACGATCTATGAGACGCTCATTAACAATGATATAAACCTCACACACGAAACCGAATCTGAACAACTCAGTCGGTTTTACAGGGTGATCCTAGAACCCCTTTTCCCGTATCCTGTCGCAAAATACATATGTAAAGAAGACACGTGAAATACGATTATCGAGTAATTAATTCGACAAAAGTCATTTAGAATAAGTTCTAGAACGATAACAACACCGAGAATCTAACAATCATAACATCAAAACACTTCAATCAACGAGCTAAGGATTCGATTTCGAAGGCTATCACATATCTCGACTATCGGGCTATTAGCTACTCATTCTAACAACAAAAACAACAAGAAATCAACAATAAAAATAACATAAACAAGATTAAAAGCAATAACAAGAAAGGAAAACGAATTACCAAATATATTATAGGCCGTCGAAAATCGATCCAACGAACGAAAACCCGTCAATAACGCGTCAAGCTATCTTCGAGAATCAACGGATTACGAAAGTCTAAGCCTAATCTAAGCTAATATATCTACAAACTAATCTAAACAAAGGAAAAATCATGAGAAAAAGAGCGCGGAAAATGAGTTGAGAAGAAGGTGGTGTGGATCAAGATCCAAAATGGGGGTATTTATAGTGTTTTATGAGTTCTAGACTGCTAGGCGGGCTCTTGTACTGACAGGCGGCCGTCTGTCAGATTTTTCCCCTCACAAAACCCATCAGCATCTTTCTGAGCCAAAAACTGTCAGAAAAATGGCCATAACTTTGTGTGTGGACCTCCAAATCGAGTGATTCAAAATCCACTGGAAATCTAATGAAATTGTCTACAACTTTCATGAAGATGTCCAGCCCAGAAAATGCATCTAAGGTGGATCAAAATGCAGATCAATGGAAGGTATGGTTGTAGTACCACCGCGTTTTGATCCGTTTGAACGTTTAAGCTTCGGGCACACGTTCCAATCCTCGTATCTCGCCTTCCGGACATCTCAAACACCTAAGTCCTGTACAAAATCATAACAAATACCACACATAATCCCTACAGGACACTAGGGTGACCGAGAGTATAGTAAAATTACACCGAAATAGACCGAGAATCCCGGACTTTACGTCCTAGGTCCTGAAATGATAACCAAGGTGTAAATACATCAAAATACAACCAAATGTCTCAGAAAACATATAAAACGAGGTATAAACGGGGTATAATTACATAAAAAAAAATGATAGCCAATTTGACTCTCATCAATTGCTATTGGAAAACTCCGGTTGCTAAACCTGCCTTTTTCTCCTCTCTCCAACTCTCTATAGGATGCTCTCTATTTTACACAAGAACTATTTGCTCTTGGAATTGTGATGTACAAAAGAGCTTGACACCCACATCTTATTTATAGTGAGAGGGGCACCCCATCTAGGTGTGGAGGAGAAGAAAACATTTTCCTAATAAATAAGAAAAATATATTTGATTGATTTATCTCATTTAATTTATCATCTTATATTAAATATTTCCAAGATATTGTCAATATCTTATATTGATTATATTTATCTTATTACCATAAATCTATTTTCCAAAAATCAATTAACATATAATATTAATATTATGGTAATCTTATTAATTAAATTTCACAATCCAAGTGTATCTTGTACACTTCAATGTATACCTATATAGCCAATTATTGGCTTCAGGAATATTCTTTAATTAAAATAATGCTATGATTAATTAATTTGAAAAATACATGTATATCATATATATATATATATCGAAATTATATGTATCAATATACATATTTAATTAATCAACATAATTAATATCTTGTATTATATTTATTCATAATAAATAAATACCAGCATATTAATTTACCACTATAACCTTTATAGTACGAGATAAACTTTCCTTATTTGGTTATCATCTATAACCACATTTTAATCCGGCTATATGTTCATATGTGTGTGACCCGACAGGCTTCCGAATATGTTCGCCGTAGACACAAAGTGCAAATTATGAAAATGCCCTTCATGCCTAACGATCACGGGATAGCGTATAGCAACACACCGTGACCCCCAATCATCGGAAGAGTCAAATGCAATGACTACTACCTTTCATGTGAAACAGTTACCGTGTAACTTACAATCCTACCGTTGTAATAATATTCATACGGTCGTACGTCGAGTGTCAAACATTAAGGACCGTATTTTATAATCTGGATATCAAGCTCTCTCGATGTAACTCATTTACTTCCACTTTGCAAAGATTCACGAGAGTAAGACATTCCTTATAAGAAAGCCCTTTCGGATATTCACCCCTACTGATAGGGTACGCGATTTCCAGACGACCAAACATGTATACTCCGCATGCTTCAGTATCACACCCAATCACTACCGCATGATCGCCCCGTGGCTAGGGGAAACCTCAATAGTGTCAAAGCATGACAATCCACACCATGATGCCTGAAGGAAGCAGGATCTTAGATCTAAACGAGTTAGATCTACGCGCAGCGGATGGATCACGACTTATACATCACAATACATAATTAAAGGACTTAAACTACTACAAGGGGGTTAAGAAAATCATACCAATAGTAGGAAGAGAAGCTTTGATCTTAGGATGAGAAGCCTTGATCTTCCAATGTATTCTCCAAACGGTGGTTGGTGGACACCCTTCTTGATATGAGAACCTCCTTGATATGCTTCCAAGAAAAACTCCAAGTTTTTCTCCAACCGGGTGGAGCTAAGGATCGAACTCGTTATCCTTTTTTCTATATGAATTTCGTGGCTTTCACATCACCTAGGGCTTGGGGAGAACTCTCTTTTTATAGGCAAAATCCAAGAGAGAAAACCTATACCCAATCGGTTTAACAAAATAAAAGAGATAATTATAAATATTATTATCCAATAAAAATAAGAGATAATTACAGTCTTATAATAAGAAAATATAATTATCCTTATAGTTAAGAGATAAATAATAAATAAATTATTTTCTTTTATTTATCCAATTAATTATTTAACAAATAAATAACTAATTACACAATATGTCATTATCCAGGAAAACTAATTTCTTGGAAAATCCAAGACATATTGGCGCCACACTAAGCCCACCACTGTGCCCATGAAAATATCTTTTACATGTATTATAATATTTAAATTGCAACTAAATAATATCCATGCATATCAATTAATTGGCCCAACCAATTAATTATTTCTGAGGCCCAAATAACAAGAATATCATTCCGAATTATAGAAGCCACATCGGGGACCATGGACCTATAACCAGTAGCTCCAATAATTAATTATTCATCGAACAGAATAAGTACATTAATTATTAATTCCGGGATTACGCCACCATAAACCCGAAACTGAACTCTACCGATTATAGATGTATACTTATACTCAACCCATAGAGTGAATAAGCGTCCATTGATATAATCACTACATACGGATTAACCCTCCATAGATTGTCCATTACGGTGGGAAGTCTCCGTGAACCCGACTCGAGAATATCTTATCCTTATTTACCATTAACCCACGATGATCAATTAGTTCACATATCGACTAGTGATCAATTAGTCTAATATGAACTCGGCCGATCGATCACTTTCTTAGGGCTAACAAACAAGGGGGACTGTCTCTACTACTTCCCCGAGAAAGGAATGGATTCCATGTCTGTGAAAATCGAACTACTCACTCATCGAGGAGATAGTGCCAATGAGAAGTGGCTTGGAACACATATTTAAGTGAACCGTAACTAACACATCAAACACTACCCGAGACAAGCAGCACCACTGTGATCACCTCTCAGATTAAGGTTGATCCATATATGATCATCTAATGATTTAATAAGATTCCTCGATTACGGAATTATACCGAGAAATACAGATTAAATCGGTCCGAGTCTATATGAATGCCATCATATATAAATGCCCCGTGTAGGTACCCTCTACCGGTAGTCCGGATAAGGCTGTCACACCCTAAGGTGTTCAGGCGCATTATTGGTGTTTTAATCAAGAGACCCTAAACTCGATTAAGTTCACCACGGACTAACGATTTAAGTATATCACCACTAAATCAATCCTCAAGTGTAATCCATACATTGAGTTAAGCGATTACATCTTGATATACTTAGGGTTTTGTGAGTGTATTACTTTACAAGCACAAAGCAAGTAATAAGGTGAGATAAATTTCATCATCCATTTTTAAAAACAATTACACAAATTGTCTTTCGGGCACTACACCTAACAATCTCCCACTTGCGAAATGACAAGCAACGATTGTTTTTAGAGCACACCCTTTCTCATCTTATTCACAACACTCTCCCACTTGCTCTAAAAGCGGATGAGACATATCCATCAATGCCGTACCCTCCAAGCACTCGACTTGGTACAATCGATTAGTTAGGTTGTCGACTCGAGGCGATCTTTAGGATTGAAACGTTGTCGGTCCTTCCAATCAGGCGGTACTCTCTCTCAATATGCTTTTGACTTCTTGTGACTGAGAAGATCCTTCTAAGCTATCTTTTCACTATTTTCACAATGAAGTGATATCGGCTTATCAGACCTGGAATTACTCCCAGAACAAAAAGGAAATTCTAAGCACTATGAGTAAACACCGAGCCCGAGATCAACTTAATGATCATTCTTAATCTAACTACAAGTCAGAATCAGTGTAGTCAACCATATTCAAGTTTGCACCTGAATATACAAGCATATTATTCCTCATTCTCTAAAGATACTTGAGGACGTATGATAAACGGGTTTTCTACGGTCCGGTCGATCAAGTAAAAACTCGAAACCTTAGCAAAATCTACTTTCTAACCGGCAGTGGACCGGGTCGAGTTCAGGATAGTGCTTGAGGAGTCCGAGGTCGAACCCACAGAGATTGGTTTTTGAGTACCATAGTTGACTTAGCGCTCAGTTTAGGTCAAACAGATAGGTGTGAAGTTATACTATTGCGTAAAATAAAGTTTACACTACTCGAAATCCTAAACAATTAAAAGAAGTATGGCCGAACTACGTTTCAGCGGATTACTTTACCCTTAGAAAGATTGCCCCGGGAGTGTGCCTTATTCTACCTTGCCGTCTAACGATAACTCATAGGACAAACCCCATATTGGAACAGGACTTGATGACTAGGGCGTCAATCTAGTACACGGGTAGGTGTCAGACAACCTTTCAAGTCCAAAATCTCTACGGTCCCGAAACCCCGTTCCCACACGTCGCCGCAACATACATTTATAAGCTAAGTGTGTGCAATGGTGAACTAGGTGATCAATCTAGCTCAAAAGCGATTCAAACAAGTTTGAGATACGGATTATCAATTAGACGTTTATTTACGCACTACACTACCTCCCGGTTCATCAATCTAACGGCGTTTCACCCGCCTTCACATAGTTCAACCATACGAAGAATCTAGCTACTCATAATCAAATCTAAACAATAATAACGGAAGAAAAACATCACAACAACAATAAAATAACAAAAGAACATACTTACTTTACTCAACTTGAAGGAGGTGCCAAATGTGCTTACAAAAGATCGAATTTTGTCAAGTGAAAAGTTACGGATCGAAGCTAAAAGTTAGTAGATCAAAGAGAGGATTGAATGAGGATTCTAATGATATAAAATACTTAGTCTAACTCTAAAAGAGGCGAAGAAAATCGCCCAAAATCTCCAAAAAGCTAAAAAGGAAACTTTCTATCTACTTCTTCAACTCTCTCTTCTCTGTGTGTGAAATGAGCGACTTTATATAGCAAGTCTTACGTCCGCACGGATATCCGCCATGTCCGGCGGATTGTTCTTGATTTTCAGTGTCCGGACGGATGCATAGATGTCCGTCCGGATGAAATGCTCTTATCCGTCCGGATCTTTGGTTACATCCGTCGGATGCCGGCTCTGTCCGTCCGGACGAATTCTTCATCAAAGTTTTCCCAATTTCCAGAGAGTTAGCCGTCCGGACATAACACCTTGTCCGTCCGGACAAACTTTTGCAGCCAAGAATCCATTTTCCAGAGAGTTAACCGTCCGGACACAACACCTTGTCCATCCGGACAAACTTTTGCAGCCAAGAATCCATTTTCCAGAGAGTTAGCCGTCCGGATGAGAGGTTTTTGTCCGTCCGGACCCATGTGACCCAAAATCTTCACTTTTTCACCTTCAACCTCCGTGTTTTCCTCGGGCACGTCTAAACTTCATACTTCTCGCCTTTCGGGCTCTCGAGACACCCTAGTCCCGCATCCATATGAAAACAACAAGCAAACGCATAACCCCCGCAAACTACGGGTGCTCGGGAAAAGCAGTATAAAATGCTAAAATAAGGTCGAGTTTACGGAAAACCGACAGTCACTCGCCGTGCAATAAAACCTCATTTAATACTCAAAATAGGGTCTAAACTCACCCGAAACATGCCAGAAATATGATAATCGTGGGCTGAGTTGTACAGAAATGTACTGTAAAGTCGGTTCCTATCACCGTACTAAACCGCTATTCAATGCTCGAATCCGAGATTTGACTACTATTGACTTGTTATAACCTGACTTGCCGTTATCCAAGAGAGACTCTATCCTATTTTCTCTTTATCCGAAGATTTGGAGAATCATTTCAGAGAGGTAGGGTAGGACTACTCTCGATGAATGTTGCATATGTATATGCATGATCATCTTATTCAATAAGATGGATGGGATAGCCAATGAATCATTCCTGTGAATTTGACCGAATTAAATTCTTAGAATATAGTCCAATTCTCTCATCCAGAGAATCTTGGCACTGTCGATTTCCGACTTGGATAGCACACACATGTTGTTTCCAACCGTTTGGTGTTATCATTCATGAACACTAATACTACTACTTTACCAATATTGATATCCAGTCTACTAAAGACTTATCAATATTCTGGTCAAGTCCACATATTTTAAAACAAGTGACTTTAAATGACCGAGAGGTTCTCTTAATTCCATAAAGGATATAAGCCCCGGTAGTCATCTTGCCGTTTGTTCTAACCAAGACCCTTCTGCTCCGAATGAATTCAGAATCCGTTTTCTGGCAAGAAAGTCTCAGGGTATCACCCCTATTTTCCGCTTTCTAACGAAATCTTGCAAGACTTAGTGGTGAGAGAGTTCAAGGTCTGGTTAACTCTCTACTTGTCAGGGAATCACCCCTATACCACTCAGCTTTGTGCTGAAAGTTTAAACTTTCCTATTCATTCGACTCTTTTCTGTGTAGATCCAATTGCTCCTACTGGGCCTGAGACAATCAGGTGGTTCTACAAGAGGCTGAACAGAACTGGAGTATCAAAACTCCATTTACAGGGTTAAGGCTTTCAAACAAACTTCTACGATCAGAATCCTATACAGCCCACCAAGAGCCATAGGTTATCAATCACCCCAGCAGACTGTAAAGTCCACAAAACCACAATGGGTCAACGGTTAAACCATACTCCCACTGCGTCTTGGGTGGATTGACATTCTGATCTAGTAGTATTTATAGTGCAATCACCAACAACCGATGTTGGACGTGGTCTGATTAAATCAGATAGTAACTACCTTTGGGTAACCGTACTCCAAGGTTTAAGGCTGGTACTTATAGATTCTATCAGAAGGTTTGTGACAGTTCAACCGTCACTTTCTGATCACAAGAACCTTATAACCAACCTTCACTCGTCGCATTAAGATATTTCACGAACAGTCACAATCTGAATGTATGCGCAAAATCTCCAGTCCTACCTTCAAGCATTAAGTGCTAAATGCTTATATTTACGGAAGTGGAGTAAACCGAATTCATTCCTTTCCATAAATTCACAAGCATCTTCTGGGTAGACTTCTCGGTTTACATAATAATGTTAACCGTTATTTTGCAACAATATCTTAATCGAGTTAAGCAGTGTATTGTAGCACATAAATAACTATGCAAGGCGAGGCTACGGTTTCTTCCTCTGTGAAAATCACTCCATTTGAAGGCAGGCCGAGCATCAGTCCAAAGACTATGCGATAGCCTATTTCTGAGCATGGAATAATCTATTCTCTGCTAAAATCAGAGACTCCTCCTCGTATTCTTTCGATAAACTAAATCGTGTTTCGAGTAGTTATCAGACAAAATGTCACCACTCAAAAACTCCCACTAGCTTGTGTCTCTCACTAGACCCCGAAGGTCATGATGAACAAGCTATGTTACCCCTTCAAATCTATTACCCTCTCTCCTGATTGAAAGGAAACTTAGTCATTGTTCCTTTGAGATAGTGTTCTAGGCGGGAGATAGGAATCACCCTTAGCCAGTCGTCATGTCTTATCTCTAGGATATATGCACTAATTAATAGATATTTAAGGGCCGTTTATCTTAATATGGAAACCTTTTACCTTTAATAGTTTTAGATGTGTTACACATACCTATTCAGCTTTTCTTAGTGTTTTCTGTCTTTATCAAAAAAAAGTCCGAGTCTCAGATTCGTACTACAAATGTCATCTTCACTTTGTTTAAGGCAACTGTAGTATCGAGATGAAAGTGAATCCATTTGTTTCAAGGAATCTGTAAACAGAAAAATAAATTTTTCTGTGATATTCAAGGATAGAATCCGAAATTCATTTCCATATATCACTCCCACTATTCTAGCTGAAACAACTGCCCGTTGTCTACTCTATTAATTGTTAATGCACAGCTTCCTTGTTCTTCCAAAGAACTAAGCTACCGAGTCAAGTTACTCGATTAAGAAAGTCGCTAAGGATTCATTGGTTAAGTGATCCGAAATCACTTTCCTTATCCTATGCTTTCTTTAATTAATGTTTCGGTTTAGCCTCAAACTTAGTTTAGATGATTAACACTTGCAGACATTCTTTCCCATTCTTGACTTTCCTTAAAAGGAAATAGTCTTGAACTAGCAGTTCGTTTGAGTAGACACTACTCGTGAACTGTGGGATGTCTAATGAAAGCGTCACCCAGTGGGACTAATTTTCTAATAAATCAGATGAACATAAGATAAAAGCTCCCACTAGTTTATCGGTTCCAAATACCGTCTAACTAGCGATACTTTAATTTATGATTCTCCAATTTTTCTATTAGAAAATTTATCGTGTAGACACTACACAATTAAAATTCACTAGAAGAATTTTATCGTCCCAATCATCTTTCAAACTAACTACGGTTGTCTCTCGTTACTTACGAGTGACGGCGATGTTTTATACTTATTTACGTCACTTAAGTTTTGAAGGCGTTTTGAAGTCTCGAGAGAAATACCTCTTCCGAAAAATTAATCGCATGTGAGATTAATAAGTACAACGTTCTAGGTACTTACCACTTTTTAACGAAGTCATTACTAGTCGATTTTACACTAGCAGTCTAGCACCCTAGAGAGATATGTATAATAGTTGTAAATAAAATTGACAGAATAAATCCAAATCATACACTACTAATAAATTTTAGGAACTATAAACTAAGTACTTATAGATTCCAAGGATTTAATCTAATGCCTCAGTGCAGCCTTAGGGTAGGTCAAAGAGGTTTCGATTAATATTGAAGATCAAATAGAGAATCAAACATCTCATTTGTGATAGTCAATCACCTTTCTTTTTTCAGCCAAGGTACTACCAAAAATACCCTTTATGAGTGTGACCTATTGTCTCAGATTTTTAGGTAGACCCCGAGTGTGCCGCCTTAGGGTCGTTCAGTGACCCGACGAGTACCCAAAATCCTATCCTTTCGGAGACCAAGCCTTGAATTTTGATAGCGGTGAAGGCCTTGGCCAGGGAGGCCGGTCCCGAGCCACACGAGGCGTCACCATTCTCTCACGTTGCTTGTGTCAACAATAGAGGCCGTGGGGTCGGGTGTCGCCTCTCCGCTCCCACTCAATATTTTGAAAAAGTGGTGGGTTTCTTGATCACGTTTTGGACTTGATGTTACATTAAGGAACAATAAATCATAGGCCCAAATGTTGTCGGTTATGTGGGCTAGCCCACCCGACCTATTTGTTGGAACATATGTGACCGTCGGACGAGTCAAGACCAGGAGCTCCGTTGAGCCGTAGTGGCTCTTCGGATGGCTCGACCTTGCCGGACCCCGTGCAAAGCGCCACACGCGTGGAGGTGAAGTCGATCGAGCCGTAGCTCTTGTTGACCACCCACCCGTGGTTAAACCACTTTCGAACCATGTTTGCCCGTGATTATCCAATCCTTAAACATCAAACTTTCATGTAGACACTACGGAACAAAAGCGTAATCTCGTCTGCAGGTAAGGTGGAATTCACGAGAATCCAACACCTTAACCACGAGGTTTCGGATTTTACTCCTTATGCTTTCGCAGAGTGGGATTCACCGAGAATCCATCACCCAACCTTGACGATCGAAAAAACCCGTGTTCCTCGGTTTTTACCCTAACTAGTTTCTAATTAATATCAAACAATTAATTAAAACTAATTGCGTGTTTTATACATGCCTAACTAATTCCTCGAATTAATTTCTACATGTATGCATATGGAGTGGAATTCATGATATGATGCATGTCATGGCAATTTTCCGGTTCTACACATACAATCTAAACATGTATACTAGTGCGGAAAATAAACACCGAGATGGATCGTTGGCACCCCCGTATCTAATCTATTAGAAAATAAATAAACAAAACCCTAACTAGGGTTTACTTCTTTCTAACATAATCTGCAGCTGTTCAAAAGCTTCGACGATCGGCAAACCAAACGAACTCGGATCGCGACGAAACTTTCCAGATCTGTTCCTCACTCCATGGGCTTCAACATGGACGGTTGGATCGGATTTTTAACTTGTCAATTTTCACCAGTGAGCCGCCCAACTTGCTGCTGGATCTGACTTTTACAGCAGCGCCTCAAAGACTTCCCGAGGCCGATCGGGAATCGAGATGAATCCCGATCGACCTGAAATGTTTATGCCACGTCAAAAACTCCATATTTATCGATCTGACCGGTTGGATTTGTGTTTCAACGGTCCAAACTCTCCCAGAAATTCGAGGAAGTCACAGGTAGGGTTTCTGTGAATCCTGCGTTTTCTGTTACAGCAGCTTCTTTACAGCAACGAACGGATATGAAAAAGGATTCCGATCGATACCAAATTTTGTGGAGTTGTTCATCATCTTCCAATCTTGATTCGGACCGGAGGGATCATCGTTTCAACGGCTCGATCAACGGAAAAAACGAAATAACTAAACAGCTACTAAACAGATCTATTTTCTGGAAATTAAAACTGCAATAAAAAATAAATTACATAATTTCCTATACTCATATGAATGAATTTTCATCGTTTATATGAGTTTACAATAGATCTAACGGGTAAACAGTGTCAACCCCCAATCCATCTCTTCAACCATAGCAATTAATCATTATCAAAGCATAAAACAATAAATAAAATTTACCTATATGCAATTCCACTCCTTTAAATCGTTTAATTATGATTATGACTATATAAATCGTGGAACCTGTCTCTGATACCACATGAAGGAATCAGGATCTTAGATCTAAACGAGTTAGATCTACGCGCAGCGGATGGATCACGACTTATACATCACAATACATAATTAAAGGACTTAAACTACTACAAGGGGGTTAAGAAAATCATACCAATAGTAGGAAGAGAAGCTTTGATCTTAGGATGAGAAGCCTTGATCTTCCAATGTGTTCTCCAAACGGTGGTTGGTGGACACCCTTCTTGATATGAGAACCTCCTTGATATGCTTCAAAGAAAAACTCCAAATTTTTCTCCAACCGGGTGGAGCTAAGGATCGAACTCCTTAGCCTTTTTTCTCTATGAATTTCGTGGCTTTCACATCACCTACGGCTCGGGGAGAACTCTCTTTTTATAGGCAAAATCCAAGAGAGAAAACCTATACCCAATCGGTTTAACAAAATAAAATAGATAATTCTAATTATTATTATCCAATAAAAATAAGAGATAATTACAATATTATAATAAGAAAATATAATTATCCTTATAGTTAAGAGATAAATAATAAATAAATTATTTTCTTTTATTTATCCAATTAATTATTTAACAAATAAATAACTAATTACACAATATGTCATTATCTAGGAAAACTAATTTCTTGGAAAATCCAAGACATATTGGCGCCACACTAAGCCCACTGCGCCTACGAAAAAATCTTTTTCACAGTATTATATTATTTAGCCAAACTAAATAATATCCATGCATATCAATTAATTGGCCCAACCAATTAATTATTTCTGAGACCCAAATAACAAGAATTTCATTCCGAATTATAGAAGCCACATCGGGGACCATGGAACTATAACCAGTAGATCCAATAATTAATTATTCATCAAACAGAATAAGTACATTAATTATTAATTCCGTGATTACGCCACCATAAACCCGAAACTGAACTCTACCGATTATAGATGTATACTTATACTCAACCCATAGAGTGAATAAGCGTCCATTGATATAATCACTACATACGGATTAACCCTCCATAGACTGTCCATTCTGAGTGGGAAGTCTCCGTGAACCCGACTCAGAATATATTATCCTTATTTACCATTAACCCCCTGATGATCAATTAGTTCACATATCTGACTAGTGATCAATTAGTCTAATATGAACTCGGTCGATCGATCACTTTCTTAGGGCTAACAAACAAGGGGACTGTCTCTCTACTTCCCGCAGAAAGGAATAGATTCCATGTCTGTGAAAATCAGAACTACTCGCTCATCAGGAGATAATGCCAATGAGAAGTGGCTTGAAACACATATTTAAGTGAACCGTAACTAACACATCAAACACTACCCCGAGACAAGCAGCACCCTGTGATCACCTCAGAATTAAGGTTGATCCATATATGATCATCTAATGATTTAATAAGATTCCTCGATTACGGAATTATACCGAGAAATCTGATTAAATCCGTCGATCCTATATGAATGCATCATATATAAATGCCCCATGTAGGTACCCTCCACCGCAGTCCGGATAAGACTATCACACCCTAAGGTGTGCAGGCGCATTATTGGTGTTTTAATCAAGAGACCCTAAACTCGATTAAGTTCACCACGGACTAACGATTTAAGTATATCACCACTAAATCAATCCTCACGTGTAATCCATACACTGAGTTAAGCGGTTACACACTGATATACTTAGGATTTGCAGCAGTGTATTACTTTACAAGCACAAAGCAAGTAATAAGGTGAGATAAATTCTGTCATCCATTATTAAAAACAATTACACAAATTGTCTTTCGGGCACTACACCTAACAATGCCATGTAGACTCCGGTCCTAAGGATAATCACACAACCGTCACATAGTGTGACACTTATCCGTGTAAGTGGGTCAGTCTAACGTACGCATTCTTTAATACACGTCCACGTATAGTCCAAGTGTCTCTACACTTCGATAGATGAGATCTATCCCTGCCCTTAAGGACAGAAGACATATAATACGTGCTAGTCTGTTTGTACTATCAATGTCCTGTTTAATCGTACATAAGCCTAGAGACATTTATGTATCAAACTTATTAAAGTGATTAGAGATCTCATCAACCATAATCGCCTATCATGGTTTCTCTACCACAGTCTAATACTAAGGACGTTATCATATAACAATTCATAATTGGTTCTTTAAAAGAACAAATATATGACAACAGAAAAGCCACTATGTATAAACACAAAGAAATAGTAAAAATGATCCGACCCGGTCGGATCCGGTCCAACCCGATTGGGTTTAGGACACTATTTCAACAGTTGATCGGGCGGTTGTCTATCTGCCGGTCTCCCTCTGGAGACCGGTCTCTCCTTCTCTAGGGCTTGCCTTTCCGATCATGCTCTCGGTTAAAATTCCTCCATGGGTAATCTCGCCGACCCCTCCGTTTGCCATAATGAGGTCGCTCCACGATTTTATCCAATTTTGCCGCATCCACATCTCTCTGAATATCCCTGGAACCGTCCAGATCATGCCCAGTGTCCTTATGGTACATGCAAAATTTACTTTGGTCTCTCCTCTCTGGAAGACTTCGCAGCGGAAGGGGAGTTCTCGCTAAGCCCTTCCTTTCCATAATTGTGAGGACTTTTTCGCGTGGCATGTTCAACGTTGGGAAATCCTTGTTACAGTATATAGGCTGAAAGGAATGTTGAGTGCACAAGCTGCTGATGATATGAAGACACCAGCTGTCTGCTGACAGTATGGAAGCCTCAACGGCCTGTTGATAGTCAGCAACCTGCTGATCACTTGCAATACGATGTATACTAGAAAGCGGTTATTTTGTTATAGTTTGTTATAACTGTTTGTAACTAAACTTCTAACTGATTCATGAGGTGTATGAAGCTATAAATACCCTATGATCAGCTACATTGTAAACACCTTGTAACTTTTACTTGATCAAAAGTAATTCCGTATTTTATTTTGTTTGTTTGTAATTCTACAAACTTCATCAATCCCGGTGCTGTAAGGCATATTTTCTCTCGGATCGGCATGTGGTTGAGCCGAGCGTGCGATCTCAAAATGATCTTCTTTTCTTATCAGAAGGGTCCTCAGGTCTTTCCTTCTTGTGCTCCGACCTCTCCAACTCTCGCTTCAATCGGTTGGCTTTCACTCCTTGACAGTGTTTGAATGCCACCTCCATGCATTCCTCCATAGATGTAGGGAGCCTGCTGCTCAGCTTGGCGTATAATTTTCCTTCTCGTAGCCCTGCCACGAAAGATGCAATTCAGATGTGATCATCTGTGCCTTGGACATGCATTGATTCTTTATTGAACCGCCTGAGATACTACAGCGCGGACTCGTAAAGCTTTTGCTTAAGGGTAGACAAATTGGTAGAGTTCCTCTAGAACGGATTATCCGTAATGAAGGCGTTAAGGAACATCTTCCCCAAGGTCTCAATGTTGGAGATTGTCCTGGATGGGATTGTTTTAAACCATTCTCGAGCTCGGTCGGTGAGTAACGCAGGAAAAGCCTTGCACTTACGTGAGGTACCGGAACACGTGATCCTGGAGATCCTTTGTTCCGGAATAAGGCTCCAATTTTGGTTCTTTGAACCTCGCGGGTTGAGGATAGTTATCCACTTGCTCGGAGAATAGGGACTCAAGAGCTAGTTGCGCAGCTCTCTTTCCTGCTATGATGTCCAATTCAGCTCAGGCCGCGTCCATTGCCTGCGGGACGAGCAATTGTTTTCTCAAATTTGAAGAGGGCGACTGGTCATCCCTCTTGGTCTTTCTATGACTGAGAGGAGATGGTGTTTGTTCCCATGACCTATCGTTGAGGTCATCTTCCTCCAAATTCTGCTCCTGGGAGTTTTCTTCAGACGGATCTCCTTCTTGTAGGCCCTGTTCCTGTAAATTTTCATCCAGAGGATCCTCTTCCTCCAGATCTTCATCTTCTTCATCCTCTTCTGCCAAGGCGGTATTAAGGACAACCTGCTTGGTTGAATCATCGAGGGTTACAAGCTGATCCACAAGTGCCTAGTGAGTAGCATCGAGAACGATTTCTTCCGGCTGCAAATTTTGGTTATTTGCGTCTGATTCTGTCTCATTGTTTGCGTGGTTGCCGTTGGCTGCTTGCTGTCATGTGGTTACCATGTTGATTTCGGAACTTCGAACAAGATTGTCAGTGAAAGGGCTCTCCTTCTAGCGCCAATTGACGATGCTGGAAATCGTCTTAACAAATCTATGCTTTTCTACCTAATGATAATCTGCACAAGTTCTAAGAACAACAAAAAAAAGAAACAATTAAAGAGGGGGTGGCTTGTATGGGATTTAGACTGCACTTGAGATGATATTTCTCAAGCTGCCTACGTATCCAATATGTGAATTGGAATCAAGTCTTCGTAGTTCCTTAGAGACTGTTTATATAGAGGGGCTTGTGCCCTAGCGTTTGCATGTAGCGTGTCCATGGTGGACTCTAATTTTGTGTTCCTTAAGGAAAAGATAATGATGATTTGATTCCATTGATTTTATGAGATAATTATGGGCATATTTAAATGCCAGGATCAGAGTAGTTATGAATTAAGATTCTTCCCCTATTTATCTGGTTCAATGTGCATGCGGGGAATTTGGTCCGAGAAGGACTTAGGCCGACCTGTCAGGTCGGATACAGGTAGGCTGGCCTTAATATTTGGCCGACCTACGGAGGTCGGGGGAGGGTAGCCGAAGGCTCACAACTCGGATCCATGGGGTTATCCCCCTCAGGATGGACTTTCCATGTCTTCATTTATAGTTGGATCATTGTGGGGGGTGACACGTGGCGAGGTGTTAACCCGACCTCCGTCATATGCTTTATTTTGAGGAAAGAGACGACGTGAGCATCAAAGTTGTCAGAGTCACCTTCCCAATCCCATCCAAGTTTTTCACATCGTCGAATTTGAAGTCATTGTGTGTTTTATTTTTATAGCCATCGTGACTTTTGACATAAAGTGGATATCACATTGTGAAAAAAAGGACCATTGTTGTTGCTAAGGTCATTACATCAAATATAGTTTAATCCTCCGACCTTTTTATAACCTTATTTAAATGGTGGGCCATATACATTTTTGATTGTGTAGTGGATACGATAATAGATGTATCACCATTCTATTTATTAATGAATGAGGGAATAAGAACAACATTGCATTAATTATAGATTAGGAGTTTTTTAGTCATGTTTGCATTCAAATTAAAGCATCAACTCATCTCCTTAATATTGTGTTTTTGTCAACTGCATCAGTTATTTTGAAACAGAGGAAGTACTTTGGCCGATTCTATAACTATACACGTTTAATTAAAACACTTTTAATGACAAGAAGTTTCCCCTCATAGTCCCTTATAATCGTCTCCCTAGTTAAATGTATACAACGAGAAGAAAGTCATCTCCTTGTTAATGGTAGGCCATATCTAATGGCATTATATTCCCACCATTAAAAATATTTTTTTATGATGATCAAACCCCTTATTATAAGGTCAATTACTCTCACTAAATCATAATTCAATGACGACAAATTCCTTCATTATAAATTATGCTTTATTGATAAAAATCCCCTTATCATATGGTCATTTACTTGTCATTAAATCATTAGTTTATGACGGAATATCCTCTCATTATAGGGCTATTTTTCCCACATTGAATTATGATATAATAATTAAAATTCTCTTCATTATACACACACCAAGAGAAAATATAAATAATGATCTCATTGTCTGAAAACTGAATAGTCCGGGAAAATATCACGTATCAAATATTAACTAGTCGTGCGCGGTCGTGCTTTCGCACGGGTGTTGCCAATTTCAGTACGCAGTATATCTTTTGTTGCATGCATTTGAATTTTAACGTGATGAGGCATTTGTGTGAATGTAGCTCATTGATATGTGTTGCGGAATGCATCCAAGTTTGCTTCTAACGTGCTTCGCGTTTTATGGTATAAACGAAGGTGTTGCTAAGAGCATCTCTACAAACCTTTTCTCCATAATGAATAAATCTCTTAAGAAGCTTTATAGCGTAAACCCGTTAGACATCAACATTTTTTCCAATACACACAATTATTTTTCTATTAAACATGAAACTTAATTTTTGCTTGCAGTTTTAATAATTATTACAAAAGAAACTATGAAGAAAGTACAAAAGACGATCTAACCCGCCTTAAAAAAGTTCTGATACCTCAACACCTAACTCTGCTTCTTAGCAGCAAAACACTATAGGAAAAATCTAGCAGCTGAGAGGAAAAATAGTACAATTGTTCTGCGCTGAGTCAATTTAAAGAATAAAAACCTCCTACTGAGTGATCTTTGACAAAACTCTCAAATCTGTTATTTTTGTTCCTCTCCATTAAAATCCCTTTCTTTTTTTGATCTCTTCAAACATTGTTTGTATCATAGGGCTTGTCGCAACATTTATTGTATTTATTTGTGGTGTACCAAGGAATATGGGTAGCTCAACTGATTTTCGGGGTGACAGATTGCATCAAAAAACGCATTATTAAATCCCGACAACCGCAGTGTAAGAGTTAGTTCTGAATAAATGATGACTCTTTGTGAGCACTGACTCCTGGTCCTCCCATCGAAGGTACCGTTGAGTCGCCATAATTAACAAACTCATCATTCTGTCGGACCGGATGAGAGCCATATGGGAGGAAAAAAAACCGCGTATTGCACCAAGGAAAAGTGATACATAGAAAAATATTGTGCATATTTAACTTTGTGGCTCTAATCAATTCAAAGAAAGGACTATAACTTGCATTTCAAGATAAGTTGAAATATAAAAATTTTCACCAAAAATAACGATCTTTCTTTACTACCGATCATGATGAAAGATACAGATAACCGTTGTGTTACTAAAGATTGCTTATTATGTTGATAGAGAGATATAATGATCGTCTTTAAAATGGAAGATATCATTAATTTTCTAATGGAGTAATGATACAGGCACAACCGTGGTGCCACAAACGAGTGATACAACGGTTATTTTTCACCGTCGATCATGATGAGTTTACCTTATAATAAATTTAGATCAATCGTGATCAAATGTGCAGTGATGAGAGTCAACTTTGCTATAATTTCGTGTGTATTTTACCCTATATTTGTAGTTGCTATAATTTCGTGTGTATTTTACCCTATATTTGTAGCTTATTCGATGTGATTTTTGGGGTAGTTAAGTGTTTTTATAGCACATTTCATCACGGGTTGAATCACGAGACGATAGGGCGTTTACGTCCGAAATCTCCATATTATTGGTGAATTGTGTGCGTTTTATTGGCATTTTTCACGCTTGGGTTTTCTTGTTTTTATTTATCATAGGTGCAGCGTGATAGAGGGCGTGACTAGGATCGCAACGGTACGAAAATCGTCCAAAACGAATTTGGTATAAAGATATGGTGTGAGATTCAAGTTCACACGTTCGGGAAAAAAAGAAAAGAATATGAAAATTTGAGAAAGAAACAGCAAATATCACACCTAGGGTGTGATGGAGACTGTTTTTCACTCTTTAAAAATATGCCCGAAGTTAAAGAGTTGAAACGATCAAGCATCGTTGATGTTTTCATGCTTCTGTCACTTAATCTGCATTTTGAGCTCCCTTAGAGGCATTTTCTGGAAACGTTGTCTTCATCAAAGTTGTAGGGGATTGAATAAAATTTCCAACGCAACTTTAATCGTGCAAATAGGAGTTCTACACGCAAAGATATAGCCGAATTACTGGAGACATACTTGGCTGGCGGTGATAGCGTCATCAATACATTTGGATGACGTCGATGAGTCGCTAATTTACGAGTTTTGCACTATTTTGGGTCGAATTTGGCCTATATAAAAGCCAAATTAGGTCAAATTTTCCCCACAACTTCATACAATAATTTTCTTTTCAGTTTTTTAGATTTTTCTTCCCCAAAACTCTTGATTTTGTTAAATTTCTTCCATCAGTTGCTACGATTATTAGTTTCTTTTCGCGATTTCTTCACTTTGGATTGACAAACCAATTGGGGGATTGCTTCTACGTTATTGGTAATTTATTTTTCTTATCTTTTATCATTTTTCTTCCCAATTAATTATGATTTCTTGTTTCGTTCTTGTTATTATGAGTAACTAGATTTTTGATAGCTAGATTATGTGATGGAATAACGAAATTGATGCCTAAATGATGATCTAGGGTTGAGTAGGGCTTAAAAATTAAATCTTTTGAATTGTTGTGTCCTAAAATTTGATTTTAATGCTTGAATTAATTTGATCACTTGATTCATGATTAAACACATGAACTTTATAAACGTATTTTGCGAGGGAATGTGCGAACTAGAATTTTAGGATTTCCATGCACGAACTAGTCGAGTTTTTCGCAGCCTGTTCCTTGGTAAGGTTATTCTTGCTAAGCCGTGAACTCGGTGGATGCGGAGCGTCTCATAGTTCTTAAGCATATTAGGTCAATTAAATCCCATAGAGGGGACTGTTGAACCGAGTATAGGATAACTAGGTTGTGGTATTAGCGCCTAGGGACCAGTTTAGGAGATTGCACCCACAACATATTCATTTGAAGCTATTGGTTGTTTGGTAGGTTAAGGCTCGTCCACTAGTGATTGATAGTAACGGTATTGAGAGTAGTGTTCTTGACCATAATTTAGCTATTTCTTTTATCATATTTTTAAACTTAGTATTTTATATTTTTCTAGTTATAATTACCTTCACCAATATTTGTGAGCCTAAACCAGATACAAAAGTGGTTGTGGTACTTGACCAATTCCTAGTGGGATACGACCTTGCTCGCCGCTATAGTGCTTCCGACCCGGTACTCTGCCGGTTAAAGTTGGACGTCACTGTTTTGGCCATCAAGTTTTCTGGCGCTGTTGCCGGGGAATCGGTCAATATCAGTAAGTCATTCAAGTATTTAGGATTAGGTCGTTTTTATTTTACTGTTTTCTTGTTGTTTTGGTGATTGCAGTGTATGACCCGGAGTTCTAAGGAACCTCTACTTCCTTTGATCTCGGAAATTGAAGCATTTGCAAGGCATCAGAACAGCGTGAGGAAGAAGAAGTCTATTCAGAAAGCATCGACAACATTTACGGAGTTAGAATCCGAATCAGAAGAATCAGAAATGACTTCGGGAAGCGGAGATTTAACGAATTTACATGATGGAGATGGGACTGAAGATGGGTTGTGGTTAGACCCAATGCTTACTCCCGAAGAGCGGGAAATACAAAACTTAAATAGAGAACCCCTTCAAAATCTGAGGGCACTTAATCTAGGACCAAATGGGGTCCAAAATCAGGGAGGTCGGCAGAATCATGTCCGACAACAACAACAAGCCCCTCAGAATCAGAACAACAACCAGGGGAATGTATTTGGTTAAATGCCTTTTGACCAGAATCAAATGATGCAAATGATGATGCAAATGATTTTGCAAAATCAACAACATAATGTGAATCCACAACCAGCCGGCCCTATTCAGGCTCAAAACTTTTATACACAACCACCAGTGCAAAATCAAGGTAATCATGGAAGGATTTTGAGAGACTATGCGGCACCGACTATTGGTGAAGGACACACCCCTATCCGTTTGCCTCCTATTCCAGCAAACAACCTGGAAATTAAACAGCATGTGTGGTATCTCCTGAATGACAATGCACAGTTTCGGGGTAAGTCAACTCAAGACCCGGGTCAATTCTTGAACCACTTTATGCAAGTTTGTCGACCGTGAAGATGAATGGAGTTTCGAGGACGCGGTTAGGATGCTCTTATTCCCATTTGCATTGAAGAAGGCTGCGAGAGCTTGGTATGAGTCACTACCCCACGATTCCTTACACACTTGGGATCAAGTGACTGCAAGGTTTTTATTGAAATATTGTCCCCTCTCCAGAACATTGGATATGAAGGCAGATATTGCAAAATTTGAACAGTTGGACATGGAGAGCATGCATGAAGCCTGGGATAGATTTACAGCTATGTTGAGAAAGTGCCCGCATCACGGATTAGAGGCGTGGAACCATGTACATCTCTTTTATGGTGGTTTACGTGAGTCAGATCAGTCAAATTTGAATGCGGCGTGTGGAGGAGATGTGATGAGTGTGCAACCTGATGTCGCATTGGCTACGATAGAGAGGGTTGCAGAAAGTAACAGGCAGTGGAAAACAGGGAGAAGAGCTTCTAGAAAGCCAATTGGCTCGGTCAACCAAGTCGGGGCAAATGAAGAAATTATGAGGATGCTAGCTGAAATTTTGGAGCTAAAAAAGAAAATGAGTGACATGTTGGCATGGCAGAAGGAATTCAAAGGGTGTACCACTTGCGGTGGTGAACATTGGTCCACAAATTGCCCCATTAAGCAAGTTGGCCAGTTAACAACGACTCAATTGTTGAATGATCGATCTCTTGAGAACCCTTTTGGCATAAAATCCATGGATATGAACCCATTGTGCTCTAATCCCGTGGTTTACCAAACTACAGATCCGAGTTTGACATCAAATTGGCAACCCATAGAAGCGAACTTCTTAGCCAATCAAAATAAGGGGCAGAATTATCAGAATTGGCGGGACAATCCCAATCTCGCGTGGGGTAGAAATCAAGGGGCCGGGAAAACGACTCAACCGCAATTTGCGCAGCCTCAACTGAGTCAATATGCCATGCCCCCACAATCAGCACCACCAACTCCGGAACCCGCGCAACCAAAAAGCTCCACGGACCTTCTGTTGGAGCAAATGAACAGAGAACTGAAGGAAAATAACAGGGAGATAAAGGAGAATAATAGGGAGTTGAACAAGGAGCTGAAAGAGATGAAAAATTCCCATGTAAACTTGCAAGCCGTGGTATGGAATTTAGAGACGCAAATGGGGCAAGTGAATCCTAGGCAAGTAAATGCCATTTTTACTAGAAGTGGAAAAGCTATGGGTAGCGATGTTGAGGTTCCCGAAGTTCAGCAGAAGGAAACAATCGAGAAGAATAAAATGAAAGATGAAGATTGGGTGGTGATCGATGAGGAGCAAGAAGAGGAGGAGATAGAGGAAGAGTTGGAGAAGCCTAGTGCGGCACCGGAGAAGCAAGCAGACACGACACGGGAAGGTATGAACGACTCAGGTATGAATTCTTTGAAAAAACATTTTGATTTATCTAAGTTACCTTACCCCCCTCGTGGACCTACTAAGCCTACTATTTCGAAAAAGCAAAACAAGTTTCTTGATATTTTAAGAAAAGTTGAGATAAATATCCCACTTGTCGATGCACTTGTTAATATGCCATCTTATGTTAAATTTTTAAAAGGGATTTTGTCTAAGTCTAAGATGGAGAAAGTTGTTTGTTTAAATGAGGAGTGTTCTGCCATTTTTCAAAATAAGCTACCTCCTAAGTTAAAAAGATCCGGGTAGCTTTTCCATCCCATGCACTATAGGGCGCATGTTATTCCCCAAAGTGTTATGTGATTTAGGTGCAAGTGTGAGCTTGATGCCTAGGAGGATTTTTGAGAGCTTGGGGGTAGGAGAGCTTAAACGGACCAATATGACCTTGCAGATGGCGGATAGGCCGATTAGGCGCCCTATGGGAGTTGTGGAAGATGTACTAGTTCAGGTGGGTAAACTAGTTTTCCCTGTTGATTTTGTAGTGTTGGACATGGAGGAGGATAGTCAAACCCTGATTCTATTAGGTAGACCTTTTTTGGCTACGGGTATGACTTTACTAGATGTTCAAAAAGGTGAGATTACAATGAGAGCGGGTGATGAGACTGTTACCTTTAATGTCTACAAAACCATTAAGCACCCGGGAAATGATTGGGGCACGTGTGAGGAAGTACAAAGGCTGGAAGTTTTTCAGGAAACACCTATAAGTTTTGTGTTACCCAAGGAGGGTGTGGGTAGTGAGAGAGTCCCTAGGATGGAGGTAGAGTCGAATGTAAAATTTGGGGGATACGAGTCTTGCCGAAGACTATAAACTCGGCACCCTATCTTGTTTTTGAAATTCAGTAAGTCGAGCTAACGACAATAAACACAAGCGCTTATAGGAGGCAACCCATATTGTTTTTTCTTTAGGTTTTTAGGTTTGTTTTTTTAGGAGTGTGATAAAAATTTGACCTCGCATTTCGAATTCCATTTCATGCTTTGTGATAATCCATATTTTATTTGTTCTATACATCTCCATACTTGTGCTTACCTACACTTAAGGTTTCAGCCTTTTGTCGTAGTGGATTCTTGGTTTCTATGTTGTGATTGTACAGGTACCCTGGGAGATGCATTGGAGGTTGTCACTTTGCATAGTTGTGCCATGTTTCCAGTTCAGCTAAGTCTTTCTTTCTTTACTTTATCACTCACACACCGAGGACGGTGTTCCATTTTAAGTGGGGGGGGGGGTGGTAGACTTAGCTTCACTGGTAGACTTAGCTTCACTTACTACCATGTGCTTTATTTTTATGCATCGAATAAGTCATATGCTTGGTGTTTGGTCCTTATTGAGTGAAATTGAGCCATTTTTAAAATTTTTCATGGTTTTGATGTTGCGAATCCTATGTAATTCATTGTGTTCTTTGGTTAATTATTAGTCATGAGTTGAATGTATGCGAGTCAAACCTTCATCTTGTTGTGGAAATGGAATTCTTATGCACGTAATAGCTTTGCTTTCATTAATTGTGGTTGGTTAGTGAATGATTATTGATGCCATAGAGCGATGTCTGTTACACAGAACTTATATCATTAACTTCGAGGCGAAATAGAAAGATCAATCTTGGTAGATTAAGGGATGACGGTCCTGGAATTTCTTTGATTCAACCAGAGCCAAATAGCCAGCCATGTACATAATTTCCATAGAAACCCCTCTAAACCTTTGTAAGGTGGTTAGACCCCCACCCGAACTTAGCCATTCGTTGATTAGCCCATAATTACCAACCCTTAGCCTTTATTTGTGGTCTACGTTTCTTTGACACCCTACGAGTGAGTTTTAATCTTATTTTGGGCACACTTGCTAGTGCAAGTGTGGGGTGGCGAAGATGTGTATCAAATTATGGGGTTGGTGGATCTTTTGTACTACGAATGAGAAGGGATAGCAAAAAGTGTTGGTGTTGTTTTATAAAAAAAATGGAAAAAAAAAAGAAAAAAAAAAGAAAAAAATGAATAAAGTGTTGAATAAAGATGAGTCAAAGTGCCGAGAAAAAAGGGCAATGTATTAATTCTTCCAAAGTGGCGTTGGTGGGATGAGTCTTCATGGAATTATGTTTGGATTTGGGAATAAAAGAAGGAGAATGCTTGCATGAATCAAGCTAAGAAGGTGAGGTATGAGCTAAATTCAAGATGTTTTGATTAGGCTCACTCGCGTTTCTCTTTTGATATTCCTTTTATCCTTTCGTTTAACCCCGTCCCTAGCCTACCGTTACAATCGTGCAAGTCCTGCCTGACCTTAGTTAGCCTTGATTTGACCTCGATTAGCGGAGATGATTATGAAGTATAAGCCTATGGTGTAACGCCATTAGTCATGCATCTATAATCTGAGCCGGTTAACCGTAATTAATGATTGAGAAGCTATTTACACACACACATTGCGTTTCCATGAAGAGATTTGTTTTGGCTCGTGTTTATTCGCTTATTGACTAGTTTTTACTCATTGAATATATTGGTTTCCCGTATGATCGCAACGTTGACCTCATGTTTTATTTTTGAATCGCTTGATTTGCTCGAGCGCGAGCAAACGCTAAGTGGGGGGTAGTTGATGAGAGTCAACTTTGCTATAATTTCGTGTGCATTTTACCCTATATTTGTAGCTTATTCGATGCTATTTTTGGGGTAGTTAAGTGTTTTTATAGCACATTTCATCACGGGTTGAATCACGAGACGATAGGGCGTTTACGTCCGAAATCTCCATATTATTGGTGAATTGTGTGCGTTTTATTGGCATTTTTCACGCTTGGGTTTTCTTGTTTTTATTTATCATAGGTGCGGCATGATAGAGGGCGTGACTAGGATCGCAACGGTACGAAAATCGTCCAAAACGAATTTGGTATAAAGATATGGCGTGAGATTCAAGTTCAGAAGTTCGGGAAAAAAGAAAAGAATAAGAAAATTTGAGAAAAAAACAGCAAGTATCACATCTAGGGTGTGATGGAGACTGTTTTTCACTCTTTAAAAATATGCCCGAAGTTAAAGAGTTGAAACGATCAAGCATCGTTGATGTTTTCATGATTCTGTCACTTAATCTGCATTTTGAGCTCCCTTAGAGGCATTTTATGGAAACGTTGTCTTCATCAAAGTTGTAGGGGATTGAATAAGCTTTCCAACGCAACTTTAATCGCGCAAATCGGAGTTCTACACGCAAAGGTATAGCCGAATTACTGGAGACATACTTGGCTGGCAGCGCTGATGACGTCATCAATACGCTGGATGATGTCAGCAGTCGCGAATTTCCGACTTTTCCACTATTTTGGGTCGAATTTGGCCTATATAAAAGCCAAATTAGGTCAAATTTTCACCACAACTTCATACAATAATTTTCTTTTCAGTTTTTTAGATTTTTCTTCCCCAAAACTCTTGATTTATGTTAAATTTCTTCCATCAATTGCTACGATTATTAGTTTCTTTTCGCGATTTCTTCACTTTGGATTGACAAACTAATTGGGGGATTGCTTCTACGTTATTGGTAATTTATTTTTCTTATCTTTTATCATTTTTCTTCCCAATTAATTATGATTTCTTGTTTCGTTCTTGTTATTATGCGTAGCTAGATTTTTGATATCTAGATTATGTGATGGAATAACGAAATTGATGCATAAATGATGATCTATGGTTGAGTAGGGCTTAAAAATTAAATCTTTTGAATTGTTGTGTCCTAAAATTTGATTTAATGCTTGAATTAATTTGATCTCTTGATTCATGATTAAACACATGAACTTTATAAATGTATTTTGCGAGGGAATGTGCGAACTAGAATTTTAGGATTGCCATGCACGAACTAGTTGAGTTTTTCGCAGCCTGTTCCTTGGTAAGGTTATTCTAGCTAAGCCGTAAACTTGGTGGATGCGGAGCTTCTTATAGTTCTTAAGCATATTAGGTCAATTAAATCTCATAGAGGGGACTGTTGAACCGAGTATAGGGTAACTAGGTTGTGGTATTAGCGCCTAGGGACCAATTTAGGAGATTGCACCCACAACATATTCATTTAAAGCTATTGGTTGGCTGGTAGGTTAAGGCTCGTCCCTAGTGATTCGGTAACGGTATTGAGAGTAGTGTTCTTGACCATAATTTAGCTATTTCTTTTATCATATTTTTAAACTTAGTATTTTATCTTTTTCTAGTTATAATTACCTTCACCACTATTTGTGAGCCTAAACCAGATACAAAAGTGGTTGTGGTACTTGACCAATTCCTCGTGGGATACGATCTTGCTCGCCGCTATAGTGCTTCCGACCCGGTACTCTGCTGGTTAAAGTTGGACGTCACTGTTTTGGCCATCATGCAGCTAACTGTTGTGTCACTCGTTATACTCGTATCATTCTCCTAATATATGATGTGAACCTTTACAATGGTATGAGCTCAAGTCTTCCAATAAAGCACTCAAATCAGAAAAAGAAGATCCACCTTATTCAACTGCTTTCTTAGCCATCATCTTCAACGCCTTGAAGCAAATGAATACACTACTAGCAATGTCAAGACTCTATTATTATTATTATTATTATTATTATTATCAATCTTTATCGAGGCAGGCTATTAACCATTCAAAGTCGACTGTCTTTTCGGCCAATAGATAAACAACTCCTTTAGATCGCATTTTTGTAATTCGTTGGGTATTGATAGCAATAAAGGCGGGGGTAAATACGCATGCCTACCTTATTTAATAAAACGATCAAAAAGGGATATCTTAAATTACATCGAGGATAAAGTACGGAAAAAACTAAGCAACTGGAAAGACAAGTTTCTTTCCCCCGCGGGAAGTCGTAATAAAGGCCATCGTACAAGCCATGCCGACGTATGGCATGAGTGACACTTGATAAATTCGTTGGAGTCTATTATTAGAAGGTTTATGTGGGGAGCACAAGAAGGTAGAAGAAAGACACATTGGAAATTTTGGACCAAGTGTGTCAACTGAAATCCCTGGAAGGTTTAGCTTTTAAAGATTTAGAGAGTTTCAATAAAGCAATGCTAGCGAAACAAGCCTGGAAACTTATAAAGAGCCAAGGCCCTCTCAAGTCGTGTATTAAAAGCAAAATACTTTCATGTTTCAATTTCCTCTCTTGCGGGTCATGTGCAAAAGGATCGTATATTTGGCGACGTATTCTTTCTGGGAAAGAATGAATCTTGCGTGGGACTCGATGGAGGGTAGGAAGTGTGGCCACTATTAAGGTTTAAACAGATTCTTGGTTACCTTTGTCCTTCACTATGAAGGTTTAAATAGATCCATTCTTCTTCTAAAGAAAATTGAAATTTTGAAAGAAATTAATAAACAACATATATATCCATATAATAATAAAACAATATATTTGTTAATTTTTTTACTATGTGTGAAAAAAAATGACGTTTTTTAAGGAACGGAACGAATAATCTTGTCATCTGAAGCCTCCACATATTGCCGCCACAATTAAAGCATGTGTCATCGGCATTCATTAAGTTCATGAACACTGGACGTGAAAAATTAAGGCACCTTAATAGAAAATATTTTCTCTCTAAAAGAAAACCCTCTGCGTACACCTTCATCGCTTTACGTTCTCTCGCGCCAGCCGTCGTCTTTTTCTTCCGCTCTCTTCCTATTTTCGGTTCTCCTTTTTACTCTCGTCTTTGTTCTATGTTTCCCGTCGCCATCGCCTTTCCGCGCGATCTTCTTCGGTTTCTTTGGCTCTTGTCCTCCTCAGGTCCGCTTATTGGGCTTGCTTGTGGTCGTGGGTGCTTGATCGAAGGTCAAGTTCTTTGAAAAGTGGTGTTGACGGGTAGTCTGTTGCTTTAATCGGCGTTTATGGCTCGGGATCTGCTTTCGTGCTCGCTCCTCTTCCCCGGCTTGGGGTTGCTTATGGCAGATCCGGTGCTCCTGAGTCATGAGTGTTGGCTTTAGTGAGTTTTGGAGCTAGTTACTGGCGGCGGTGTTGAGGCGGTGGGAAGCTATATGGTATCAGCAATGGGCGGCGCTTCCGGCGGGTGATCGGCGTTGGCTACTTAGTCCCGCTAAGGCTTCGGGCTCTTTGTTGGAGGCTACAGTGCTTGTAACGCCCCGTTCTTGGACACCGAGTCCTTATCCGGAAAAAGAACGTTCGGCACGTATAATATAAAATAAATCTCATATTATACGTCAGCCTCTACTACGTCGTATCGAGTTAAGCTAAACGGAAGCAAAAAGACTCGGGTAATTTTTTTTTTCAAACAAACAAGAATAGAAACTCAATATCTAAAGATAGAATGTAACATTTATTACATTGGAAAACCAAACAAAAAATCCAAACGTACGAAAACCGCCAAACATATACTAGAAAGGAAATTACATAGTTTCCAAAGAAACGACAAGTCTAGTATATCAAAAAAAGAACAAAAGTAAGTGCTTTAACTTCGGCATCCTCAAACATCGTCATCAAAGTCCTTCTCGAACTCTGGATCTACCTATTCATCTTCTCTCCTCCAAACACATAGAAAAACAATGCATTTGAGGTAAGTACAAAGTACTCAGTAAGAGGTAGAAGCTACAAATTAACCAAGATTTATAACCAAGTTTTATAATTAATAAATTATCTTTCTGAGACCGACTCAATCTAGGGTTCACTTCATGTCCATCAACATGTCATGACTATATGTAAATAACTTAGCTTAACTTGGTTACGTCAGCACTCAAGGGCACTACGCGAGGTGTGACCACCATGAGAGGGTGCCAACCAACAGTGGCTTGCTTTCGCTAGTCCCGGTTTCCCGGTATGCATCTACAGTCCGGTGAAGCTCCTCGTCATTTGGCCTTTAGAAGGTCACAGGGTTATCCAACTGTCCGGATGAGTCACATAGCCGATGTTCACATGTGCCTAACTAAAAGTGACATGGCGTTTAATCTTATCACTATGCAAGTAAGTAATTATTATCTGTTGTTATCTAGACACCTAAGTGTTTTCAAGGATAAAGCTCACCTTAACGACCCTACTCCCCCACTTAGACAGCTAGACATCACGTCCTATCAAGTACACAGACATTGATGAACTCTAGTTCATCAAAGCAGAAGCCCCTTCATGCCCTTCTGACGGTCCCGAACTTCAAATCCCTTGAAGAGTACATTCGGTGCCGGAACTAAATGCATCAGAAGCTCAATCGAGGCTTGTTCATATTTAATTAATGTTATTAGATCATGAAATGTTTAAAATCTCATTACATAGCTTAAATAAGGTTTTATTAAAACTGGGGGTCAATGCGTGCGCATTCCGTGGAATGCGTGCGCATTCCTTGACCAAAAACATGCTGGGAGCTGCAGTCCAGCCAATGCGTGCGCATTGCTCATGCTGGGAGCAACATGATCCAACTTGAAACAGCAATGCGTGCGCATTGCACCTGCTGTGAAATGGACTACATCCTGAATCACGAATGCGTGCGCATTATATTGAATGTGTGCGCATTCGACCTACTGCAACTAAACCAGACAATCCTATAACAGGAATGCGTGTGCAATGCTAGCCAATACGTATGCATTCAATGTAGTTAAGCCCTAGAACATGATTTTCTACACTTTGCGATCTCTACTCAAATCCAAAAATGTTCTACACGATTTTCATCAGAAAAAACATAACTTTTATGATCCAAATCAAGCTTTAAACCTTAACCATCATGTAGGCATAACTTTGATACAAAATGCATCAAAACCACGATCTAACCTCTCTAAACCATAATTAACTTGTAGAAGAGCCTCTTACCTTTTAAGCAAGCAATTCCAACTCAAAAGCTACGAGAAAAACTGCAGCAACCTTGATCCTTTCTGCAGAAACCTATGTGATCAATCCATATTAGATTAGATTCGATCAGACGCTTCTATAACAACAAAACTACGATTTTAAGTGTTTAAATCCATTAAAATCGAGCAAGAACGCCTTTAGGGCTTGAAACATACCTTAGGAAAAACTCCAACTTTCTGGTGTTGAATCGACGCTCTCTTCACGACGATTCCGTTGCTGTACTCTAATCAAAACCGTTACGAAATGCCTTAGAAATCGGAAGAAAAGCTCTCGCCTTTTTCTATGCCTCTCACATGTCGTTTTTCTAGCGTAGGAAATTTTCTGATTTATTTTAGGTTACGGGAGATTCCTTTAGCCGAAACGGTGTCGGGTGATTATAAGAATGATTGTACGGATATCAAATCCGGATCATCTGTTGAGGCTGTTAAGTTAAAATACCCTAGTTTTATTGACATGGCTTTTAACAAGATGAAGAATTTGTCTGTGATGATAGACAGTTGTCTGTTGATGTACATACCCCAGTGTCCATTGAATTCTGAAGGTTGTGATAGGGTTAAAGTTTTTGATAAAAGGTTATGTGAGCCAGATTGCAAACAGGCCGAGTTCATTTTCCCAGTATCTTGTTGTTTGAACATGACCTATTATGGTAATGCTTATGCCAGTTTGAATGACAAGGAGTGTCCTTGGTCAATTACTTATGTTTTGGAAAATGCTAATATTAAGGCTGATGTCAATTACTGTAAGATGAAAGCTTTTCTAAAATTATCCACAGTGAAGAGGCCCAATGAATTAGCATTTAGAGGTCCAGTAATTGACATAAAGTCTAAAATATTCCACAGGGATAATGTTGATGTTTGGCACTGTGGATTTAAGAAGCCCACTCTGAGCCGTTGTCTTAGCGCTCGTGCTGACAATATTGGTAAGCCCAAGGCTATAACGTGTGGGCCTGGAGATGTCTTTTCAGACAGCAGATCGATCATCTTTTAGTCAATTGGGCCGGCCCAGTTTGTGCGACAGTGCCAGTACACCCCCAGAAGCCCAACATTTAATTTCAGGCACTGTCAAGCCCAATAGCAGGGTTGGGCCTTTGAGCAGTGATATGCCAATGAAGCGTGTTCAGGAAGCTGAACAGAAGAGTCTTTTGGAAGTTGAAAAAAACAAAATTAAATATGGTGTTCCGTGCACATCAAGTAAACATTGTTAATAAGTATACTTTCTTTGACTGTTTAGTCATTGAGATATTGCATGGAAGAAATCTGTGTAAGTTATGATTATTGGATTATAATCTGTTTATTTACATCAGTATTAAATTTATTAACTGTTTTAAATAGGTTTACGTATATTCGATGTGGGCGAATATCCCAAGAGTTGGGTAGGATTAAGAGCGATGTGCGTAGATCTTTGGATTTCATCACAGTTGGCACACTTAAAGGCCTGTCAAGAGACAGGGGAGAAATTTGTCTGTCAAGGCCCTGTTCATGGAACAGAGGAATCCTCATCTATTAATGCTAAGGGGGGCTAAATTTCGTGCTATTAATCACAGATTTAGCAGAGGGAAGGCGAGTTTTTGGATTAAGAAGCAGAAAGTAGAGGTAGATTTTAAAAGGCTCTGCAATGTCATCAACCAACAAAAAGATGAAGGATTTTCTGGCTGCCAAACGAAGGTTGGCTTATGCAAGTGTAAGCAGGAATCTGTTTGGGACAGTTCCTAGGAATTACTACAGAACTCCTGTTAGGAGATCTGTTTTACCTTATAAAAAAAACATTTTACAGGCAAAAGAGATTTTCAGAGAAGTGGTTAAAAAAAATTCATGGCAAGTTGACAATTGATAATGCAGGTGATTGTAAGTTGTTGAACGTTATTACTCAGGGTACTAGTTCAGATTGCAAGCTTGGTCACGATGTGACTCTTTATGCAATTAACATTAAGGGAAAGGTATTTCTTCAAGTTTGTGAAGCATTAACGGGGCTTCATGTGCTTTGGTTTTTATTTGTTGATAAAAAACCTAAAGCTACTTCATCAGAATCTTTGGAGATTCGGATATTTTTTATATTTATGACGATGAACCTTCAATCGCAATGATTAAGGAAGATATGACTGACTGATTTAGGGTTTTAAGGAGGGGTTCATACTGGCTTACTATGAAAGGATCTACTTCAGTTGGTCAGAAAGAACATGTTGTGAAGGAATATTGTAACAAAAACATTCTTATTAAATATGGTGGTGCAACAACTGGCACTATTGATAACATTCACGAGAATGCTTTGTATTTATGTGCAGCCAGTTCAGTTAAAGAAACTTTAGCAGTAATGACAGTATCAGTTAGAATGTATTTTAATACATGATTAATAAAAGTGTTCTTTTATTTCCAAATGTATTACATTTCCTACTGCCCAACCAGAGAATCCGCTATTGTCTCTATCAATAGCATATTTGTAACTCTGATCTGTGTTACATAATACAATACATGGTATCCCCCCCGGTACTCTTTTTTTCTTACAATACTTGTCGTTTACAGTGAAGTCTTTCTGAGCACCCAACAATTATTTTTTGTAAGAAAAAAATTGAATGGGGATATCATCTACAATATTATAAAGGGCATGTACATCATATGGAGAAAAATATATACTACCACAAAAATAATTATGTCGCCCCAAACTTCAAGCCCAAGCTGTTTTCCAGTTCTGGTTGGGCCTTCAATGATCAACGACAGGGGGCGGTCCGGTTTGTTCTCCGGGTCCTGCAGGTGGGGGAGAATAACGGTCAATATGTAATTCATCCCTAATATTGTAATAACGTTCATTAAGATCCATTAGTGTTTGTTCATGGGCCCAAATGACATATTACATGTCTATATGGTTACCCACAGTCATTTGTAAGTTGAAGAAATTTACCAGAAACAAATTTTGGTCCACCCAATCTTAAAGTCCTTGGGGGACATTAACAAAATTGGTCCATCTGGGCTGATACTCAGGCTGTATTTCTGGCCATCTGGAATTTGCAGCATATTCCAGATTCCTGAGTTGGGTAGCCCAGGGGGGACAATTTCAAGAGAGGTGAGTGCTAAAGGCTTCAAGAAGAAGCCATAAAAAATATGGGGATGATATATGGTCAGCAATTATAAATGAGGCCACATCCAAGTCTGACTTCCTTTCCAGAGTGCAGGCTGAACAACCATTCATCTGGGCTACCCAACTCAGGAATCTGGAATATGCTGCAAATTCCAGATGGCCAGAAATACAGCCTGAGTATCAGCCCAGATGGACCAATTTTGTTAATGTCCCCCGAGGACTTAAAGATTGGGTGGACCAAAATTTGTTTCTGGTAAATTTCTTCAACTTACAAATGACTGTGGGTAACCATATAGACATGGAAGATGTCATTTGGGCCCATGAACAAACACTAATGGACCTTAATGAACGTTATTACAATATTAGGGATGAATTACATATTGACCGTTCTTCTCCCCCACCAGCAGGACCCGGAGAACAAACCGGACCGCCCCCTGTCGATGATCATTGAAGGCCCAACCAGAACTGGAAAAATAGCTTGGGCTAGAAGTTTGGGGCGACATAATTATTTTTGTGGTAGTATAGATTTTTCTCCATATGATGTACATGCCCTTTATAATATTGTAGATATCTCCTTTCAATTTTTTTCTTACAAAAAAGAATTGTTGGTGGCTCAGAAAGACTTCACTGTAAACGACAAGTATTGTAAGAAAAAAAGAGTAGAAAATGCACAAATTTACAATGAATCAGACAAAAACTCAGAAATTTCTTCGTTGGTAATAATGTGCTATAGTAAAAGTTGCTTTATGAATAGTAAAAAGAGGGAATAATTGATGTTTCAAAAAGCGCGATGATTGAGTGTGAAGACGATAGTTGTTAAAGCAGAAAGGTTGAATTTATATGCTGCTTTTACTATTATACAACAGTAAAAGGTAATGATGACGGCCGACAACTGAGATACGTAATTGGCGTTTTATACCCCTTCACACGAATGTAGCCACGTGGGTTGGATCCAGCTGTCGGCTAGAAGGTGCCATTAAGCCTGCTGAATCTAAACCCATTTGTGAAATAAATTAGACTGTGGGTGTTATGTATATGTCGTCATCATTACCTTTTACTGTTAGAAAAGAAGGGGCACTATAAAAGGTCTTTCATTCCTCCACAACATGTTATACACCCCTTTTTAAATCCCTGAACCCCCTGAAACCTTAATGTTAAGTTATTCCTTAATCATTGCAGTAGAAGGTTTCTCAACCCCAGTGAGAAACCGTCATTGGGTGTCACGGATTTTATTAACACAAAACAAACAAGTAATAATCTGGTTAACCTCAAGTATAAGGATCGTAGTAATAGTGGTTAATGCCGGGTCGATCTTACGGGGAACTGGCGATTGCTAACCCTAGTTTTTGTCTAACCTAAACTATGTCACGAAACTAAACTAAACTAAACAGCGAATAAAATAGAACAAAACCGAAAATAAAACTAGACAGAGGATATAATCCAAAGCTAGGAAGAATACGGGTTGCGAACCTCTAATTAAACTAATCTAAGATGCGAATAAAAGTAAACTAACTAGACAAATTCAAGTTTTTAAGGATTTAAATCAATTGTTTAACGAACAAACGAGGATTGATCCACCTATCCAACAAGCATTGATTTCCTATCTCGATTATATTGTGGTTTTTATCTAAGTTGTGATTCACCTTATCTAAATATGAACCCTAATTCCTTAGAAAGTTCATTTATTAATCCATTATCTTCCAATGCAAGATTAACGCGTTTTCTAACCAAAGGTGTAAACTTTATGTTTATAATCTAGCGATTAAACCTAATAACTTCCGTTAAGATAGATTCAAATACTATTCCTACTCATGGTGATCTAAGGTTTATAGAGATTTCCAGCAACAATAAACAATCAACACATGCATATCTTCCGATATAAGAGCAATTAAACATAATAAACATGAATAAAGAAACAACCTTTAATAAAAACTCACAGTATAATCGATGAAAACGAAATCAACAATTGTTGGATGGCTTTACAATACTCGTTTGATGAAGCTTTTAGCTTCGAACATCCTCAAGAACTCAAATTCGCGCAGGTAAACAAATTGCATAAGAAAGTAACTAATTTAATCTAGATCTAAAGTGCATAAAACTGGAATAAAAAGAAGAAAAACGCAGCCTAAAGCCGCCCCTAGGTTTAGGGTTTCAAATAATGTGTATATTGTCTCTCATAGGTGGAGAAAACAGCTGCTATATATAGATTTTGAAGTCGGTTTCACTAAGTCGGCCAACGGACGCTCGTCCTCTCTGGTGAACGCCCGTCCAGATAAACCTAGACTGCTTCAGACGCCCGTTCAGACGGTGTCCAAACTCTTTGTATCAAAATCTCCCCTCAGGACGCCCGTCTGCTTTACCAAACGCCCGTCCACTCTGGACGGGACCTGGACGCTCGTTCAGGATGATCGGATTTTGATTTCTTGATCTTTATCTCTTTTTTCTCTATCTCATTCCTTTATTATCTCTTTTATCATCAATTAGCTCGAACTTAATCAACTTTTGATCATCTCTTGAGCCCCAAACATGTATCTATAATACATAAAAACATCACAAAATGTAATAATGTCCGAATAATCATAAAATCATATTAAAAGCACCAAAATCAACCAATTTTGCGAATAATTTATTTAAAACCTCATTTACTCAATATTTCCGTTAAACACTCGTTTCTTATGCAATTTAGTACAAATACGGGGTAAAATATCATAGAATATAGCGTTATAAATCGTATAAATTCACCCTCAACAACTCCCCCACACTTAAGCTTTTGCTCGTCCCGAGCAAAACAAAACCAAAATTAAGGCTCGAGACAAAAACAGACATCTAAGGCAATATAGCATAGATCAATAAATCAGAGGTTCACCAGTGTGTGTGCAAAGCCATAGAAAACTTCCACTAAATCCAAACTTGAGAAACTCAAAGCAAAACCAGCTAATACCCCCTCGTAGACTAGTGATAAAAGACACTCATAAGGTGTACCCTACAAACGTGACATATCCCGAAGAGGATGACAGAATATATCTAGGGCCTTTCTGAAATACTCAGAGGATAATCCCTACAGCATATCTATCAGTTTATACTGGGGATAAGATAGACGATAACTTAGTCTTATATTTATTTCATACCAATTCTTTAGTTGATTTAATTACTTCACTTTAAACACACATCAGAATGAGCTATTGCCCTGTCATAGCAGAATAGGATATTCGAGATATACCCTACCTTACTCAAATCATACGGCAGATTTTTCTGAATGTCGTGAGCTTTTAGTCATCATAGTGGTATAGGACATACGTGGTATACCCTATCGCACTCAAATCATCGACTAGCTTTCGACACACACATTTATTTCATATTTTTCAACTTTTTCATTTGACAATAAGTCACGTGTTACTTATCACATTCAAACCTTAGATATTCACAGTATGTCATACTTCGGATCTAAATACAAACTATCATAGATCTCAAGATATATACGTAGCACTAGGTACATGACTTATAAGAAAATCAAAAATCACTCGTCGAAAAGGGGTATAACTTTATAAACTAGCTCATCGTTTACTATGTCTCGTGAAAAAAATAGATCTCAGGCGAAACAACTAACTTATCAGACATATGATATATAGTTTGGATGTCTATAAAAATAACGAACATAGATCTGAATTGCCTACTCGGGACAAAACAAAAACAAAAAATGTCGAGAAATTTTGAAAAAATATAGCTCATTTTAGCATAGAAACATTACGAATTAAGCAAATGTATAGATACATAACGAATCATTCCCCTCCCCCACACTTAAAAATCAACATGTCCTCATGTTGTGCAGAACGAAAGAAAAGGTAAAAGACTTAGCTGATTTAAACCGATACATGACTCGTCGGTCAGGCCGGAGCCTATCTAGTGACACTGGCAACTCGAAACCATACAATGTAGCTCGATACAACCGCTAAAAATATACCTACACGACTTGACAAACACGGAAACATCTCGGGGAAAACGGGGAATTATACCAGAATGAAAAGAGATAATGAAAACGAGTAATACCAAAAGATAAAGCATTGAATACATCCAAAAGTTGAAACAAAGTATGAAAGAAAGTACTGACGCCTTATGGCTTACATGATCCATCGGAAATAAGAAATAGTAGCTAAATACGAAACACAATGAATCACGTAATCAAAAGTAGCAAAAATATACAATCACAGTATCTAGGGCAAATCAAAAATCCAACAATAGACAAATAAAATCATGATTGCCCCGGAGCCGGAGAATCATCAGCCGGAGGTACATCAGGCTGCTCCTCATCAGAAGACTCTGACTCGCGAAGAACATCTGCAATGGCCTGCTCAATCTCGTCAGAATAATGGTAATCAATAACGCTCGGATCGAAGACTCTGACGTCCCTTGGCTGCCTATCTTCACTGATACACTGCAGAATCGTCAAAATGTTGTTCTGAGAAGTCCGAATATCCTCCAACCAGTTTCGAAAACTGTTGGCCATACTCAACCTCATCCGGACTGAGGGAGATAAAGTAGGAAGCGAGGATGCTCGAGGCGGTGCTGATGACGAACCAGGCTCACGGGCTACCTCAGCATCAGACTGACCCGAAGGCTTACCCTTCTCTCTCTGTATAGGCCTCGGGTTCTTCGGTTTTTGATCTGCTCCATACTCAGGCACACCGGCATCCAGACAAAGACTGTGGATCAGGTGAGGGATAATCAAGCAACGAGTATAGATCTTTTGATTAATAGCCACCTCATCATATAATGCCTGTCTCACATCCACATTCAGGCCAAATGTCAATGCATACAACATGCCTAGGTCACCAATATGAAAATGTGTCAGGTTGTTCTTAGGCAACAACCGACTCTGAATGAATCGACACTGGACCTTCCAGTCCTCCGTCCAGGTCGTGGTAACCAACTCCTTCCGGTCTCCTCCCGGCCTCAATGTCCAAGCTACATCCGGGCAAACTCTCAATCTCAACTCCTCCAAAGGATCCTGCCCCAAACTCTGTCGATGTACAATCTCCTCCTTATAATCCCGACCCTCAAACGCCGCCAAGTTATACTTCTGATTAATTACCTCCGGCGTAAACGGAACTTCGACCCCTCGAACGACAACTACCCCCGTTTCTAAGTCGGTTTCCGAACAATTGGCGTAAAATTCCCGAACCAAGGAACCATTGACCGGGGTAGTCGGGATCGTCATCAAAGCATCCCATTTCCGGTCTCTTAGCAACTTGACGAAACTTGGATCTACCTTCGTCTCCAATGTCGCCCGCTCAATCAACATAGTCCTCGAGAAATAGTGTTTAGTATAAGCGTTGTGGGCCTTAGGGTTCACGAACCTACGAGGCATAGGCATCGGGGCAACGGTTTTGGCTTTCTTCCTAGGTGGAGCAGCCCTAGTTTCAACAGGTTCCTCTTTTCGAGGAGCATCCATAACCTCCTCCACCCTAGATGATGCTCCACCTCTCTGAGCTCTAGGCATCCTCACCAAGGGAATATCATCATCCGTTTCAGACTCCGAGGTTGGTTCATCCCTTAAAGTAGCCCTAGTTTGGGTGGCCCTATGAGGTTGTTCCCGGATACTCACACCCCGGTTAGGATCAAACTCCTTGCATTTCTTTCCGGCCTCCCTAGCCACTTCCTGACCATGTCTCTTCACAACTCCCTTCTTATGAACCATATTCTAAGCCTAGACTACACGAAAGCAATCCCAATTCACAACAAGTTACCCATTTAACATCCAAAGCAGGATTTCAAATCAACCATACCACAAACCACAACCATAATCATCAATAACCAACCCATTCACCATCCACATCACAACACCATATCACCATAACAGAGCAGAAAGAAACACAAAACCAGAAAAAAAAAATGAATTAACGTAATATTCAAGTGAACGAGCCGACCCAAAGATCGAACTCATAAAAACGTGAATAAAATCCAGAAAAGTTGTTACTAACTTACCAAGCAAGGTGAGGAGATGCTGATTGAGGTGAAAATCAGTCCAAACAACACCAAATTAGCTCCCAAAATCGAATTTTTTTCTCTAAAAAGTCGGACTGCAAAGGGCCCTGATTCTCCAAAAAGATGGTGTCTTGGGAAATTTGGCTATGAAAATCGAAGAGAGGAGATCAAAAGCGGCCTATAGCACTTTGAATCGCTCGAAATGGTTTAGAATTGAAGATTTTAGGTTAAAAGGAGGGAGAGGAAACGGTTTTTGCGGTTTGAAATCCTGAAAAATGAAGGTTCATGCGTTGAGGGAGTATATATAGGCAGAGGCTGGACAGGCGTCCAAGAAACCGGACGGGCGTCCACTGGAAAATTAGATGAACTGGACGGGCGTCCAGTGTAGCAGACGCTCGTCCAAGAGTTCAAATCACATACAGGATTGGAGGGAAAATATCAGACGGGCGTCCAGGCATAGTGGACGCTCGTCCAATAATTGGTCATGGCGGACGGGCGTCCAGACTTCTGGACGGGCGTCCAAGGTAGAATAATGCAAAAATATGAAATTTCACACAAACTTAAACTCAAACTTGCACTTTCTTATCAAACTTAATTATAACTTCAAAAATACAACTGTAAATCGACGAAGTACATAAAATTACTAGAAAACAAGTAAAAACAAAATAAAAACAGATAGAAAACGGTGGGTTGCCTCCCACCAAGCGCTTTTGTTTTACGTCGTTTGCTCGACGAAAACAACCTAAGAACGCTAGTCATCATAAATGGCCGACCAATCTATCACTCGAATGAGACGGCGGAGCATGTCAATCGCCGGAGGGAATTCGTACTCATCTTGCAAACCCCAGTCCTCACCAGCTACATCAACACCTCGAAAATGCTCAGCTTGCAGCACTAGCGCTAAATCTGTCAGCATCGGGTCATTGAGGATCGTGTACGGACGTCCTAGAGCCTCCTGTAACTCCTCAGTAGTGAAGTCTCCACCTCCCGAACAGCGGGGAACAATAAGAACATAGGTGACAGTCTTGACGCGGGTACTAATGTCAAAATCTACGTGCAAAACGATAGTCCCTCCCGGTCCATCATCTACAGTAGGATCCTCCTAAGGAAAGGTAACTCCTCTGGTAGAACTCCGAAATCCATATCTAGAAAGCACGACTAACTGACAGATATAAACAAAACGAAACTTAGTAAGCTAAACTTAAATACTACAACTTAAGTACTAAACTACAAAAGCAAAACAAAAAACGACTAAAACTAACGATATCTAGGATGCCTCCTAGTGGCGCTGTTGTTTAATGTCGTTAGCTCGACACCATTTAAGCTCAGCCTGGATCAAGCCATTTAACCTTTCTGCCAGCCACTACCTCGTCCAGACTTTGATCAGTAGTTTGGCTGCAGAAACAGCATCTAACACATGGGGTAAAACCTTTAATAGCTGTCCAAACACGCTTAAACTTCCCCATAGTTGACTTCTTCATTATCTGAGCCTTCTGATGACGCTCCAACTGACGCTCCCTCTCAAATTCTTCCATATCCCAACTACCAGCTAGAACTTCTTCAGGTTGACCACTACCGCCATCCTCTTAAAACAGGTCAGGTGAAAACTCGTCGAATTCTTCGACTTCCGTAGCACCACACCCGAGGATATCGAGGAAACGGACAATCAAAGGTTTCTCTTTAGGCTCACCAATATAGTGCTTGCACCTTTGGCCATTCACTCGAAACGGGTCACCGCTATAACCACGAAGTTCTAGAACGCCTCCAGGAATGAGTTGGAGAATCTCGAAGGGACCGGACCAACGTGTCCTCAACTTTCCAGGAAACAAATGTAACCTAGAATTGTATAGAAGAACTCGTTCGCCGACGTGGAATTCTCTCTTCTTAATCTTAGCATCGTGGAGTAGCTTCATCTTATCTTTACTAATCCTGGCACTTTCATAGGCCTGGAGTCTGAATTCGTCCAACTCATGCAACTGCTGCAGTCGGTGCTTACCACAAGATTGGGAATCAAAGTTCAGAAACTTTATAGCCCAATAAGCTCTATGCTCTAACTCGACTGGCAGATGACATGGCTTACCATAAACCATTTGATATGGAGATGTTCCCATAGGAGTCTTATAGGCGGTTCTGTATGCCCATAGTACATCATCCAACTTCAAAATCCAGTCCTTTCTATGACTGTTAACCGTTTTCTCCAGGATCTTCTTAATGCTTTGGTTGCTTCTTTCAACCTGACCACTAGTCATCGGATGATATGGTGTGCCAGTCTTGTGACGAACACCATACTTTTCAAGGACTTTCTCTAGGGGTCGGTTGCAGAAGTGCGTCCCTTCATCACTGATCAAGGCACGTGGACATCCAAACCTCACGAAGATGTTTTTCTTTAAGAATTTCATTACCGTCTTATGATCATTGTGAGGAGTGGCTTGAGCCTCTACCCATTTTGACACGTAATCTCCGCAGACTAAGATGTATTTGTTACCGCAGGATGATGGGAATGGTCTCATAAAATCGATACCCCATACATCAAAGACTTCGCATTCTAAGATGGGTTTCAAAGGCATGTCAAAACGCCTTGTCAGAGTACCGGTTCTTTGGCACCTATCACAAGCCTTACAGAAAGCTTCTGTGTCCTTAAAAATCGTAGGCCAATAGAAACCGGATTGGAAGATCTTAGCAACGGTTTTCCACGGACCAAAGTGACCTCCAGTGGGTCCACTGTGGCCTTCGCCGATGATATCGCTACGCTCGGACTCGGGAACACATCTTCTAAGCAGACCATCTTTACAGATCTTAAAAAGATAAGGTTCATCCCAAACGAAAGATTTTAAATCAGGGAAGAACTTTTTCTTCTCCTGATAAGACATTTCTGGATCGAGATAACGGGCATGAAGGTAATTGACAATGGAAGAATACCATGGAACATCAGGAGGACAACCGTCGATAAGCATAATGTTCTCTAGAGGAAAGTAAAGATCTATATCATCCGGATCATCCTTTTCGTCACCTAACATTCTCGAAACGTGATCAGCTACTACGTTTTCACTGCCCTTTTTGTCCTTAATTTGAACATCAAACTCTTGTAGGGTCAGTATCCAACGTATTAAGCGCGGTTTGGCCTCTTTCTTAGTCATCAGATAACGCAAAGCAGCGTGATCAGTCTACACAACTACTTGAGCTCCTAACAAGTAACTATGAAACTTGTCCATAGCAAAGACTACGGCCAATAATTCCTTTTCAGTGGTCGTATAGTTAACTTGAGAGGGGTTCAATGTGTGACTGGCGTAATAGATAGGCTGGAATTTCCCGTCAAGCCTTTGTCCTAAGACAGCACCAACAACATAGTTTGATGCGTCGCACATAAGCTCAAACGGTAAGTTCCAGTCAGGCGATATAAGAATTGGAGCAGATATTAAACGATTTTTGAGCTCCTCAAACGCTTGCTTGTAGCTCTCATCAAAATTGAACTCAACATCCTCCTTAAGTAAAGTAGACAGGGGTTTGGCAATCTTGGAGAAATCTTGAATGAATCTTCTGTAGAAACCGACATGTCCAAGAAAACCTCACACTTCACGCACATTCTTGGGATAGCTCATCTTCTCAATAGCTTCTACTTTTGCCCTGTCAACTTCTATACCCTTGGCTGAGATTTTGTGGCCAAGAACTATGCCCTCATCTACCATGAAATGGCATTTTTCCCAATTAAGCACTAAGTTCTTTTCCACGCATCTGGATAACGCTTGATCAAGATTGTCAAGGCAATCATCAAAAGACTGACCAAAAACCGATAAATTGTCCATGAAAATTTCCATACACTTTTCCACGAGCCCGTCAAAGATAGCTAGCATACATCTTTGAAATGTAGCTGGGGCATTGCAGAGACCAAATGGCATTCGCCTGTAAGCGAACGTACCATAAGGGCAGGTGAAAGTGGTTTTCTCTTGGTCAGCTGGATCAATGGGTATCTGGAAGTATCCCGAATATCCATCTAGGAAGCAGTAGAATGCGTGCCCCGCCAGACGCTCAAGCATTTGGTCAATGAATGGAAGGGGAAAGTGATCTTTCATGGTTACCTCATTGAGCTTCCTATAATCGATGCAGACTCTGTAACCAGTGACAAGCCTCAATGCTATTTCCTCTCCCTTCTCATTCTTCTCAATCGTAATTCCTCCTTTCTTGGGAACTACTTGAGTTGGGGAAACCCATTCACTATCAGCGATGGCATAAATGATTCCCATGTCTAGAAGCTTGATGATTTCCTTTTTAACGACTTCTTGCATATGAGGGTTGAGCCTCCTCTGGGGCTGTCTAACACATTTAGCACCCTCATTTGTCTTGATCTTGTGCATACAGATGTCCGGAGATATCCCTCTGATATCTCATACTTGCCAACCAAAGGCTTTTTCATTTTTCCTCAAAACGTTAATCAATTTCATCTCTTCTAGTCGAGACAGCTTGGCGGATATGATTAACGGAAGCTTGTCGCCCTCTCTTAAAAACACATACTTTAGATGTTTGGGCAACGGCTTCAGAGCCAAATCAGCAGGGGGGTCTTCCAAACTTGACTTAAGATCCCCACCTTTCAACTCAACATCACTGAGCTTACTCAGTGGTCCCACCGCCTTAACTTCTCCTCTCAAAAGTTCTTCCTCAAAATCAGCTGCTAATTGATCTAGATTGACCATACCATGAGTGTTTAGATTATCAACCAATCGCACATATTCAGCTTCTACAGCCATGACTTGCTTATCCATATAATCGGTGAAATCATCTGTCATATAATCAATGGAAAAGCCGGTTGGAGGGCCAGAGGGTCCTTGAATGGACTTTAAGACATTGTAACTCACCTCTTGATCACCAACTCGGATAGTCACTTGCCCACCATCACAATCGATGAGGGCTCTAGCTGTAGATAAGAAAGGTCTTCCAAGAATCGGGGGACGTTTCATCTTTCTCCATATCTAAAACATACCAATCATTTGGAAAGGTAAATCTATCAATCTGAACTAAAACGCTTTCGGGATCCCGAAGCTTTCTTAGAGGATCTATCAATAATTGTAAACTCATAGTAGTGGGTTCTAGAAAGCTTTGTAAACCGAAATGTTTGCATATGAGACATTGGCATAAGACTTATAGAGGCACCTAGATCACACAAAGAATTAGGGAAGACTAGACCTCCCATTAACACTGTAAGCACGAACTTGCCAGGGTCACCTCTTTTAATTGGTAAGCCTTCATAATTAATCATGGAGCAATCCTCACCAATTTGCCTTTCCATGCCTGCTAACTTCTTTTTCGAAGACACAACATCCTTGATGAATTTTGTATACTTAGGCATCTCGACCAAGACCTCGGATAATGGAAGATTCACCTGAGTACTTTTCAACAGATTAAGCATTTTTTCGTACTTCTTATCTTCACTCAAAGGTATGTTGCTCTTTCGTGGTGGAAATGGAAGCTTTTTCAGATCATTCTCAGAAAAGACTTTCTTTGAAGATGCATTGACAGCTTTGTCTTCCAGATCCTTCCACCTAACGGCTTTTTCAATCTTTTTATTAGTCAGGGGATCAGCCTCCTGACTTCCACTTGTTTCTTCACTCCTCAGGCTTTTTCACCTCTCAGGGGATCAGCCACCTGAGTATTCTCTTTTGGCAAAGGGGAGTGTAGGTCCTCAGCTTCCCCTCCTGCCCTATCAACGGCAGGAGGGGCTAGTGGTTTCCCTGGTGGGAAGGACCACTAACTTGAGTACCGCTTCTTAAGTTCATTGCACTGGCCTCCTCTCTACCGTAAGGAATTGACGGTACGAGGTCAGTACAAGGGCCTTTGTTCAAATCTGTCTGAGCAACATGACCGCCCTTTGGATTCTTTTCAGTAAAACTGGGTAGATGCCCTGGGGGTCTTGAAGCTAACTGCTCTGCCAGCTGCCCTATTTGCCTCTCAAGGTTCTTATTTGTACTCATAAGGAGCTGAATATACTTGTTTTGCTCCTCTCTAAATGAATTCCATTCAGCTTTGAGGTCTCCTGAGCTTGAAGGGCCTTGGGAGTTTGGAAAATTTTGAGAGTATTGCTGGCTGGGCCGATTTTGAAGATTAGAATTAGAATTGGAGCTAGAAGGCCAATTCTGATTGAACCTTTGAGTAGGATTGGAAAAATTTGCGTTTTGGTTCTGACTAAAACCAGGGTTCCTATTGAAATTCTGATTCGAACTGAAATTCGAATTAGGATTGAAACCAGAAGATTGATTAAACCCTTGGTTTTGGAAGTTTTGCTGGCCAGAAAATGGATTAGACCTTTGGTTGTTCTGGCCATAAAACGCATTCACTTCAGCATTCTGTCCGTTCATAGGACAGAATTTAGATGTGTGCCCCACCTCGTCACAGTTTTGACATGTGACTTGATAATCATGAACATCATTCACTTGATAAGGAGCAGGGGAATTAAACTGACACTGGTCATTCATATGGCGATCGACAAAGAAGTTTTTACAAGATGAACACGAGGGTTACGTGGAAAAGAGGAAGTTTGATTTATCGGATTTGAAACTTGAGATACCGCCATCTGCTTCTGCAGCATGGCAATCAAACTTTGCAAGTTTACCTCCTCTACCTTAGGAGGAGGAGGTGCTTGAATAGCTTGATAGGATGGAGCATAGTTATATTTAGCAATGTCCTCAAACAATGACCATCCCTCTTCAGGTGTTTTCTTCAGAAACACCCCACCCGAGGAACTATTGACCATGCCTTTTGTAAGCTCGGTCAATCCACTAAAGAATGTGTTGACTTGCCTTTGCAGTGGCAAGCCGTGGTGGGGGCACTTTCTCAGCAGAGATTTAAATCTTTTCCTCAATCGAAAAAGACTCATTCTCTTTCTGATAGAGAGTGAAAATCTCGTTCAAACACTGGGCTGTTTTGAAGGTGGAAAATATTGACTCAAGAACTCCTTTTCGAGTTCAGCCCAAGTGGTGATTGATTCAGAGGGAAGAGAAGCATACCACTCCTTCGCTTCCCCCTTTAGAGAAAATGGAAAAAGCTTTAGTCTGATCGCATCCTCACTTACTCCCTGGATGCGTGTAGTGCCGCATATCTCTAAGAATGTATGTAAGTGGGTATGCGGATTCTCTGATTGATAGCCATGAAAAATTGATGCATGCTGCATCATCTGGATAAGTCCCGGCTTGAGTTCGAAGGTTTGTGCAGTAATGGCTGGTAAGACGATAGCCGGGTTGACAGTTACTGCACCAGGCATGGCGTAGTATGCCAACGTCCGTCTATCCTCGGCGGCCATTATTACGAGATCTTCGATTTCCTTTATTAGGTTTTGTTCAATTTCTTGATCGGTTGGACTTCCTTCGCCAGAAGGATCGGCAAAACGAAGTCTTCGCCTGTTGGGTCGGACTATGGTCCGCTCGAGGTCAGGTGAAAAGAGTAGTGGTCCTTTCTGACTTCGAGTTTGCATAAACCGAAACTCAACTCAAGACGTTGAACCTAAAAACTAAAGAAAATTTAAAAGCCTAAACTAGAATTAAAAGCCTATGAAAAGAGAATAAAAGAAAAGAAGAAAAGAAACAGAGTTATTGAAGACAAGAAGGACCAGACGGACGTCCAAAGTTTTGGACGGGCGTCTGATAGAAATTTGGTCTGGACGGGCGTTTGGAGGTCCAAACGCTCGTCTGAAGGATTGAAGAACTGGACGGGCGTCCAAATTATATGGACGCTCGTATGACTGGGTAAAAACGGTTTAGAGTTGAAATCTTGAGACAGACGGGCGTCCAATGGTCCAGACGCCCGTTTGGACAAGGAAAAAACGAGAACAGAGCAGAAAAAAAATTGCAGAAAAGTAGCAGGAACGAAAGAATAGAAACAGAAACAAAGAGAAGAGATAGAGGAGAGAACCGACAGGAAGAAAAATCTAATCACAAAGAAGACCTTAAACCCTAACTAAAAACCCTAATATCCTAATAACCTAAGCGATTACCAAGTAAAAACAGAAATTAGAACAGGAATTAAAACGGAAAAAAAAAAACGAAAAGCAAAAAAACTAGACAACCGTCCGGTTCCCCGGCAACGGCGCCAAAAACTTGTCACGGATTTTATTAACACAAAACAAACAAGTAATAATCCGGTTAACCTCAAGTATAAGGATCGTAGTAATAGTGGTTAATGCCGGGTCGATCTTACGGGGAACTGGCGATTGCTAACCCTAGTTTTTGTCTAACCTAAACTATATCACGAAACTAAACTAAACTAAACAGCGAATAAAATAGAACAAAACCAAAAATAAAACTAGACAGAGGATATAATCCAAAGCTAGGAAGAATACGGGTTGCGAACCTCTAATTAAATTAATCTAAGATGCGAATAAAAGTAAACTAACTAGACAAATTCAAGTTTTTAAGGATTTAAATCAATTGTTTAACGAACAAACGAGGATTGATCCACCTATCCAACAAGCATTGATTTCCTATCTCGATTATATTGTGGTTTTTATCTAAGTTGTGATTCACCTTATCTAAATATGAACCCTAATTCCTTAGAAAGTTCATCTATTAATCCATTATCTTCCAATGCAAGATTAACGCGTTTTCTAACCAAAGGTGTAAACTTTATGTTTATAATCTAGCGATTAAACCTATTAACTTCCGTTAAGATAGATTCAAATACTATTCCTACTCATGGTGATCTAAGGTTTATAGAGATTTCCATCAACAATAAACAATCAACACATGCATATCTTCCGATATAAGAGCAATTAAACATAATAAACATGAATAAAGAAACAACCTTTAATAAAAACTCACAGTATAATCGATGAAAACGAAATCAACAATTGTTGGATGGCTTCACAATACTCGTTTGATGAAGCTTTTAGCTTCTGAACATCCTCAGCAACTCAAATTCGCAGAAACAGTGCATAAGAAAGTAACTAATTTAATCTAGATCTAAAGTGCATAAAACTGGAATAAAAAGAAGAAAAACGTATCCTAAAGCCGCCCCTAGGTTTAGGGTTTCGAATAATGTGTATATTGTCTCTCATAGGTGGAGAAAACAGCTGCTATATATAGATTTTGAAGTTGGTTTCACTAAGTCGGCCGACGGACGCTCGTCTCTCTCTGGTGAACGCCCGCCCGAGATAAACCTAGATCGCCAGACGCCCGCTCGAGGACGGCGCCCAAACTCTCTCAGATCAAAATCTCCCCTCAGGGGCGCCCGTGCCGCTGACAAACGCCCGTCCACTCTGGACGGGACCTAGCCGCTCGTTCAGGATGATCGGATTTTGATTTCTTGATCTTTATCTCTTTTTTCTCTATCTCATTCCTTTATTATCTCTTTTATCATCAATTAGCTCGAACTTAATCAACTTTTGATCATCTCTTGAGCCCCAAACATGTATCTATAACACATAAAAACATCACAAAATGTAATAATGTCCGAATAATCATAAAATCATATTAAAAGCACCAAAATCAACCAATTTTGCGAATAACTTATTTAAAACCTCATTTACTCAATATTTCCGTTAAACACTCGTTTCTTATGCAATTTAGTACAAATACAGGGTAAAATATCATAGAATATAGAGTTATAAATCGTATAAATTCACCCTTAACATTGGGCTCTGAAAAGCATGAAGCCAAGAAATCTATCACCTTAAACATTAATCCCTGAATCATCGCTAATCATTAATTACCTTAAACATTAATCCCTGAAAATGATGATCAGGGTTTTTGTGGGTGATGGTGAGTAAACACTCTGAAGCCTTGTTAATGCTAACCTGAAGATTGAAGAAACACATTTCCATTAATGTTAATTGTTTATTATACACCCCTCCTTAAAACCCTGAATATGTCTGTCATGTCTTCCTTAATCATTGCAGTAGAAGGTTCAGAAGAATGGTGCATTTTCTGTGAAGAAAATATTCTGATGGAAGATAAATAAGGAAATTGAAAAAGGACAAATGAAGTACTTTTCTCAGAAAATGGGATATATATATATATATATATATATATATATATATATATATATATATATATATATATATATATATATATTCATCATTAGCTCTGATGTGGGAGAGAGAAATTTGTTTGTCAGGACATTATTACCAACGAAGAAATTTCTGAGTTTTTGTCTGATTCATTGTAAATTTATGCATTTTCTGAGAAAATCATTTACAATACAATGGAGATTCCTTTAGCCGAAACGGTGTCGGGTGATTATGAGACTGATTGTACGGATATCAAATCCGGATCATCTGTTGAGTCTGTTAAGTTAAAATACCCTAGTTTTATTGACATGGCTTTTAACAAGATGAAGAATTTGTCTGTGATGATAGACAATTGTCTGTTGATGTACAGACCCCAGTGTCTATTGAATTCTGAAGGTTGTGTTAGGGTTAAAGTTTTTGATAATAGGTTATGTGAGCCAGATTGCAAACAGGCCGAGTTCGTTTTCCCAGTATCTTGTTGTTTGAACATGACCTATTATGGTAATGCTTATGCCAGTTTGAATGACAAGGAGTGTCCCTGGTCAATTACTTATGTTTTGGAAAATGCTAATATTAAGGCTGATGTCAATTACTGTAAGATGAAAGCTTGTCTGAAATTATCCAAAGTGAATAGGCCCAATGAATTAGCAATTAGAGGTCCAGTAATTGACATAAAGTCTAAAATATTCCACAGGGATAATGTTGATGTTTGGCACTGTGGATTTAAGAAGCCCACTCTGAGCCGTTGTCGTAGCGCTCGTGCTGACAGCATTGGTAAGCCCAAGGCTATAACGTGTGGGCCTGGAGATGCCTTTTCAGACAGCAGATCATCTTTTAGTCAATTGGGCCGGCCCAGTTTGTGCGACAGTGCCAGTTTGGGTGAATATCTTTTCCATGATTAAGTTATAAGAGCTTCCAACTCTGTCATGTGTGAGGAAAAGGAATCCTTTCCCTATAATAGACATTAGAAAGGGGTCTGTATATTTATCCAATAAATCTTATTTTCTTTCAGTTCTGTTTTAGTTTAGGTTTAAGTTAAAAATAGAAAATTCTTGGAAAAAAAAAAAGAAGAATAAAATTCATTTGAAATAACCATAAGGAGTCTTTATGTCGCGTTACCGGGTACCTCGTTTCAAAAAAATACACCGTCTGGGAGGGTTACCAGGACTAACTAATAAAGGGCCTAGAGCCGAACCGACCTTAGAAACCAATCGTGCTCGGGGAAAAATCTCAATATCATATTCGTCTGTAAGAAAAGAAAAAGTTGCGTTTTCATTATGGCCTTACAGAACGGCAATTACTTAAATATGTTCGTATTCTTTGGAAAAGCAAAAGGGTCAACAGTCGAGTTTTACTACAATTACTTGAAATGCGTTTGGATAACATACTTTTTAGATTGGGTATGAATTTGACTATTCCTCGCAGCTTCGCCAATTAGTTAACCATAGACATATTTTAGTTAATGATCATATAGTAGATATACCAAGTTATCGGTGCAAACCACGAGATATTATTACGGTGAAGACAGAACAAAATCCCGAGGTCTAATTCAAAATCTCTCTGGATTCATCTCCTCATGAAGAATTGCCAAGTCATTTGACCCTTCATCCATTTCAATATAAAGGATTAGTCAATCAAATAATAGATAGTAAGTGGGTCGGTTTGAAAATAAATGAATTGTTAGTCGTAGAATATTATTCACGTCAGACTTAACCCTTACTAATACTAATAAAAAGAAATAAAAAAGAAAAGGTTCGGAAAATTTTCATTTTCTTTTCTTTTATTGAAGTAAATTAACCGAAGGATAAGTAAGATAAATGGGAGTTGGATCTCGTTTTTTATTTTTATGTATCATAGATCGAAGGAACATTCTCATTCCTTGTCTAATTTTTACAATATTTTATTTTCTAGTAGTTTTTGTGACACGGGAATTAGAAATAAAGAATTAATCTATAGCAAATTTATAGCAAAGAAGGGTCTAACTGTTGGAATAGTATTATTCATTATCTATTCTTCATTGTTAATAAAATGAAAATTGGGAATTTAACACAAACCGGAAAGTGAGGGATTCGAACCCTCGGTAAACAAAAGCCGACATAGCAGTTCCAATGCTACGCCTTGAACCACTCGGCCATCTCTCCTATCTAATGATTATGATAAAAAAAAACCAAGTGAATGGCGAGGTAGGCATATTACTAAATTATTTCTTAATAGATTATTGGATAGGTATGACTAATCCATTTTAACTTTAACTCTAAAAATAGAAAAAATCCCATCATAGGATGTTGATTTGATCTTTTTTATTGTTTATTTGAGATCACAATTCAATGTAAATTTCAATTCAAATTTGAGATTTATCAAGTTATTTTAATCTCTAGCTTCAATGAAAAATGAAATCGTAATAGTTCCTTTCGTTGGTATATATACTACTACGTTGGGGTGAAAGCTAGTCGGTTCAAAGTGTTCTTATTAGTTGTTAAAAAAAAGAAGACTTGGAATAGATTCTAATAGAATCTAAAGTCCATATCCTTTTCTTTTTTTAAAATCAATTTGTTTTTATGTTATTTTGCACTGTCAATTATTTTCTTTGTGGGATCTTTTTCTCACAATGGGTAATGAGAAGAATTATAGAATGGATTGCTTCCTATGCCTAGATCGCGAATAAATGGAAATTTTATTGATAAGACCTTTTCAATTGTAGCCAATATCTTATTACGAATAATTTCGACAACCTCAGGAGAAAAAGAGGCATTTACCTATTACCGAGATGGTGCGATTTGATTCTTTTTTTTTTTCTTTTTTTTCATATTGAGATTGATTTATTTCTCTGAGTCTTACGAAAAAGACACACATGATTCATGAAATGTTTTGAAAAAAAATCTACGCTTGTTGAAGGTGAAGCTTGGAAATACAACAATTCCTTACATCGTGTATGATGTATCCTCGACTAATGCAAACTGAGATGCTATGTTTCATTTGTTGATTCTAGTATTTAGCTTAAAGGTTACACCTATGGGTTCTGTATTGTAGGTCAACCCTACTCCAATAGGACCACCAGCAAAGATAGGGGAAGAAGCACTACACCCAAGAATCAACAACACAAAAACTTTGTTAGAAATTACCCCTCCTGTTGGGCTCTGGATTCAAAGAATGGTTGGGACACCAAATATCCATCTCGTTTGTCCTTTGGATACTCGTGATAACCATCGAAAGATGTTGAAGTGACTAATTCTCGGAAATTAGGAAGTAGTAAAGAAAACAAAGAGATTGTTGGGGTTATCATTTCTATCTAGTACCAAATTGCTTGGTGCTAAGAAAGGATCTCTTGCGGGAAGGTTGGTTAGCGATTTCTTGTAAAAACACTAGCCCTGGCCGATTCATAATGAGAAAATTGGAATCGTTTTTATTCCACTTATTATTTTCGGTATGTACATGAGTAAGGATCCGTATGAGGTGAAAATCTCATGTCACGGTTTCAAACGGAGATACTTTTCATTGAATGGCGATCGTAACGGATGTCACTCAAATCGAAGGAAATTATGCGGAAGCTTTCTGAATTATTATGAAGCTATGCGACTAGAAATTGAACCTTATGATCGAAGTTATATACTCCACAATGTAGGTCTTATCCACACAAGTAATGGAGAACACACGAAAGTTTTGGAATATTATTTTCGAGCACTCGAACGAAACCCATTCTTACCACAAGCTTTTAATAATATGGGCGTGATCTGTCATTATGTGCGACTATCTCCACTATAGAATGAAAAAGAAAGAAAACCAAAATCGACCAGTAAATACTATAAAAACCTAGGCTTTCTACATATGCATCATCTAAAACAACGATTTTTATCAGCTGTAGCAAAGAAATAAACTTCATAGAATTGAAAATAGGAAGAAAGTGGATAGTATGCCTAGCTACTTTTTCGATGGATAAAAAATAAGATCAAATTGAGACAATTGATAGAAGCAGCACCGTAAGGATCAATTAGCAAAGTTTTTGGATGATACAATAATAGCTCGCAGACTTATGTCATGATCGGAGATATCCTTCTTGATATAAAAATGAGGAAATCAATTTTTTTAACTTATCCACATTGCCCTTTAATTCTCTCTATTCGTCATAGATTATTTATACTCTACTTAAAAATTTAACATTTCTTATGCCGAGTATGTAATCGAAAATCACCAGGACGATGAATCAGACTTACATTGCCTCGTTCAACTTGGCAAGAAGTTTGACACGAAGGACCCTAGGTTCTTCGACATCAAAGAACCCAATGGGTTACAATCATATCATCCCAATACTCAGGTCCCCAGACATGATGCGGTTGTTGCCGATTACATCGCCAAGGGGGGGAGTATTTGAGGAACGAGGAGTTCTTAGGGCTTCAATAAGAAGCCCTAAGAAGAATTGAGATGACATCTGGTCAACAATAATCAATGAGGCTACATCCAAATCTGATTTCCTCTCTAGAGTGCAGACTGAGCAACCATACACTTGGGCAACACAACTAAGAAATCTGGAATATGCGGCCAATTCCAGATGGCCTGAAGCCCCCTAAGTGTATCAACCCAGATGGACAAATTTTGTAAATGTATCCCCAGAACTTCTTAACTGGGTAGAACAAAATTTGTTCTTGGTAAGTCTCCAAAACCTACAAACTTCTGTGAGCCGTATATTCGATATAACAGATGTCTTATGGGCCCATGAATAAACTACTATGGACCTTAATGAACGTTATTACGATAACAGGGATGTATTGCATGTTAACCGTTCAACTCCCCCCCATTGCAGGACCAGGAAAACAATCCAGACCGTCCCATATCGATGATCATTGAGGGCCCAACGAGAACTGGAAAAACATCTTGGGCTAGAAGTTTGGGCCGGCATAATTATTTCTGTGGGGGGGTTGATTTTTCTATATATGATTTTCATGTATTGTACAATGTAATAGATGATATCCCTTTCCAATTCCTCCAATGTAAGAAGGAATTATTAGGTAGTCAAAAAGATTTCACTGTTAATGAAAAATATAGAAAAAAAACAAAAAATCACTGGAGGGATTCCTTGTATTGTCCTGTGTAACCCAGATCAGAGTTACAAATCAGCTATCTCTAAGGATAGCAGGTTCTCTGACTGGGCTTTAGGAAATGTAATAATGTATGAAATAAATCAACCCCTTTATTAATCAAGTGTAAAAGTACATTCTGACTGATATAGTCATTACAGATATTGTTCAAATCGAACTAATAAGACACATAAATAAATTGCATTCTCATGAATATTATCAATGGTAAGGAATAATATATATATATATATATATATATATATATATATATATATATATATATATATATATTCCACAAAAACTTAACCCCAATAAAAGGTAAGGAATAATAATATTTCGTTTTATGAAAATAACACGTCTCGCTCTTTTAGAAAATCGGAATATGACAGTGTTATTCTCCTTTGAAAGGTGGATGTCACACTTCCGGGCTCTTCGTTTCTTATGGTGGTAGCGGTCGGTGGCGGTTGCTTCGGGTTGTGTTTTCTGTTTGCCTAATTTCTCTCTTTCATAAATCGTTTGTCTAGTTTATTGCTCTGTTTGTTTTTAACTAGTTTGCGGTTCGCTGGACGGAGTCTATAATATATGTCTGTTGTACTAGTTTGTCTTTTAGTTTTTATGTATTTTGTGTGTCGGGTAATAGATTGCTTTTAGAGGATCCATGTGTCTGTACGTCCTTTTCCTTTGAAGATTTTTTTCTCTTTTAATTCAGCACCCTCTGTCAATCTATTACTTGGCTTCGTTGTGTTACTGTAGTGCGGCTTAAGGCCGCGTTGTAGTGCGTCTTTTGGCCGCGTTATAGTGCAGCGTTAGGCTGTGCTTTTAGTCTAGCTTTTGTTGTAAATCTGCTTTCGTTATTAAAAGCTTTCGTTTCTTGGGAAGAAAAAAAAAACACCAAACCTTTTTCGTGGTAGTAAAATATGTGAACTATCCCTTATAGTATTTTTGTAATAATTCATCACATTTTCATCGAGAAAATACTACATGTTTCGCGTTTTATGATATAAATGAAGTTGTTGCTAAAAGCATCTCTATAAACTTTTTCTCCATACGAATAAATCTCTTAAAAAGTTCTATAACGTAAACCCGTTATACATCAATACTTTTTTCACTACACATAAATATTTTTCTATTACACATAAAACTTAAAAAACATTGAAATTTGCGGTTTTTTTATTTATTACAAAAAAATATATGAAGAAAGTACTAAAACCGATCCAACTCGCCGCAAAAAGGATCTGATAACTCAACAACTAACTCTGCCTCTTAACAACAAAACACACATGGAAAAATCTAGCTGCTGAGAGGAGAAATAACACAATTGTTTTGTGTTGAGTCAATTTAAAGAATAAAAACCTCCAACTAAGTGACTATAGACAAAGCTCTCAAAATGTGTTATTTTGTTTTCCCCCCCCCCCCCACAAAAATCCTTTTATTTTTGATCTCTTCACGCATTGTTTGAATCGTAGGGCTTGTCGCATCATTTATTGTATTTATTTGTAGTGTACTATGGAACATGGGTTGCTCAATTGATTTCTGGGCGACAGATTGCACTAATGAACGCATTATTAAATCCCGACAACCGTAGTGTAAAGGTCGATTCACGAATACATGATGATCGCCGATCCTCCTACCTAATGCGCCATTGAGTCATCATAATTAACCAACTCACTATCTTGTCACGATGATGGGAGAGAGCACGCGCTGGAGAAATCGCTTTACATTAAGGAAAAGTGATACATAAAAAATAGGGGGATCGAGGGAAAAGGACAAAAAACATTACAAAATGAATAAATAGGACACATTTATTTTTTTAGTTGCAAAAAAGACAAAAAAATTTCAGACGGACAAAAATACCCATTTGAATAAAAGGGACGCGCTACAAGCTTTCATTACCTCCGCTGAAGACTTTGCTTCAGGTTTTTTTTTTTTTTTTTTTTTTTTTTTTTTTTTTTTTCAAACACTCGTAACTTTTGTTTTATAACTCCGATCATCGAAATGTTTTCACCAAAATTCATATTTTTTTGCTCTTCAATTTGAGCCTCAAACACGATATATCCTTCCGACATATATTTTGAAAGACGAAAAAACATTTATATTAACGGAGCGTTTTTTCTTATAAACGATCAGTAACTTTTGATTCGTAACAACCGATCATCAAAATTGTTTCACCAAAATTCATAATTTTTTTATCTTCAATTTGAGACCACGTTTGATACGTTTTGACGTAGTATTTAAAAGCCGAAGTTTATCGCAAATTTTCATAAGAATACAAGAATACAAAGAATAAATGACACAAAGAATAAATGACACATTTTATTAACATCCAAAATATCACCATTAACATTGCATAATACAACAATCTATCAAAAAATGCTTCATATCCAAATGAAACAATCTATGAAAGCATTATGGAGATGCAACTCCGGGGGAATCAAGAGAATAAAAACCTAATACTATTGGATGTAATCAAAAGCATATTAATGAAACTAAAACATTCTTCAAGTTCTTGAAGACAAAAGCGTATGTTTTACCATCTATGGACATTCATCCTTCAAACCCGCACCACATCAAACTCAATGAAAGATGTATGAAGTAGAAAATACTTCAAATAGCATCGGCTCGGCTTCATCAATAGAGAATCAGGCTCCACCAATTTTCTAAAGACAAAAACACAAACATAACCATTTGAATCAACAAAGTAACACACCAATAAAATAACACACTAGTCTATTTTTGTTCTCAACAAAGTAACACACCAACAAAGTAACATCAACCAAGTAACACACCAACCAAGTAACACACCAACAAAGTAACACACAAACAAAATAACACACCAACAAAGTAACACACTAGTCTAGTTTTGTTCTCAACAAAATAACACACCAACAAAGTAACACAGCAATAAAGTAACACACTAGTCTATTTTTGTTCTCAACAAAGTAACACACCAACAAAATAACACACTCACAAAGTAACACACTAGTATATTTTTGTTCTCAACAAAGTAACACACCAACAAAGTAACACACTAGTCTATTTTTGTTCTCAACAAAGTAACACCAACAAAGTAACACCAACAAAGTAACACACCAACAAAGTAACACACTAGTCTATTTTTGTTCTCAACAAAGTAACACCAACAAAGTAACACCAACAAAGTAACACACCAACAAAGTAACACACTAGTCTATTTTTGTTCTCAACAAAGTAACACACCAACAAAGTAACACCAACAAAGTAACACACTAGTCTATTTTTATTTTGAACAAAGTAACACACCAACAAAATAACACACTAGTCTATTTTGTTCTCAACACAAAGAACACAAGAATACACCAACAAAGTAACACACCAACCAAGTAACACAAGAATACAAGAACACACCAACACAAGAACACACCAACAAAATAACACACTAGTCTATTTTTGTTCTCAACAAAGTAACACACTAGTCTATTTTTGTTCACTCAACAAAGTAACACACCCAACAAAGTAACACACCTACAAAGTAACACACTAGTCTATTTTTGTTCTCAACAAAGTAACACACCAAAAAAGTAACACATTAACTAAGTAACACACAAACAAAGTAACACACCAACAAAGTAACACACTAGTCTATTTTTATTCTCAACAAAGTAACACACTAGTCTATTTTTGTTCACTTAAAAAAGTAACACACTCAACAAATTAACACACCAACAAAGTAACACACTAGTCTATTTTTGTTCTCAACAAAGTAACATACCAACAAAGTAACACACCAACAAAGTAACAACTAGTCTATTTTTGTTCTCAACAAAGTAACACACCAACAAAGTAACACACCAATAAAGTAACACACTAGTCTATTTTTATTCTCAACAAAGTAACACACTAATCTATTTTTGTTCTCAACAAAGTAACACACTCAACAAAATAACACACCAACAAAGTAACACACTAGTCTATTTTTGTTCTCAACAAAGTAACATACCAACAAAGTAACACACCAACAAAGTAACAACTAGTCTATTTTTGTTCTCAACAAAGTAACGCACCAACAAAGTAACACACTAGTCTTTTTTATTCTCAACAAAAGTAACACACTAATCTATTTTTGTTCTCAACAAAGTAACACATCAACAAAGTAACACAGTAGTCTATTTTTGTTCTCAACAAAGTAACACACCAACAAAGTAACACACCAACAAAGTAACACACTAGTCTATTTTTGTTCTCAACAAAGTAACACACTAGTCTATTTTTGTTCTCAACAAAGTAACACACTAACAAAGTAACACACCAACAAAGTAACACACTGGTCTATTTTTGTTCTCAACAAAGTAACACACCAACAAAGTAACAAAGTAACACAGCAACAAAGTAACACACCAACAAAGTAACACACTAGTCTATTTTTGTTCTCAACAAAGTAGCACACCAACAAAGTAACACACTAGTCTATTTTTGTTCTCAACAAAGTAACACACCAACAAAATAACACACTAGTCTATTTTTGTTAACAAAGTAACACACCAACAAAGTAACAAAGTAACACACCAACAAAGTAACACAACAACAAAGTAACACACTAGTCTATTTTTGTTCTCAACATGGATGGACTTGAAAGACAAGGTCGTAATATGTTACAAATTAAATAAAATAAAAATTGACAAAAAAATGCATTTCTTTGAAAATAGTGAAATGAAATCATTCTCCATGTGGATTGTTGAATTTTCTATTTTCGGATGCTTTAGTTTATTTCTCCATCTTTACATTTACAAGTCAATGGAGTCCGGCACCGGATCTCCTGTCTAAATAATATGTCTAATTTCCCTGTCCAACATAAAACGCTGCCGTTTCATAAAAAAAAAATTGTCCACTTGACCCTCCACTTTCTTGATAATAATTTCCTCACTCTTTGTCTTCTTCCCCAAATAGTCTCCCGGCCATTAAAGCCAGTACCCGACTTCCAATTCCAAATATAGTGAGAGTTAATTGACGGGAATTACTTTCTGGTGCTTTAATGATATATCAAAGTCAAAGCAAACATAAAAGTGTTAACTCACCGGCATCTAATTTTTTGGGATTAAGTTTTGAATAGAATGGAACCATTATAATTATACCTTCAAAACAATGGAAGAATTTATGAAAACTAAAACAACTTAGCCTTTAGAATAGTTTAGAAAAATAAATCATCCTTCAACAAATAACAATACTCTGATGGTGGCTTAATTCTAACTCGCCGGATTCTCTAATCAATTAAACTCTCTTATGGAAACAATGTAACCGGTTCAAAGATAATAATTAGCAAATAAGCAGAGTGGCTACGGTGGTTTGGATAAATAATAGGTGGGTTTTACTTATTATTTTCGTTACGGGAAAGGGTTTGGGCAGGAGCGCCGGACCATTGCCGGAAAGGGCAGGTGATGAAGAATGTGGGAAGTCAGGGGAGTAAAGAAGATGATGCAAACATTTTTTTTTTTTAATACAAACGGCAGCGTTTTATTTTGGACAGGGAAATTAGACATAATACTTGGACAGGAGATCCGGTGCCATGGAGTCCCTGAATGCAAGTATGATTAAATGCAAATAGTATATCACAGAAATCATATTCACGCAAATAGCTTCCAGAAACTAACTCCAAATTTCACAATCTATAAAACATAAACCGCTCTCATTATCTCATATCACTATTTTCAAAATTTATAACACTTGAATACGTGAATTTCCAGACTCAATACGCGAATTTTCAGAATTTATAACACTTCAAATGTCCATTAAAAACAAAGGGGGTGCAAAAAAAGTCAAGTACAACAGCATAAACCAGAACAATATGCAGCAGAAACTTTAGTGAAAAATTTTTGGGAAAGAATGACAGGAAAATATGGTATACATGATGCATATTTTCTGGGAAAGAATGTACCACTAATGTCCTAAAGCTCAAATACAAAGCAAAAAGTAAGTGACTTTACCTGTATCATATCTTAATAACAGCAAAACCCAATCTTAAAAAGATCATTTGGCAACTCCGGGCAGATATCAGAAAAAGAAGATAAATGTACAAAATTTAAAAGTCAACGGATCCACAAAATTAGATACCTCACATCATTTAAGATTGAAACGTAAACTTCAATGATGTTGTATTCTTTGCATCTACAGGATACTGAATTGAAAAATTCCATTAAAATACAACAGAGAAATAAGCCACACAAAAGTCTAAAGCAGCAGCACAAAAGGAACTGGAAATATAATCTTAAGGGAATCGATAATCTTTCAGAATCAACTAGATCGACTATCAAAAAGATTCTAGCTTAAGCTACCAACAGCACAAAAGTTGAGTTGACCAAACACTAAACAAAAAAGCACCACTCCAAAAGTAAAACCCATCATAAGAAAAGAGGTCATGACAGTAGGAACTTCCATAACCGGAGAAGAGGCCTGAATTATAGACAAATTAGTAGGATTCTTCCTCATTACTAGGATTCTTCCTCATTACTAGGATACAATAACAACAGAAGTAGTGATTATCTATTTGGTGCGTCATCCGTATGCTCGTTAAAATGTTGGAGGCTAAATCGTACGGGGCGAGGGAAGTTGTGGCACCAGCGCTTTCTAGTCTAATGGTGTTATCACATAACAATAGAGAAGTGAAGAAGGACGATAAAAGTGTACCGAATCTAGTCCAGTTAATTGCTGGATCCTAGCCCTCAAAACACTGCCAAGAAATACGCGGTTTCTTGCCTCGTTCTGCTTTCTTCTTCATCAAAATATTTGTCGTCATCGATGCAGCCACAGCGAAGGGAAGTGTAATCGGGATCAAGATCATTCTCCACTGCAGATTGGTGGCTATCCGGCAATGGTCGAACGAATTTGGAGGTGACGATGAAGCTGAACGGAATGGGTTAGATTGAAAAGGGTTCCAAGGCTTATCTAATCAGTAGGGGTAAAATAGTCCGTGTCAATTTATTTTGTCCTTATTGCAACTAAAAGAATTAGTGTGGATTAAATGGTCTTCATTTAAAAGGACTTGGTCAACCCTCTCTTCATTTAAAAGGGTCTCTTTATCTAAAAACTCTTCATTTTACACACAAAATTAAACCCTTTTAACTGTAACCACTCAGGTAAAAGCGCTTTAACTGTAATCATCACTCACAAGACACTTTTAAATAAATTTCCCTAAAATTTATATAGAGGGCGAAAAGTGGACTAAAACCTAATATTCCCTTAAATTAAAAACTGCATCAACAAGTTCCGTAAAATAAATATAGACATATATATTTAAAAAATGGATTTTTTTTTGAAGGAAAATAAAATGGATTCAAAAGTAAAGAAATCACACCCAAGAAGAAATTAGTAGATCAGTTCCCCGGAAAATCTATTAATCTTCCATTTCCATACCACCAGCTTGTTTCTCCAAGAAGAAGATGACCACCCCTAAAAATATCCTGCAATTTTAGCACTTTGATATTGCTTGGAATATCACAGTGTTGCGATTGGAGTTAATACGGTGGATATCTGAACGGAGAAGATGTTTTATAGTGTGGATATACGGTGGTTGTGAAGAACTCACGGCGGAGCTCAGCCGGAGGGTACAAGGTGTGATAAGAACAAAACGTGGTCGACGAATTGGCAGAGTTTGTCTGCTTGTACTCAGCTATGTATATCTTTACAGGTGATTTGAAGCCTCTATTTATAAGCAAAACGCTAATTTGTGATTAGACTAGCAGTGACAAGACATAATTAAACCTAATTAAGAAGACACGAAAGGGTAGAGGGTCGCGCTGAGGGGACCGCCGGATGCTTTATCGTTTTTGCGCTGGGATTGTCTTGTCCTTGCTAATGTAAAGTATGGAGCATGTTCGCCTGTGGAGAGGGCTTAGCCCGAAGGATTGGCGTGACAGTCAAGAGTCGGCGCGCTCGGCCCCCAGCTCGATGGCTGAGATGATCGTGTGAGCTCGGTGATATGGCCGTCTTATTTCCAGCTGAGCTGGTGATGATGGAGGTCAGCGGCGGAGAAAAGACCACTGAGGGAGGGTACAAAAGTCTTCTAGTCCACCGTGTCAGGTCGCGGTATATCACACTTGAAATGAGTTTTCAAACTAAACCAATAGATGTCGACAATCTCGTGCTTGATTTGTGGAGGGGAGAAGAAGGAGATGATGGTGTAGTACTGTAGTGTAATGTTTAAGGCAAATTGCTGAGATTATTTTTTTCTTTCCTTTGTTTGATTGAAGAAAGTGATTTGAAAAGGGGAAAATGAATTATATGAAAATATTTGGAAAGTAGATGAGAAAAAATAAGAAAAGAGGAGGGATTTTTGATCAAGTAAATGAGAGAGAGTAAATAGAGAGTGAACAGGGACGGTGGCAGGCTCACTTCTAGTGCTGTTAACGAAAGCCTTTTGAGCTCGGCTCGATAAGTATGAAAAATGTTCGGCTTGAGCTCGATATCAACCTCGCGAACAAGCTCGAACTCGAGCTCGGCTAGTTCAATAGTATTTTTTCCGATCTCGGCTCGTTCAATAGTATTTTTTTCAAGCTCGGCTCGTTCAACTACAAACTCAATGTGTAAAATGTTAATATGTATCTATTATTTATATATATATTATATATATCACCTTAGTTCGCGAAAACTAACGAGCGTTCATTAGCAAGACTCGTATTCGCTCGTTTTGTAAACGAGTAAAAGTAACTGATCGAGCTTGGCTCGATATCATTAACGAACGCTCGTCCATGAGCAAGACTCGTATTCAAACTTTGTTAACGAACGCTCAATTCGTTTCACAGCCCTACTCACATCCCATTCCCATTCATTTTATGTTCAACGTCAAATCTCAAGCCATTGTAAATATTTTTTTAACTTCACAGTGCCATGTGGCTAAAACCTGACATTCCCACTGTGATTTAAGAAGCCATTGGCCAGCAATCCTTTCACCACAAATTTCAATGCTCTACCTATAGTGGGCCCCAAAGACATAAAAAATACAAAAAGATAAAATAAAGACTATATCACAAACAAACAAACAAAAAAAGAAAATAGGCTCTCCGTTTTTGTTGATTCCCCTTATCTCACAAAAATCTGAGCTTTTTGCCTCTGTTTTCTACAACTGATTAAAGCAGGGAAGACGGAAGACGTGCACGACAACTAAAACATATTTATATGGCTGATAATTTTTTTAGTCCAAATTTCTTTTCTTTAAAACATTGACTATTAAATATCTCGTTACAAACAAATTTTAACGGGACGGTATTATTGGGCATCACAACAATAGTAAAATTTGATAAAAATCGAATTTATACATTACACTTGATTCTTAAGAGGTTGAAAAGCAAATTTCAAAAAAGTCAGATTTTTTTTTTAAATGTGATATCCAGGTGGATCGACCGGAAGTGTCATCAGTGCTCGTTCGGATATGATGCATCATTTATGAACCTTCCTCATTGTCAAAACTGTTCAGAATATTTCAGGAATTCTGAACTCAGGTGGAATACCTAATCATGTCCCAGGCGGGCTTGAATTAGTGGCAGATCCAGAAAAAAAAATTTGTGGGTCACCGGACCGTATAACTACATTTTTTTATTCAAAATTTATTCTGATGCGCCATTTGGTTCTAAAACTATATTTTTACCAACAAAACGACAATTTTTTTAACATCAAAACAAATCGTTTTAATATTAAAAATTCTAGGATCTCGGTGGGCCACGACCCCACATTAATACACATGCATCCATACGGCTCAAACCCATATCTCTCGCTTAGCCTAAATAACCGCAGCCGATATACCAAGTACAATGTTTTGAAATTCAACTTACCTTTATGTTATATATATATAAACGTAAAATTTGATGAAATAAAAAAAAAAAAATAATAATAATAATAAAAAGTAAGAAAGCTCGTTATGAAGAAGGGATCAAGTTTGTACAATAGGACCGTAAGCGAGTCAAGTTATTCGAGAATAGCTCGAGATCGATTCGACTAGGCTTAAATCTGCTCGAACTCAAAATCGACTCAACTCGAAAATTAAACGAACAATTCTCGACTCGAATATTCACGAACAAACTCAAATATATATTTATACTAGCCAGAAAACCCGTGCATAATGCACGGGAGGGGACAATGAATTATTTTTAAGTACTTGGACATGCGAATGTTTGGTTAAATCTTGTAAAATAAATTTTGCATGATGTACGAAAAACAAATGAGATACGGAGTACATTAAAATATGAAGTAATGGTCTATTGAATGTTTGATTTCAATGTAAACTTGCTAAAAATACACACACAATATGTATGTTTTGTCAACAACCCCTATTATATGCAAAATAATAAGATATAAATAAACTACAACTCGAAAATATGTATTCTATACAAACAACGACAAAACAACTATAGAAATGGGCCGCCATTCGGCCATCTACAACTATTTTATTTTTTTTTTGTTAATATCAACTCATATACGACCTTAAGTAAACAAATTAAATTTCTTCAATTATTACCAAATAGATGGCCATCAACTATCGAAAACTATTAAAAGTATTAAGTACACCCATTAAAAGTGTTTTTTTTTTTTTGCTAGGAAAGATTTGCACCTCTTTATGCAACCGAGAAACCTATATCTCTATTATCTTCAACAATTGGCCCAGCCTTTCTCTTGCCGCTCCCCTTACCCTATATGCTAATGTAATATTCCGATTTTCGGGAAAGGGCAGACGTGTCATTTTGTGAAAAAACGAAATATTATTATTTCCTTTCTTTTATTGGAGTTAAAAGATAAGTTGTAATTATATATATATATATTTCAAAATTATGCATATGATTAACTAAAGGATTATTCTGATTTTTGGTAATTAAGGGTGTTTATGGAAAAAAGGATTTATTGGGAATAGGTATTTAAGGAAAATTACACTAATTAATCCCATAACCTAAACACTAATCAGAAATCAGTTTCCACGTTCTTTCTCTGCACATTCAAGAGGAAGAAATAGGGCTTGGATAGTTTTCACAATATCTGAAGCGTTTCCTGATCGTTTTCAGATCGGATTGGAGAATTAGGATCGTCGAGAGAAGGGCAACGTTTGGATATCAGGTTGTTGAGAGTGTTGCAGATTTTCGAGGCTGCTTAGTCTGGTTTTTGGCTGCATATAGGTAAGAGGCTCGTCCTATGATCTCAATTATCGTTTATAGGGTTTAGATCATGTTTTAAGGAGCTTTAATGCTAGAAAGATGTGTTTTTCGTTGATCAAATGATCATAGATGTTGTACTATGATTAGATAAGAATCTATGTGTTTTACTGTGCTTAATTTGGTGTTAATTGGATTAGAAACGGATTAGAAACCGTTTAGGATCGAAATCGAGTTAGCAATAAAGAGAGGGAATACGTGCACGCATTGGCTAGCAATGCGCGCGATTCATTCTATGTGACTACTGTGTTTTGGCTTACGGATCTTTGAATGCGTACGCATTCAAAAAAATACGCACGCATTCCTTGAACAAAGAGTTCTAGTTTTGTTTCTGGTTGCTGAATGCGTACGCATTCATAAGAATGCGCACGCATTGTTCAAACAGAGAGTTTAGCTTAGGCTCTGGTCAGGTAATGCGTACGCATTGTAGGCAATGCGCACACATTGTTTGGACAGACAGTTTCAGCAGGTTTTAGAAGCAGGGAATGCGTACGCATTCCAGTTAATGCGCACGCATTGCCCCCAATTTGTGCATAAATGATGTTTAAGCTATGTCATTCAGTTTTAAACTCTTATTTATGATATGTTAGCATTGTATAAACATGAACAAGCCTGAATTGAGCTTCTGATTCGTTCAATTAAAACACCGAATGTACTCTTAAAGGGAGTTGAAGTTCGGATCTATCGGAAGAGCATGATAGGCTTGTGCTTTGATGAATTAGTATTCATCAATGTCTGTGTAATTTCTAGGCCTTGTTAATGTCTGGTGGTCTAGGAAGAGAGTAGTTTATGGTGAGGGAGATTAATTGAAAACACTTAGGTGGTTAGTTAATCATTTTAATAAAATACGTACTTGACTAGTAAAAGATTAAACAACATGTCTCTCTTGGATAGGCACCAGTCTATATCACGATGTGTGTGCTACCTCTGAAGGTGGAAGAACTCCGTAGGTCAAAAAAAACCCTAAGTACGGAAGGACTCCACTGAGATGTGCGTACTATCGGAGTCTACCTATTCTACACTTCGTGGATATTGGTGTGATCCACTGATATGTTGCCAAGAATATCCCCAGTTTGGATATTCGTAGTGCCCTTGAGTGCGGTTGTAACATAGATAAGATAGGTAGAAACGTTTAGTCATTTCATGTTGATGGACATAAAATGAACCCCAGATTGAGTCGGTCTCACATAAACAACTAAACGATTAAATATATTTTCTTTATAAATCTTAATTGTTGTCATAGCTTCTCTTTCTTATTAAGTACGTTATACTTACCTCAAATGCATGTTTTCTATGTGTTTGGGGGTGAGAAGACGAACAGGTTGAGCATGTTTACGAGGAGGAGTTCGATGACGACGTTTGACGACGCCTCATTGAGGACTTTTTATTTATTTATTTTTTTATTCATTATTAAACTATGTTAGTACCTTTGGGTTAGACTTTTGGTCTTTCGAGACTTGTCGTACCTTTCTTTTGGATTTCATATTTTCCTTTGAATGTAATAAAGTTACATTTCCACCTTTAGACGGTATTCTATTCTTGGATTTCTTTTGGAAATTTACTACCCGAGTCTTTTGCTTCCGTTTGCTTGTTTTTGATACGACGTAGTAGAGGCTTACGTATGAGATGAATTTATTTTTATTTTATATGTGCCGAACGTTCCTTTTCCGGATAAGGACTCGGTGTCCGGGAACGGGGCGTTACAATTGGTATCATAGAGAAGCGTCCTTTAGGCTTCCTTTCTTTTAAGATAAGTTTCTCTAGATCTTTTAGTAACGTTCTGGTTTTCTTTGATCATCAGGATGGTGTTCACGAGAACTGGAGCGGGTGCAGAGACTTCTGGAGTTCGTCGGGAAAGTCCAACGCCGGTCGTAGAAGGCGGTGTTATGAGGCAGAATCCTTCACCCCATCAGACTTTGTCACCACCACCTCATACTGTGACACCTACACCAAGATCTCAACAGAGTTTGTCACCGCGACCTCATCAGGAGCAACCTCCACGATGGCACATGGGGAGTTCGGTTCAATTCTCTTTGGTAAGCGATGTTCCAGCGGGTTTTGTACCGCCACCGGTAAGCTACCCTTTGCACCAACAAACCTTCTACCCACCACCAGTCAGTGTTTACCCTCCACCAGCGAGCCACCCCTCACCACTAGTGTTTCACCAACAACAGTAGACTTTCCACTCACCTCCTGCAGGTCATACCCCTCGACCTACCGTACCACTCTCACCGCGTTTCGACCATCAGCAAGGTTTCGGTTACCCACCCTTTGGTTTCCAACAACCTCAGCCAACCCCACAGTATCACCAGAATTACCATCAGGGATACTACCCTTTTCAGCCTGAACCTCAAGTGAATCCAAATTACCCCAAAGAACGCGCAAAGACCAAAGAACAAGTACCTTTTGGTTACCCTCCGGTTTACCCACCAGTTCCACCGGTAAGACCAGTTTTTGAGCAAGCACCGCCTGTGGATTGGTATACAAGATTGAGAAGGAATCGGGTTGAAAACTTCTATGGGAATGTAGAACATTCAAAGGCTGAGGAATGGCTGAGAGGTTTTGAGAAGGCTTGCAGGAATATACATATTCCGGAAACAGAGATGGCACAGCTGGCGGTTAGTTTTCTTTTGGGTGCAGCTGAAGCATGGATAGATGCCATACAGAGTAGCAATGGTAAGGTCACAGACTGGGAAGCTTTCAAAGCTATGTTTTACAACGAGTACTTCCCGGCAACGGTACAAGCAGATAAGGCAAGTCAGTTCCTGAAACTAAAGCAAGGTATTCATTTGACGGTATCTCAGTATACCAACAAATTTAATGAGCTGGGAAGGTTCTACCCTGAATTAATGAAAGTGGAAGAGAGGAAGATGACCCTCTATAAAGAAGGTTTAGCTCATGAGATACAGTCTGGGATGTTGGGATTTATAGCTAAGAATATGGCAGAGCTATTGAATAAGGCTTTGGAGGTTGAGACCTTCAGGAAGAAGGCCATATTTGTGATTGGAAACAAGAGAAACTTTGGAAAGAGTCGGGGCAATTACCGAGGAGCACCGCAACAGAATGCCAAGAAGACGACAGCTCCTGCGGCAGCGAAGGGCCTAAACAGTGCACCATTGTGTTCCAAGTGCAACAGGAATCATTCAGGGGAATGCAAGCAGAATACTAATGGATGCTACGTCTGTGGAGAGCCAGGACACTTTTCTAGAGCGTGTCCAAACAGTGGAAACAAAGGCAGTTTGAGTCAAGGAAGCGGGAGAAGCGGCCCAAGCCGACCGGTTCGTGTTTTTGAAGTTGATGCTAGAGATGCAGAACCAGAGGATGATGTTATCTTAGGTGCCTTATTGTTAATTTATTTTGTTAAGATATTTTTATAGCACGTTTACTCATGCTGTAATTTTATTTAAATGAATGAATATGAATCCTAGGTACATCCTTTGTTTGATTGAAGAAAGTGATTTGAAAAGGGGAAAATGAATTATATGAAAATATTTGGAAAGTAGATGAGAAAAAAATAAGAAAACAGGAGGGATTTTTTATTAAGTAAATGAGAGAGAATAAATAGAGAGTGAACATGGACGGTGACAGACTCACATCTAGTGCTGTTAATGAACCCAGTCGAGTCGAGTAGCTGAAGTTCAAGCTCGAGCTCGTTTGTAATCGAGCTCGTTCGAACTCGCTCGTTAACATAAACCAGCCTAAAAAGCCGGTTGAGCTCAGCTCGATAAGTATGAAAAATGTTCAAGCTTGTGCTCGATATCAAGCTCGCGAACAAGCTCGAACTCGAACTCGGCTCGTTCAATAGTTTTTTTTTCGATCTCGGCTCATTGAATAGTTTTTTTTCCGAGCTCGGCTCGTTCAACTACAAACTCAATGCGTAAAATTGTAATATGTATCTATTATTTTTTTATATATATTATATATACCACCTAAGTTCGCAAACACTAACGAGCGTTCACGAGCAAGGCTCGTGTTCACTCGTTTAGTAAACGAGTAGAAGTAACTGATCGAGCTCGACTCGATACCATTCACGAACGAGCTTAAACGAGTCGAGTTCAAACTTTGTTCACGAACGCTCAATTTGTTTAACAGCCCTACTCACATCCCCATTCCCATTCATTTTATGTTCAATGTGAATTTTCAAGCCATTGCAAATATTTTTTTAACTTCACAGTGCCATGTGTCTAAAAATTGACATTCCCACCATGATTTAAGAAGCCATTGCAATTGGCTAGCAATCATTTCACCACAAATTTCAATGCTCTACCTATAGTGGGCCCCAAAGCCATAAAAAATCAGAAATTGAAAAATGAGGTTGTGTCAGTCCTGACATTTGAAAATCAGGTCATGCCTTTTCTGACATGGAAATTCAGGTAAACGTAAGATTCCTTACGTTTAAACGTAAGGAACCTACGTTTAAACGTAAGGTAATTCAATAATTAGGATGTTACAATAAATGTGTAATTCTCTACGTTTAATCGTAGGTTAAAACACATTTCTCTACATTTAAACGTACTGTTTCTATGTTTAAATAGCTATTATCTACGTTTGGAAGTGGTAGATGGCAATTAATGTTGTTGTAAGGTACTTGTTCAATATACACCACATTAACGGGCTATTTTTCTCATTCTTTCAGAGTCTTTCAAGTTAATATAAATTTTCTAACCACTTCTTCATCTTTCAAGTTCATTTCTTCATCATTCAAGTGCTCAAATGGGTAAATTTTGGCTATGTAATTTGTCTTAATTCAAGTGCTCAATGTGATTATGTTATTTATGCTAGTAATGAAATGTACTTAAACGAAATGTGTGTTTTTAATAGGTTGTTTATGTAATGTTTATACATTTAAGTAGTGTGTTTAAGTCTTTTCTTAGTGTTATTGTTTAAGGTTTAATTACTAGGGTTTAGTGTAAGTAATGATATGCATTTAACCGAAATGTGTGTTTTAAGTAGTGATTATGTTATTTATATTGTAGTAATGATATGTATTTATCGAAATGTGTGTTTTAATTAGTGATTATGTTATTTATATTGTAGTAATGATATGTATTTATCGAAATGTGTGTTTTAAGTAGTGATTATGTTATTTATATTGTAGTAATGATATGTATTTAACCGAAATGTGTGTTTTAAGTAGGTTGTTTAAGTCTTTGGTATTTTTCGATTGTAGTAAACTTTGGTATTGTTGATTTGGTATTGTAGTTTTGAGAAGTCGGGAAATTTGTTGTTGGTAGTAATGGAATTGTCCATATTGATGGTTTGATCGTGCATAAGGGTGTGGTTGGTAGTAATTGAATTTTCCATATTGATGGTTTGTCCATTTTGTGTTGTTCTACCCAAAATGGCACTGAAAATGGCTCTGTTTCAGAGACCATTGTTATTGGAAATATTGATCACACTTACACATAGAGTGAAAGAGTTTTAAGTGTTAAAAGTCTTTGTTTCCTTGATTGAAACATCTTAAAAGGGGAAAATAGTCTTTGTTTCCTTGTTGGGGTTTAATTAGTAGGGTTTAGTGTAAGTATGTTTTGTTTTCTATTTGTGATAAATTTTCTTAGGTAGGGTTTTGAATTACTATACTGAATGTCTATAATGCAATTTAAGTTGTTATCTAAGTTTATATTGAATGAGTTAATAATGACTTGAATTGTTTTTTTTTTAAAAATAGATAATCGCAACACTATGATTGTTGTCTCGTTCAACGGAGAATTTACGTACGATCCTCTCTATAACCGGTGGAATAATGTAAATGGATCGATGTTCTCATTATTTGTCCGAAAGAACATAAGATTTACGTTGTTGGATAAATTGCATGTGAGGCTTGGTATTGATCGGTCTGATTCAAAGCTCGGCGTAAAAGCTTTGTTTACTTATGGTAGTGTGGGGAATATACCACATGATGATATCTTAGACGACGAGACACTAAATGGTTACATCGAAGCGGCCTCTGACAGTAAAAATGTAATTTTTTACGTGAATGCTACACCAGTGGATGCAAACAATAAACCGATATTTGAGGATGATGGCATTGATTTAAATCAAGATTGCAATGCCCCGGATGATAACAATAATTCAGATTATAGTCTTGGTAATTTCCCTTCTCCGGTACAAGAACTTGCTACAGATCCAAATTTTAATCCATTCGAGCAACAATATGGATGTAGTGGGTTTGAAAACCATGTTTCTACACAAAGGCTTGGTGAAGCTTGCACCATGCAGCCCAGATCAACCAGTCAGACCAAGTCATAATCTTTCAAATCAACCTTCAAGTAGTCATGTTCGTGTTAAAATGGTCGGTGAATACACTGCTCCGTTTGAATTCGGTCCTCCAAGTTATAATGTTATAAATAGCCAATCACATAATTTCAGTATCCTCCTAACCAACCTTCAAGTAGTCATTCTCAACCTATCCAACAGCCAAATAATTTGTTTGGTGGATCAGTCACTAGTTTTTTGGCTTCTCCGTTTGCACCTCATATTCAAACCGATCAAACGGGTAGGGATGACAACAATAATCAGGGTGCCAATGCTAGGGCAAGTGTACGAGAAGATTATTCATGGAGGATTCCCATATTTGAAGATGATGATTTACCGCAGTGTCTATCTACCGGTACGTTACATATGAATGACGTGAACGAATTGTTCATTGGGAAGAAATATGATTCGAAAGAAGATTTTAATTTGAAAATAAAATCGTATGCGGTTGCCAATAATTTTCAGATGAGCTTGGGTAGGTCGGACTCACGTTGCTTGTATTACACATGTCTAAACGATACATGCAAATGGCATGTAAAGGCGAAAAGGGTGAAGACGAATACAAATGTCTCACATACATTTGAGATCACAACGTTGAATGATGTGCATACTTGTGCCTCTCAGAATGCGGATAATGACAATCGAAAAGCAACATGAAGTGAACCGAGGAGGTTCAATTCGGATTTTGCCCAAGGATTTGATTGTAGGAACAATGAAAAGCGAGCTCCGCGACCCCTAGGTATCCGTGTACCTAAGAACCTTGGATTAGGACCTCGACCCCTAGATATCCTTGTATCTAAGAACCTCGGTTTGTGAACGCCACAAGGTATGCTCACGACCTTGATAAGTTCGGGTTTGAATACTCTACTCAGAATACTCACAAGTTCAAGAAGAACTCAAATAAATATATTTCACTCAAAATTTTAACTATCTAATACAATGACTCTATTTGCCTTTATATAGGCTACATACTCAAGGAAATAAAACAAACTAGCAATGTGGGATAATTAAAAGCTAATTTTCGCCACTTTAGTTACTAATGGACTTAACTTGACTCTAATAAGCCCAAATGGCTTTTATTTGCTGAAAATAAATACTTAACCCAATATACTATCATATAGGCACCTCCCCTAATGGGTTTTTGGCCTTTACTACTAAAAAATATCATAAAAGACTCTAAGTATTAATTCAGGCCCAACATCACAAATAATGGTTTTCATGGTCGCGTTATTTCAAGTCGAAGTTCCGGGACGGATCACATCATTCCCTCCCGGTTGGAAAGGATTCGTCCTCGAATCAGAAGGATGTCATATAGCTGATCAATTTGCACAAAGTCTTGAGAACCCACAAAAAACGCCAATGATATTCCGGGATCAAATATAATACGTAGAGACAACTTCAAATGATTGGCATGGTGATATGAAGATCCATGCTTTACCAATGAAAAATCAGAAATAGCTCTCGGCTTGATGTAAATGTGGTTGAAAACCTGGAAAGAAGCAATATAATCACAGCATGTCGTATACTGTGAGGTATCGGCATGCGCACAAAATGGGTCAAAGAATGTATGCTCCGGTTTCCCTTCAATATGATCAGGACCAAGACAAACCATAGGCAATATAGGGGCTGCATCGGAGGTATCCAACAGCCCGGTGTCCTCTTCATGAGGATGATCATCATGTACCTGCAAAGAAGATTCAACAAAACCGGAACAAGAATTGAGGACCATAGCATCATCTTTTGCCTCAACCAAAAACAACTCTGCGCGTTCTTCCTCCACAATAGACACCTCAGACACCTCTACTTTCTCTTCTACAAATTCAGGCTCATTCTCAATATTCATCTCCACCACACTCTTATCTTCATCGTTTTTCAACTCTTCCTCTCGAGTGTTAACAATCTCTTTGTTTGTCGCTTCAACCAAGTCTTTTGCCCTTGCTGATTCACGTTTCAAACGAGCTTCCTCATCAATTCTACGTAGTTCTTGCAAGAATTTAGGAAAATCTTGAAAGTTATGGTCATCCCCTTTACAATGACCGCAAAAAACAAAAAAACACACCTTTGGAAGCTTTCTTCAGCTTTATATCATGACTCTCACGCTTCTCAGCTTCCACATTTTTGGATTCATCATTCTTGAAATCACCCTCGTGTATATAGGGTAGCGACTCAAGAACATACTTCTTGCCATAATAAGAAAAAGAATACCGAGTGCGGGACGAATTAGGATGTACCTTGTACAATTGTAACCATGGCTTTGCTAATATCAAGTGGTCACGTTTTAAAGCACCACATCACATAATGTATTAGAGCGATGACCTCCAACGGACAAATAAATCCATGTTTGCCTTGTAACCAAAAACGGACGACTTCCAACAACAAAGTAATAAGGATAAGGATGTTTTTCTGTCGGCAAGTTCAACTCTTTAACTACCCTACTGCTAATCAGATTCTCTTCTTCCAGATGATCAATGCACAACTCGTATGCATTGTTTTGAATTAAACAAGGTGTGAGAAATATGTCATATGCCATGATAGTATCAGCAAAATATTTATCATCACAACTCTCGTGTTTCTCACACTCCTCGTGTAGATTTCAAAAGTAGAACAAACCAAAACAATGAGCAAACCCTAAATATGATACTGTCAGAAAGTTCCAGAATTTAAGCAGTGGCTTTTCCTACAGATTGTGCTCAAACTACTTCGAATCTGGAAAAACTCAAAAGACGAAAGTTGTAGAATAGAGAATTTCCTGTAATAACGCAAATTTTTAGGGGATTTGGAGTTGAGTAACCTACTCAAATCTAAACCGTAAACAGATCGACGGCTGCAGAATATCAGACAGGACGGTCGCTGTTGTGGGGCGATTTTGACTAGGATAAGCTCCGAATTCAAAGATGAGGTAAATAGAGAAAACATAGATAACAGGTTGATTTAGATGTGGTCAAAATTTCAGATTGTTTGGAGGTGGTTTGGGTATTAAACGACCTGATACAAAAACGGGTTTGGAAAAATTAGGATTCTGAAAAATTAGGGTTCTTGGGGAAAGTTTGAAGGTTTGAAGAATCTTCAAGTTTTTCCGGGTAAGATTATGAAGATTTGAAGATTTATGATGTTCTTGGCTGGGGTACGACAAAATAATTAAATAAAAACGAATTTGTTTTTTTTTTTTGGATAATAATTGAAATAAAGAACAAGAAATAAAATTGGATATTTGTTACCTACAATGCCTGGCTCTGATACCAACTGAAGTGAACCGAGGAGGTTCAATTCGGATTTTGCCCAAGGATTTGATTGTAGGAACAATGAAAAGCGAGCTCCGCGACCCCTAGGTATCCGTGTACCTAAGAACCTTGGATTAGGACCTCGACCCCTAGATATCCTTGTATCTAAGAACCTCGGTTTGTGAACGCCACAAGGTATGCTCACGACCTTGATAAGTTCGGGTTTGAATACTCTACTCAGAATACTCACAAGTTCAAGAAGAACTCAAATAAATATATTTCACTCAAAATTTTAACTATCTAATACAATGACTCTATTTGCCTTTATATAGGCTACATACTCAAGGAAATAAAACAAACTAGCAATGTGGGATAATTAAAAGCTAATTTTCGCCACTTTAGTTACTAATGGACTTAACTTGACTCTAATAAGCCCAAATGGCTTTTATTTGCTGAAAATAAATACTTAACCCAATATACTATCATATAGGCACCTCCCCTAATGGGTTTTTGGCCTTTACTACTAAAAAATATCATAAAAGACTCTAAATATTAATTCAGGCCCAACAGCACAAATAATGGTTTTCATGGTCGCGTTATTTCAAGTCGAAGTTCCGGGATGGATCACATCACAACACCTATTGTTCTTGCGAGTTTGCAAAGTCAGAAAATGGAAGAACTCGGAAATGAGTATAAACCCAGACATATTATGGAGGACATGCTCACAACTTACAGTGTACAGTTGACTTATGAACAAGCATACCGAGCTCACGAGATGATGAGAATGCTGGTTAGAGGTTCACCGACGGAGTGTTACAATGCGATACCCTCGTACCTGTGGATGGTGTGTGTTGGACTTATTTCTTAGTTTTGATGATGAGTGACATACTAGCTGTTATAGTGCAAAGGCAAAAAGATGTCTAGATAAAATGTATAGGTTTATTAGAGTTTGATTCATAAATAGGTTTGATCAAACAAGCATCAGAAAGGTCTTTGATTGATATCGCAGACCGGTCTCAGTCGATAGGAGTAGATAGGTCGATGAGACTAGTCGGGAAACTCTTTCAAGATCAAGAGATGAAGATCGGAAGGTCGAGGCTCAAACTCAAGAAATGAAGGCTAAGGGATCAAACTTAGTAATTCAAGTCAAGGATATGGAATCGAAATTTAGGCAAGTCTGTGATGACCTAAATCGATTACATATACCTTGTGTAGTAAGGTCTAAGTTCCATAAGTTGGATGATGTTTGGAACTTAGTTACAATTAAAATGATGTAATCTAACTACACAAATAAAAGTTAGATAGAAGTAATCATTTGCATTGTATTTTATATCTGATTATATGATGATCAAGAGATCGATAGGTATCTCGTGAGACTCATGAACTCTCTTGATGTATTACCTCGATTAATTCAAGATTATCTTGGAAGATTACATGGATAAGGACAGCCAACTACCTCTGACTTATCAAGAAAATCAAAGGCTGAGATTAAAAAGACGTTGGGATGATCCATATTTTTATCCATTGGATACAAGTCAGGGGTGGGGCAGATCAGACTGTCAAAAAGGAATTTCGGCAAAGTGTCGACCCTATGAATAGTGATGATTGCTTATCGATGGGACAAATACAAGGAACGGTCACATTTGAATTTCAAATACAAGTCACATGCATTCCTACCTATAAATAGAAGACTTTCAACTCAAGAAAAGTGGATGAACTTTCGGGATAAACTTTAAGTGATAATATCGAAATGAAACACACCTCTTTGAACTTACTAAGCTTAAGGTTCTTTGATCTAGTTATTTTCTTCAAGTGCATTCTCGTGTTCAAGCTACATCAAGCATACACACTTGAAGATCGCAAGTCATTGATTACATCATCCTAATCAAGTCTGCCAGAATCGAATCATTTATTTGATTCATTCTTTATTTTATAAAGAACCTGCTGAAGACAGTGAAGCATCTGTTAGGTGTGAAAGACTGTTGTTTGTGGTGGAGCTGGTGAAGAGGCAATCCTACCCTTCAAGGACCAGTGGAAGACTAAGGAGCAGCAATTCTACCTGTTCCCAGTTTTCAGTTTGTGAAGCCATAGTCATTGGTGAAGGACAAACAACTTAGGAATCTTTGTAACAGCTACCTCAAAGATCTCTAGTGAATTTCCTCCAACATCACAGGAGAAGAGTGGACGTACAGGATTACATCACCTGGAACCACTATAAAAACCTGCCTACTTACTCTTTGCTTTTACTTTCTGCACTTGTTTTATTTCACTCATCAACCTACTGAATCTAGCAACTGAAATCACACACCGCACTCATGAGTATCTAATACTTAGTATCATATTTAACAACAAGTAATAAGGCTTAAATTTTGATATTATTCCGCTGCACAAATTCAGCAAACTCAACTATCAGACTCTCGTTTATCAAAGACCCTATCGAAGTCTCAAGCAGACTCAAGTATCGCCAGATCTTTGAAGTTGCAGAATTTGTTAACTCAAAGTTTTAAGTGTTAAGTTTATTCACCCCTCTAAACTTAACCAAAGCCTTTTCAAGGGACCAACAATTGGTATCGGAGCAGTGCTTCTGTTCTGAAGGAATCCTACTTGTTGTGCTTGTGAAAATTCTTTAAAACTTTCTTTCAAGTTACTGATTTTCAAGACTTGCATCATGGACAACACACAGTATGCTAGAACTATGTTGATGTGTTCTCTTGATAGATTTGATGAGTATAAACGTCGAATGCAGGCATCTTGTCGCTACTCATGATGAGATGATGGATGTACTAACCGAAGGACCACTTGGAGATTACAAAAGCGTGAATGGGTGGTGAGAGAATCGAGTACATTCTAAACCAAAAGAGAATGGAATGCTGAAGATGTAAAAGAGCAAATCTCAACAACATTGCTATTGACATCATTTCTGTAACCTTGGATAGCAATATGTATATGAAGGTTAAAGATTGCAAGGCGCAAAGGAACTTTGGGATAAGATTCACTTAATCTGTGAAGGAACTGATGCAATAAAGAAGAACAAAATCGATGTGGCTGTAAAGAGATTTCAAAAGTTCAAGATGCTACCTAATGAAACTATTGAGCAAATGGAATCAAGATTCAATGCAATCTAGATGAACTTACCTGCTGAGTGTAAGTTATTCAAAAGAGGAAATAAACACCAAAATTTTGGAAGCTCTACCTGCAAGAGATGTTTGGAAAATGAAGGTGACTGCAATTGAGGAAATGAGAAAGTTGCATGAAAAAGACACCTTCAAATTATTTTCAGATTTAAAGGCTTATGACTTTAGCAAAAAGCTTGTGCTGGAATCGGAAAGGAAGAGCCAAAGACCACAAAGATTGGTCGCTTCACATCATGAAGAAACATCAGGAGGACAGGATGATATGCTGGATGAGATGCAAGAACAAATTGCCCTACTGAGCAAGAAAATCAGGATGATGAAGACTGGAAAGGCTCCTGCAAGAAATTTTACAAAAAGGCCTACTGAAAGAAGGAAAGAAGAACCAAGGAAAGATAATGACTATCTGTGCTTTCATTGCAAGAAACCAGGACACTTCAAACCTGACTGTCCTGAGTTAAAACAAGGCAAGGAACCTGATTATCTTTGTTTCAACTGCAAGAAGCCTGGACATTTTAGACTGATCGTCGGCACTCATCAAGACCAAAAGTCAACAAAGAAGACTTGGCAAGAAGGCTATGGTTCTTTGAAGATGAATCGGCTATGAAGTTGAATCAAAAAGGAAATGAATCGGATGACACCGCATCAAGTTCTTTCGATATGGAGGATTATGCTTTGATGGCTAATATGGATGGCGAGGAGGTATACAACATCTGTATCTATCAACACTCGCTGGAAGTGATTGTGAATCAACTTGTGGTTCAAATCCTAGAAATTTCGACAACAATGGGACTTTGGATGCCATCCTTAATCAAGCGAGGATAATACAATATGGCTATGAGGTTGTGAAGGTGAAAAAGAAACTCTTGAGTTAGAAGTTGGAAGATTGAAAGTGAATTAAGGGTTCTCAAGGGTAAGGAAAAGATGTTGAGCAGAATCAAAATAAGTCTCTTTGAACATCCAAAGACCTCTGAATCTATTTGAACCATCTTGTTCCAATATCGCATACAAATCGGGAAAGCCTTATGGGGATAGAAACAGGCTTGAATTTGGAACTCAAGAATCTAACAAGAGTGGATCCAAGAAGGTTATCGAACCTAGTACCAGAATTGGTCCTAAGTTTGTACCTGCACTAGATCCAACTCCCAGTAAGGTTTAAAATCCAATGAGAATGCTTCAAGGAAGCAAAATCGAAGTCTAAGAAGTCAACGACTCTAGTAAAAAGAATAAATCCAAAAATAGGACTGCTGTGCCTTCTAAGCCTGCTGATAGCAGACCTGCTACCAAGTCTGCTGGACCACAGAAGGGTAAGAAACAGAAATATTCCAAGGATAAGAATCCTAAACCCAAAAATGTTGATCATTCAAGGGATACTTATCTCAGGGGGAAAGGTAGACTGTTCCCTACTGATGATGATTGGAATATTCCTGCATCTACTGTTAAAAATAGTAAGTATAACCATATTGCTAGGGTAAAACCTATGCAATGGAATCAGCCAAGGGCTCAGCAGAGGACTTATACAAGGCCTCAGCAGAGACCTCAGCAGACTCCATATTATAGGGCTGTTCCTAACAGACAGCACACCTATGGTTATGCAAATGTTTTTAACAACAAGAATCACTTCAAACAGCATTATAAACCAAAAGGCCAGAAAACATATGTGATTCCTACACAACCTACTGTTAGAACTTATGGATGTGTGGAATACATGTATGAACCAAAGTATGAACCAAAGTATGACACATTCAGGAGAAGACCTTATGGAGACATGCCAAGGGTCATGCTTACCACTGACCATTATGGACCCAAACAGGTTTGGGTACCTAAAATGCATTAACTTTGTTTTGTAGGGTGTCTGGTACTTTGACAGTGGATGTTCCAGACACATGACAAAGAATAAGCACTGTTTATCAAACTTTGTGGCAAAAGATGGTCCAAGGGTGAATTTTGGCAACAAAAATACACCTGGATATACAAGAGGATATGGCACACTTATCGAAATGGACTTACAATCAAGAATATTGCATATGTGGAAGGATCTGGATTACAACTTGTCGAGCCTTTGGACAATTCGTGATATGGGATACAAGGTCACTTTTGACAAAGACAACCGCATTGTCATTAGTGAAAGAGGTGATCAAGTTGTACTTTGGCGGTAGAAGACAACGAATATGTATGTTGTGGATTGGTCTCACTGCAGTTCGAAACTCGTCTGATAGTGCATACCAAGTCCGAACTAAATTGGTTATGGCACAAGAAGTTGAATCACTTAAACTTTGATGATATTAATCGGTTGGTAAAGAAGAAGCGGTGGTTGGTTTACGAGATCACATTCAAGAAGGATGCTATATGTGATGCTTGTCGCCAGCGTAAATGAGATAAAGTCAAGTTTCAAATCAAAGACCAAACAATCAACTACTAATAGAGTGTTGGAGCCGATGCACATGGATCTTTTGGACCAATAACTCCAACAAGTGTAACAGAAAGAAGTATACCCTAGTGGTTGTGGATGATTATTCTAGATACACTTGGGTGATATTCATGAACAAGAAAAGTGAAACACTTCAAAGCATGCCTAATCTTTTGAAGAGATTACAAAATGAGAAAAGTTTAATGATCATAAAGATTAGATCGATCGAGTCTTGAATTTCTCAACAAAGTTATAAGAGAATATTGTGAACAGAATGGTGTACTACATCAACTTGTCGCTCTTTGGTACACCTCAACAAAATGGGGTTCTTTGAAAAAGAAACAGAACTTTAAAGGAAAGGGGAAGAACAATGATTTGTGAAGCATTGCTACCGAAAGATATTAAATCAAGCAAAGAATACAAAGATGCTATACACAAGCAGAACATCAAGAAACAAGAAGTCTTGAAGACACCTTATGAGATCTGGAATGGAAGGATACCTAACATATCCTATTTTCATCCATTTGGAAGCAAATGTTTTATTCTAAATCATAAAGTTCATTTGAAAACATTCCAACCAAAATCGATGAAGGAATTTTCTTAGGATATTCTTCATCACAGAGCATTGGTAATTGAACAAAAGAACATCTGAAACATGAAGAAACAATCCATGTTGTGTTTGATGAACCTAAGTTTCTTGGTATGGAAGATGAAGATTGTGGACTCTTTGAAAATCAACAAGTCACCGATCCAGATTGTGTTGAAGTTCGGAAAGATTAAATGACCTAAAAGTTTCGATCATCGTCTTTGAACACCCCCTGCGACAATGTTATCGATGCAACAACCCTGGCGGTTCAAGGATCTGTGACCTCCCTGTAGAAGAAACTACAAAGCAGACCTATCAAGATGATGTTCTCGAAAATCAAAATAACCAAAATCCACAATGGTTAAGGAATCACCTGCTTTGAACAAGTTATTGGCAATGTACACAAGGTGTAAGGACTAAGACAACTGGAAGCTATGTTTACTTGTTTTCTATCTCAAATGGAACCTAAAGTTGTTGAAGAAGCAATTTGAGATCCAGATTGGATAATTGCCATGCAAGAAGAATTAAATGAATTTGAAAGAAATCAAGTTTGGACACTAGTTGAAAGGCCAAGTTATGCAAATATCATTGGTACTAAGTGGGTATACAGAAATAAACTTGATGAATCGGGTACCATTGTGAGAAATAAGGCCGGAGTAGTTGCAAAAGGCTATTCTCAAGGTAAGGAATAGATTTTGATGAAACTTATGCACTGTTGCAAGATTGGAAGCTATCGATTATTTTTGGCACATGTTGCATACAAGAACTTCAAAGTATATCAAATGGATGTCAAGAGTGCATTTTTGAATGGTATCCTGTATGAGGAAGTGTATGTTCAGCAACCTCCTGGATTTGAAGTTAAAGATCAAGAAGATAAAGTGTATAGACTCAACAAAGCACTTTATGGATTAAAGCAAGCACCAAGAGCTTGGTATGAGACTCTATCTCAATTCTTGGTGGACAATGGTTTTACAAAAGGCACCATTGACAAGACACTTTTCAGAATCAGTGAAGGGGACAGCACCCTGCTGGTACAAATTTATGTGGATGACATAATTTTTGGTTCTGAAAATGATTTACTTTGTGAAAAGTTTGCAAATCTAATGAAGAGTAAATTCCAAATGAGTATGATGGGAGAAATGAATTACTTTTTGGGATTGCAAGTCAAACAAATGAAGGATGGAATCTTCATTCATCAAACCAAGTACACCAAGGAGTTGCTGAAGAAGTTTGGTATGGAAAATAGCACTAAAAATTCAACTCCTATGAGTACAAACATCAGATTGGATGAAGATAAAGAAGGCAAAGATGTTGATCAGACATTATACAGAAGGATGATAGGCAGTCTGCTGTATCTCACTGCCAGCAGACCTGATATATCCTTTGCTATAGGTGTTTGTGCAAGATTTCAATCTAAACCTAAAGAAAGTCATTTAGGTGCAGTTAAGAGATTTCTCAAGTATCTCAAAGAGACTTTGGGAGTAGGGATATGGTACTCCAAGGAAGGAAGCTTCAAAGTTATATCCTACTCAGATTCTGATTATGCTGGATGCAAGATTGATAGAAAAAGCACAACAGGAACCTGTCAGTTAATGGGAAATAGACTGGTCTCCTGGTTTAGTAAGAAAGCAATTCTATTTCAACTTCCCACTTGAAAAGCCGAATACATTCTTCTTTGGAAGTTCTTTGTGGCACAAGTAGGGGGTGTTCACGGTTCGGTTCGATGCGGTTAATGGCCAGAATCAAACCGAACCAAAATTTCGGTTAATAGATATCCGAAACCAAACCGAACCGTATGCTTTAGGAAACCGAACCGAACCGAACCGAAATATATGGTTCGGTTCGGTTCGGTTAACCGAAAACCAAATGCTATTTAACAATTCTATTTGGTTCTAAACGGTTTCGGATAACGTTTCGGTTATACGCTATTTTTATAACAAAATTGTAATATTTTGGTTATAAAAACTAATTATACATGTTGATAGAAACGGTTCAGTTAACGGTTTTTTGTTTGAAACGGTTTCGGTTCGGTTAATTATTTGGTTTTTAATTCGGTTCGGTTTTCGGTTCGGTTAATTGTTCGGTTTTTAATTCGGTTCGGTTTTCGGTTCGGTTCGGTTCGGTTCGGTTTGTAGCGTTAACCGTAACCGAACCGAAATTTTCGGTTTCTCTATATTATTAACCGAAACCGAACCGAAAACGAGTATTAACCTAACCGAATTACCTCGGATCGGTTTGGTTTTCGGATAAACCGTATCCGTGAACACCCCTATGCACAAGTACTATGGCTAAGACAACAATTAAGGGATTATGGAATTGAAGAAAAGGAAATTCCAATTATGTGTGATAACACAAGTGCAATTGCAATCATAGAAAATCCTGTTTTGCACTCAAGAACCAAACACATTGATGTGAGGCATCATTTTATAAGAGATCATGTTGAAAAGAAAGATGTGGTGGTTCTATACATCCTCATGAAGATCAACTTGCTGATATTTTCACTAAGCCACTTGATAGTGAAAGATTTGCCAAATTAAGGACTAAACTTGGAATATTAAAGGTTGACTGATATTCAGCAATGTACTGGAATTCACCAAGGGGATTAGTCTTTGCTATGTTGGGTGAGCTCACTTAGCAGATTAGTCATTGGTATCAACAATTCCATGTACTTATGTTTGGACAATTGAGCAAATGAGGTTGCCAAGGGGATTGGTCTTTGTCATGTTGGGCGAGCTCACTTGACAGATCAGTCATTGGTATTAAACTTCATCTTGTATTATCAATTGAACAAAACAAGAAGAAAACAAGGATCAACAGAGTATTTTTGTCGCCCAGTCTGAAGCCTACTTATCACAGAGATCTTGAGCCCACCTGTTGAGGATTACCCCTTTGGAGGAACGTTACTCACCAAAGTAATTAAAGTCAAAAAGCATATTGGCGGGATATTTATTTTATCCATTATAACCATGATTAACACGATCCAACGGTTACAAACATTATGGAGGAGTAGTGGGCCACGTGTCAAGACAAAGATTTACTCGAGATCTAATCGTGGTTACCTCAATGTACGTGCAATGACGATTTCAACCACTCACTTTGTCTATATAATCGATCATTATCTGCCAGATCGTCACTTGAAAATCGCTTTATCACAAAGAATCGTTTACCTTTGTGTGAACACAGATTTGAGATTCAATCTTCTTCATCTCTTCTTTCTCATTAAAATGGCGGAAAAAGTTGATGTACAAATTGAATCAAGCCAAAGTGTCAGAGGTTTTGTTGAAGATGCAAACAGAACTGAGTTGGCCATTAATATAGGTCGAAGAATAAGGAGGTTTGCAGGCTTGGAGAATAAACTCAATATCAGATTGGACACAATCTCATACACCAATGTTATTGATTTCTGGAAGAACATGATCGTGGAAGAAGGAACTGAAGCATTCAAAACCACTGTGAATGCTGAGGAGCTTGTAATCTCCTCCAGTCTACTGAGACAAGTGTTTGGTTTTGAAGAAGTTGTAGATGGTCCCGCAATCCTCAAGCAATGGGATTGAACAAGATGGCATTTGTGGATCGATTAAGATAGATCAAGACACAAAATGGAGTTCTGGCATCAAGCGCAAAGTGATTTGGCCTGAATACAACTCGCTAAGCAAGCGATTGCAAAGAACATATCGGGTTGGTTATAGTATGGATACTCTATCCGGACCCAAGATAGAGTTGATGATGATCATTTGCGAGGAGTTTGAAGTTTGATTGGGCTGGTTACTTCATTTTTATATGAAGAAAGTTGCCAAGGAAGAGAAAGCAGGAAAAGGAAATCAATGGCCTTACCCCCAGGTTTAATGGTCCAGACTCTCTTTGAATCATCTGCAGGTTCACGATCTTGAATCAGTAAACATAAATCAGTCCAGATACAAGAAGGAGATTGATTATGCAATTCCTGGACTTGATGATGATGAAGAGATTCTTTGGAGAGGCTACACGATGATGATAATGATGATGATGATGGTGATGTTTGGTGGTGAGCGGAGTTCAAAGAAACTAAGAAAATATCTATTAAAACTCTTTGCACCAAAGAAAGTTTTGTTGTTAAGAGAAAGAGTGGAGATAAAAGAAAACAACCGAGGCATCAAAACCTCAAAGAAAACAAGGAAGGAAACAAAGACAGATCGTTGAGAGTGCTAAGGGTCAAGTGGAGGTTATCGACCTCTGTGGGTCAAAGAAGAACTGTTGTTGAAATTCTAAGGAACAACAGAAAGAAGACAGAGAAAGAGAAAGTCTCATGTGGTTGATAAAGATGATGAACCCTCTCCAAGAGAAGGAAGGAAATTGCCAAAAAAGAAGAAATATGGAAAGGGCAAAGAGTGAAAAACACGGAAGCTCAAAGGATTCAAGAAGAAGCACCAGTAGAAGAAGAAGGTGTGAGGTTTGTGAGGGTGAGCCTCTAACTATCATTCCACCTGGTGATCACCGACTCTCACCAAGAGAGGTGTCAAGTCTCATCGATCTTTGTCGACAAAGTTGTTTCTCGAGCAATCTGTTGAAGATATCACAGCAGTCTCTGTGATCCCGAGCCTCTGTAATGTCCATCGAAGAAACCACAAGAAACCACTCGAACTCGAACTCTTTGTGGTAGTTGAAGAGGTGATTGAAGACTTGGTTGAAGACCCCGCAAGTTTGGCAATAATTCGGGGAAGAGCAAGATGTCGCTAACCTGGCTGATGAGCATGTAAGTCGAGGGAACCAAGTGTGATCTGAGATGGAAGTAGTAGGTACAAATGTCGATCCACAAAGAAGAACTTGACTTTCAAACATCTGTAGAAGAGACCATGGGTCCGCTTGTTGGAACCTTTGGAGGTCAACAAGCTACCTGAGTCTGCTCCAGGAGATCTTTCATGCCCTTTGAGAGGCATGTGAAAGAGAGAAGAAAATCGAAGAATATGTGGATCCCAAACTTCAGCAAATTGCTGATTATTTTCAATGGAAGTTTGGTTTCTATAAGAGACAAAAGCCAGCTGCTGAACCTATGACTGATTTTGAGGAATGGGCTTTTAACAAGTTGGGAGTAGAGAACTTGCTGGATCTGGTTGATACCACCCTGCTGCAATCCAGACTGATGGATCTGTTTGATGAGCAACAGAAGGAGGAGGGTATTAAGTTTAGGGATCCAAGAGATGGAGATGATGACTCTTCCTCATCATCTGACTCCAGAGGAGATTTCCCCTCCGGACCAGGAGGAACCAGTGGGACTGCATTGATAAATGAACCTCCCGCAACACTGCCATCGATATCTTTGGTAAGTCTGCCGAGGGCCAAGAGATCGGGAGAAATGGATGAGGATCTACAGGATCTCACCATGGATGATCTTGAAGCACGATCAATGAAGGAATCACTTTGAGTCGGGTAGGTAATTTGGTGATGAACCAAGTATATTACATGTTGTAGAGCCTGGCTGCACAAAATGAAGATGAACAGAGTGAGGATTTGGATGGAGAAACGATTCATCGATTTTAATGAACCTAGTGCCACTGTAAGAGTCCATTGAATATCAAGATGGATTTGACATTGAAGGCACTCTTACTAAAATCGCCATCATCCTCGCACAAGATTGGTCATGCAGAAGGTTTTCGTGTGGATAATGAGGCTATATTCAATCCACGAGAGAATTGAAGAGGAGGTACAGTTCTTTGGGATACAAACAAAGACTCGCACAAAGGTTGAACAGAGAGTGCAGCCGCTTGAGTCTCAAACAAAGACTGGACACACAGTTGGAACAAACTTTGGGTTTGGAGGAAACCCCTATTGTTGATGAGGTCTGCTTTGTAGTGGAGCCTGGAGCCAAGGACACTTGTAGGAAGGATAGTCGACAAGCTCTTTGTTGTTAATCAAGAAGAACAGCTGCTGGACTATGACTACAGTGATGAAGAATTTCAAATTTTTGGAGAAGAAGAAGTTGGTGAGGAACCTGCACAAGATCCGGTTATGGAAGACATTCTTGGTGCAATGGTAGAGGAAGGACCTCCCCCTGCTGGGAGAGATATGAGTAAAGCAATGGTCATCAGCAGACAACGAGCACAATACAGAGTGGAGGAGTCATTGATGGATCTACCGTGAGAGAATGAGGAGTGAAGTGCCAGTTGAAGTGTTCAATGAGTTGAGGACTGTAAGGCATGATATGCATCAGTTAAGGACACAACTGGACAGACAGGAACAGAGATTTGAAGAACTGATGAAGATGGTGAATGAAAACAGACAGTCTGTTGATACAGTTGCTTCAAATTTTACATCCACTCAAAATGCTGTCACTGATATGATGCTAGATGTGAGAGGCATCAAGGTTGGAAATACTGCCAAAGACAAGTTTCTAAAAGACCAACTTATTTCTATCCATGAGAAACTTGATAAGCTTGCTGATACGCCTAAACCTGCTGAGCCTACTGTTGCTGCACAACAACCTGCTATGCCTGATCCCAAACTTACTGAAAGGATCAACAGACTGGAGGAGACATTGAAATCCAGGATTAATTCTCTTGATACTAGAACTGGAACTATGGAAGGTCAATTGCATAGAGTGATAGTATCACAGAGGCTATTCATGGCCTTATATCCCGCTTTGTTGATGATGTCACTAAGGGGGAAGAGGGCTAATCACCGCAAAGAAAGGAGGTCGCAAGACTCTTTGCACGTAAGAGATGGACAGATGATACAAATGCCTTCAGGCAACCTGCACCTGGCAGAGTCCAACTCACTGATGATCTACTTAGACAGTACAAGAAAGAGTATTACAACAGGAGGAGACCTTATCATGACATGGGATTTCATGAAGGTCTTAACTCTTTCTTGAGTTTGAAATTTTGGGAAGCAAGAGTCAGAGCTCTAAGGGCAAGCAACAGAAGTAGAAGAAGTAGCAGAGGTGATAAGGTGCTACCTATTACAAAGGCAAAGGACTCACTGGATGAATTCAAGGAGCTGTATATGAGGTTTGGATTCAGAGTGAATGACATCAATCTTGTCCTGCCTGAAGCATGGAACTGGTGGAAACAAGTCAATTCTTATATTGATTTTACACTAATTGAGAATGAATGGATGAGTCAAATGATAGAAGAGATCAGAGCCTATCAAGAGCAAGCTGAGAAGGCTAGAAGAGAAAGAGAGAAGAGACAATAGATCAAAGATACTTATTACTCTTTATCCTTGTCTTTGATCTAGTTTGTAATAACCGAACAATGTTTATAATGAGAATTGACTGAATTTGTTCTGTTTTTTGTATTTTATCTTTTGCTTTGTCGATTAGGTGAGGTAGTGGCATCATCACCAAAAAGGGGGAAATTGTTGGACTTATTTCTTAGTTTTGATGATGAGTGCCATACTAGCCGTTATAGTGTAAAGGCAAAAGATGTCTAGATAAAATGTATAGGTTTATTAGAGTTTGATTCATAAATAGGTTTGATCAAACAAGCATCGTAAAAGGCTCTTGATTGATATCGCCAGATCGGGTCTCAGTCAAGTAGGGTAGATAGGTCGATTAGACTAGTCGAGAACCTCGCCAAGATCAAGACCGAAGATCTGAGTCGAGGGCTCAAACTCAAGAAATGAAGGCTAAGGGATCAAACTTAGTAATTCAAGTCAAGGATATGGAATCGAATTTAGGCAAGTCTCGTGATGACCTAAATCGATTACATATACCTTGTGTGTAAGGTCTAAGTTCCATAAGTTGGATGATGTTTGGAACTTAGTTACAATTAAAATGATGTAATCTAACTACACAAATAAAAGTTAGATAGAAGTAATCACTGCATTGTATTTTATATACAGATTATATGATTATCACAGATCGATAGGTATCTCAAAGAGACTCATGAACTCTTTGATGTATTACCTCGATTAATTCAAGATTATCTTGGAAGATTACATGGATAAGGACAGCCAACTACCTCTGACTTATCAAGAAAATCAAAGGATGAGATTAAAAAGACGTTGGGATGATCTATATTTTTATCCATTGGATACAAGTCAAAGGGTGGATGTGATCGCATTTCACAAAAGGAATTCGACAAAGGTCACCCTATGAATAGTGATAGATTGCTTATCAGATGGGACAAATACAAGGAACGGTCACATTTGAATTTCAAATACAAGTCACATGCATTCCTACCTATAAATAGAAGACTTTCAACTCAAGAAAAGTGGATGAACTTTTGGGATAAACTTTAAGTGATAATACTGAGCTGAAAAACACCCTGCTGAACTTACTAAGCTTAAGGTTGCTGATCTAGTTATTTTCTTCAAGTGCATTCCGTGTTCAAGCTACATCAAGCATACACACTTGAAGACTCGCAAGTCTTGATTACATCATCCTAATCAAGCCGCCAGAATCGAATCATTTATTTGATTCATTCTTTATTTTATAAAGAACTCTCTTGAAGACAGTGAAGCATCTCGTTAGTGTGTGAAAGATCGTTGTTTGTGGTGGTGTGGTGAAGAGGCAATCCTACCCTTCAAGGACCAGTGGAAGACTAAGGAGCAAAGCAATTCTACCTGCTCCTGGCCAGATTTGTGAAGCCATAGTCATTGGTGAAGGACAAACAACTTAGGAATCTTTGTAATAGCTACCTCAAAGATCTCTAGTGAATTTCCTCCAACATCACAGAGAAGAGTGGACGACAGATTACATCACCTGGAACCACTATAAAAACACCGCCTACTTACTCTTTGCTTTTACTTTCGCACTTGTTTTATTTCACTCATCAACCCATCGAATCTAGCAATCAAATCACACACCGCACTAATGAGTATCTAATACTTAGTATCATATTTAACAACAAGTAATAAGGCTTAAATTTTGATATTATTCCATTTGCACAAATTCAAGCAAACTCAACTATCAAGAGACTACTCATTTATCGTTGACCTCTATCGAAGTCTCAGAGACTCTGAAGTATCGCAGACATTGAAGTTTGCGTAATTTGTTAACTCCAAAGTTTTAAGTGTTAAGTTTATTCACCCCCCTCTAAACTTAACCAAAGCTTTTCAAGGGACCAACAAAGTGTGAGGCCAATGAAGGGACCTATGTTGACTTTCGACTTGATAACTGGGAAGGTTCGAGAGTTGTTTCATGGCTTTGGGAGCAAGTCGTCGTGGGTTCAAGTATTGTCGATCTATTTTGTGTGTGGACGCCACTCATTTAAAAACCCGTTTCTCAGGTCAACTATTCTGTTGCTGTAGATTCCGGTGACCACCTATTCCCTGTAGCCTTCGGTATTGCTGAAAAAGAATGCAAAAATTTATAGGGGTATTTAATGAGACAATTGAGGGTGGCCATTTGAGGTATCCATGCTGAAAATTTGAGCTTTATATCTGACAGACACAAGGCTATTAGAAATGCGGTTGGTCAGGTATTTCCCAATTCATATCACGGTGTTTTCTATCATCATTTAAAGGGCAATGTAACAAAAAATGGAAGGATTACGGTTTTTGTGAAGACACATTCTATCAAACAGCCTATGCATTCTTGGAGGCCGAATTTCTCCGAAAGTACGCCCTGATCAAGGCATAATGTCTTGGCGCATATCTAAAACTAGAAGAAATAGGTGTTGAACGGTGGGCGCGTGCCAAATTTCCTGGGAAAAGATACGCCTTAATGACAAGCAATTACGCTGAAAGTTTCAACTATGTGATTAGAGGAGCTCGTCGTTGGCCCGTTCCTAGCCTGTTGGAATTCATTAGAGCTACACTACAGAGATGGTATAATGATAGATTTACGTAAGGCGCTTGATTGTGCGATCGTGTTAGCACCGGAGATCGATACAATAGTGGCTTCGAATATTACTGCTAGAAGGATGTTCAGGGTTAATCCTATTAACCCCGATGAGTTTGAGGTTCATGGAAATAACTTGCTGTTCTCGGTGAAATTTATGGTTTTTATCGCATTATTAGAGAACAATATCTTTCGTATTTTAGTAATTTTTAGAGAAAATTATGTGTTTAAGGCTTGAATTTGAATAATGGGTTTAAAAGTATTAAAAGTGTAATTTGGGCGATTTTATGTGTTTAATTTACGGAATTATTATTATTTGAAGATTACTACATTTTGCAATGTTTATTTATCTTATAGGAGCTTAATTTCGAGTGCATAAAGAGGATTAATGAGGCTCAAGTTCGAATTACAAGAGATAGAGATGGATTTAGCTTGAAGAAATTGGATAAAGTTAGAGAAATCCGACCTCAAAACAATCCAAACTGAAGGCTCGCATCCCGTCCATTTCAGACGGGCGTCCACTGATCTTGGACGAGTGTCCAGGAGTGAACTGGCGCCCATGCGGCGTCGTAATCGTATTTTACGTCCATGCATCGATTCTATAAATACAAAGAAGAATTTCCAACCCTAATGGGATACTTTTATACAACCGCCGCACTAATATACGTAAAAAACGGGCGCCTAGAGAGTTCGGCCGCATCTTCTCTTCATGAAGATGAGTTCTTCCAATCCAACGATCACCAACATGATTGTTGGCTAAACGCATAGCAGTGGAACAACCGGAGGATATCACATCAACATCATCACAACCATGATTCGTTAGTTTATCTTTAGTTATGATTTTGAATACTTTGTTTTATTTATCGTTTGAATCCTGATTTAATTGTTAAGAGTTTTATTAGATAGGAATGTCAATGAAACTTTATGATTGTTTGAATTTTTATGGAAATATAATTCAACATTAGTTTTCTATTTCAATCGATACAATTGATGATGTTTTGAGGAATCATATATTGTTAGTTGGGTATTACAATTTGGGAACGAATTGTTGATCTTGTGATGAATGTTATTTGATTTTCTTGGAAAAGTAAACAAACCCTAGAAATCGATCTAAAGGAATTTAGTCGGTTTCGCGAGTGATCATACCAATAAAACTGTATTCGAATCATAAACTGGTTGTTTGATTGTTGAGTGATTGATTCTAGGTGTTCTACTGTCTCCCTTTTATAATTCGAAGACAAAGTCGTTTGTTTCAACGTTAGTCTTAAGTTAGTTAATTGAAACCTCAATCTTTGCTGTTTTATTTCCTGCATATTTCCAGTTAAATCGTATCCGGACGCCCGTCTGTCTAAGCGGACGCTCGTCTACTCTTGAATATTTCCTGTTTTATGTTTATTTTTAGTTGCTGTTTTAGTTTCTTTTCTTTAGTTTTTAGTGTATTTCTTAGGTTTAGTTTATAGTTAGATTAACCTTAGTTTTAGGTAATAATTAGTGACATATTTGATAGAATAACTGCCCTTAATCCGATAAACATTCGACTTCTTAGACGACCCGGTAACACCCTCTACTACGATCCTTATACTTGGGGTGTTTCGGTTTATAAATTTAAAACTAGTTTTTACCGAACAAGTTTTTGGCGCCGTTGCCGGGGAGTCGGTAACGGTTGTCGGATTCTTCATAGGACAGTTTTCTGTGTCAAAAGGGATCGCTTTTAGCACGCAGTAGTATTTTGGCCGTAACTTTCGGCTCGAGTGTCCGTTTGGAACGCAGGACCCCAATTCGGAAAGCTCGTTCCGACGCCGACGACGTGGTGAACTGGCGTCCATGCAGCGTCCAGGAGTGAACTGGCGTCCAGAATCGTATTTTACATTCAGAGAGTTCAGACGCAGGCCAAACGCACGTCCGTGTTCCGTCCCAAGTTTCTGGACGAGTGTCAGGATATTCAGACGGGCGTCCAACCCGATTCATCAGAAAGCGGCCGACATCGATTCCTATAAATACAAAGAAGAGCCCCAACCCTAATGGGATACTTTTATACGGCCGCACTAATACGTTAAAAAAACGGCGCCACTAGAGTTCAACAGATCTTCTCTTCATGAAGATGAGTTCTTCCAATCCAACGATCACCAACATGATTGTTGGCTAAATGCATAGCAGTGGAACAACCGGAGGATATCACATCAACGTCATCACAACCATGATTCGTTAGTTTATCTTTAGTTATGATTTTGAATACTTTGTTTTATTTATCGTTTGAATCCTGATTTAATTGTTAAGAGTTTTATTAGATAGGAATGTCAATGAAACTTTATTATTGTTTGAATTTTTATGGAAATATAATTCAACAATAGTTTTCTATTACTCAGATGGATTCTGATACTACAGGAATTTGACCTTGAAATTAAGGACAAGAAAGGTAGTGATAATGTTGTGGCTGACCACTTATCTCGCCTAGTGAACGAGGGTGACGAAAATCCTAAGGAAATAGGCATTGACTTTCCGATCGAGCAATTAATGAGACTAGAGAATGTGAGGCCGTGGTATGTCGATTACGCCAATTACTTAGCGATCGGGCATTTAGAAGAGATGACGATCGAGGAGAAGAAGAAGTTTTTCGGTGACTTGAAGTATCTCGTATGGGAGGATCCACATTTGTTTAAAGTCCGCAAAGACGGGTTGCTCGAAAGGTGTGTTCCGAACATGAACAATTGGATATCTTAGAGCAATGTCATAGTGGTCCCGGCTGGTGGACACTACGGAGCACCAAAGATCGTTACAAAATCCTTCAAGTTTTGGTTTTTACCGCCTACTCGTTTAAAGATGTCAAGCCTTTTGCAAAGGCCGTGATAGATGCCAAAAGAGTAGGAGACTCAAGTAGTAGGATGGAGATGCCTTTGAGGCCTATCTTGGAATGTGAAGTTTTCGATGTCCGGGGCATTGATTTTATGGGACCTTTCCCATCATCGTGCTCTAACAAATATATTCTGGTCTGTGTTGACTATGTTTCCAAGTGGGTAGAGGCTATAGCCACCCAAACCAATGATCACAAAGTTGTAAAGAAATTCTGGAAAAGAATATCTTTACTAGATTTGGTCGTCCTAGAGCCCTTATATCGATGAAGGTTCAGATTTGTAATGCACCACTGGATAAAATTCTTGAGAGATATGGTGTCAAGCATAAAATTGGTACACCATACCATCCCCAAACCAGAGGCCAAGTCGAGGTAAGCAACCGGAGCCTTAAGCGGATTTTGGAGAAAACGGTGAATTCGAATAGAACCAAGCTGAGTCCGAAGTTGGACGACGCACTTTGGGCTTATCGCACCGCGTTCAAGACCCCTATGGGTACGCCACCATTTCAAATGGTTTACGGCAAGGCTTGCCATCTACCGGCCGAGTTTGAGCACACTGAGCCATCGGCTATTAAATTCTTAAACTTCGATAGCCAACTCTGTGGGGAGAAAAGATTATTGCAACTACATGAGCTCGATGAATTCAGACTCAGGGCCTACGAGAATGCCAAACTGAGCAAGGAAAGAACGAAAGCGCTCCACGATGCCAAGATAAAAGATAGAGATTTCAAGGTCGGAGAGATGGCTTTACTTTACAACACCAGATTACATCTGTTTGTTGGCAAGCTTAAGTCCAGATGGTCCGGACCCTTTGAAATTGTCGAAGTTCATCCGGGAGGAGCGATTTCCTTGAAAGGGTACAGCGGTCAACCTTTTAAAGTGAACGGTCATAGATTGAAAAAGTATTTTGGCCAACCTTATGAAGTACCTGAGGTCATATACTTTCAAAAGTTGGTGGACGTGCCTGATGTGTAGATTTGCGATGAGATTCCATCCGATTTCTTTGCTTCGAATGATGACATTCTTACCCTTAAAGAGGCTTCTACCACGACTCCTGCACCTATCATTCCGCTGGTGCCACATGTAGGAGAAGTTGAGACGAAGACGAAAGTCAGTGCTGTCTGGAGAGCCAAGTTAAAGAACTTGGTAGGGCACTTGACTTGTGGCGGTTGTGGTCAAACCTCGGTCTTTCCCTCTGATTCTGCTGATGAGGTGGCCGCGTTTAAACCAAAGTGGCCCGACCCGGGTTGACTTTGAGGATTGTGTCAAGCTAATGACATTAAAAGAGCGCTCCTAGGAGGCAACCTAGTTTTATTTTCTTTTCTTTTAGGTTAGTTATTATAGAAGTAGTACCTTGGTTGTTTGAGTGAGATGTTTATTCCGTTTACGTCTGCTGAATGTTTTGTTTGCTCATATACCCCTTGTACCCCGAGATTATCTCTATGTCGAGTGTTGCAGATACTTTTGAGCAGGTTTGCAAGCTTTTATGTCCAGTGTTGTCTATTCGAGTTGTAACGGTACACTCATGCTCCGGCCTGACCTCTGCCAACTTTCATACGACAACTACTGTTGAAACCAGCTAAGTTTTTTTTTATTTTTTTTATTTATTCTGCACATTCTGAGGACATAATGTGATTTAAGTGTGGGGGGGGGTAAATTGGGTATGTTTTTATGCTATATCCTTTGAAATATGAGTGAATGTTGAATTTCGAGCAAATTTAAAATTTTTGTGAATCTCGAGCATGTGATTGAAACTAAATGCTTGCTAGTTGTAGTTTTCTAACGATGATAGTATGTGACTTAGTGAGATAATTATAGCATGTCTTTACTTTCATGGAGCTAGTATTCATTTTTCACTCACGAAAGCCTTTGAGATTGAAGCAAGATTTTTGAACTATATTGTCCCGGATTTTATCTATGCAAAACAAACAAGTAATATAATTTATAAATCCGGTATTCCCCAAGTGCAGGGATCGTAGTATAGCGATTGATACCGGAGTCGATCTCAGGGAATCGAGGTTGTTTAATCTATTTTTATTAATTCTTCCTAAGAACGTCACAACACAAAACAAAACTAAAAACGAAAACAAACAAATAAACTGGACAGAGGATCAACAATCCAAAGCCGTGAAAGATCGCTATGAACCAAACTAACTAAACTAATTGTAATCTATAAACTAAGGAAACAACTCAATTAATTTAACAAAGAACAAGCAATGATCCACCTATCTCACAACTCTCAACTTCTACCCTAGATCGTTTGGTGAAGATTAAATAAAGGTTGTGGTTCACCTATCAAAGGTATGAACTTCTACTCTCAGTAGATAATTGTTTTGCAATCTTTTATCTCTCGATCTTAAAGATTAACGCTCTCAAACCAAAGGTGTAAGATTTATTCAATCTAGCAACCTAGATTTCTAACCTAACAACTCTCGTTATATATAGGTTAAAAGTATAATCTTTCCTATGGTGATCTAGGTTTACATCGATTTTCATCATATAGTAAACATCAACATGCAACATATCTCCCGATTTAAATTGCAACATAACAAATAAACATCGAAAAGAAACAATTTTAATTTAAATACTCACAAACATCCAAAGATTGAAATTGAAAACGTTGCGGAGATTGGCTTCACATGCTTGTTCAAGGAAGCCTTAGCTTCTAATCATTATCGAAATCGATCAACAAAATAAAAGGAATAAAAAGATGTTTTTGACTGAAAAGAAACAGCAAAAGTCGCCCCCAAGGGGCTTAGGGCCGCCTAGGGTCGAAATATGGTGATTAGGGTTTGGTAAAACGCGCCTATTTATAGGTTTTTAGGTCGGTTTCGCTGAGTCGGTCGTCCGGACGCTCGTCCACTATCTTGGACGCTCGTCCAACCTCTATGAACGGAGAATGAACGCTCGTTCAGTACGCGTCTGAACTCTCTGAATGTAAAATACGATTCTGGACGCCAGTTCACTTTTATGGACGCCCGTCCACTACTCAGCTCCAGTATTTTGCTCATAACTTCACTTCTAGGGCTCCGAATGAGGTGATTCAGCATGCGTTGGAAAGCTATTGCAATCCTCTACAACTTTCATCAAGACAACTTTCCCTGAAAGTGCCTACAAGTGTGGACAAAATCCCCATGAAGTGCCTGGTTCCGGTTTCTTGATCATTATCTCTTCCTTCTTCAATCTTTATCTTGATTTAGCTCGAATTATATCAACATTTGATCATCAATTTAGCCTCCAACATGTACCTACATGACATCAAAAACACCGCAAAACGTAACACAATCCAAATACTCGTAAAACCATAATTAAAACACATACACAACCTCATTTTGCGAATAAACTAATTAAAAACTCACTTGCTTAATAAATCATTTAAACACTCGTTTTCTATGCAAATTATACAAATACGGAGGAAATCATTATCAAATATAATGTTAAAAACCGTACAAAATCACCCTTAACATATATCCTTTCATTGTTTTAGTGATTTATCTTAGTAAGATCAGTATAGTAACACTTTAGTTAGACCGTGTACTGTGAATATCATAAAGGTTGAATGTGATGAGTGAGATGTAACTTATGTCTTGAAAAAAGTGAATGAATAAGCAATCATAATAAATACGTTTGTCGGAAGCTGGTTTATGATTGGAGTGCGGTAGGGCATTATCTCGAAATGTCCTATACCACTATGATGACCAAAAGCTCACGACAGTCAGGAGAAGCTACCTTATGATTTGAGTAAGGTAGGGTGTTATCACGAAACATCCTATTCTACTATGATGGGTAATAGCTCATTCTGATATGCATCAAATTTGAAAATTTTGGAAATGATGAATAAAAATAAAGTGAAGTTTTTGTTATCATGGATCTTATACCCAGTAGAACCGCATGATATGCTGTAGGGATTATCCTACTGAGTGCGTGGGAAGGCTTTGAGTGGAGCTATTACTGCCTATATCTAGGATAGTCATTGGATTTTTGAGAGGATATTTCTTTGAAAGGCTTGTTAAATTTGAAAAGGGCTTGTCACACATACACCGAATCTATCTCTGTGATGGTATTGTTTGCTATAGTTGTTGTATCTTTTGTTACGTGAGTTAGAGATCTATGTGGATTGCATGAAAGTTGAGCTATAGTTTTGATTGTTTTGTCCGGGACGAACAAAAGTTTAAGTGTGGGGGAGTTGTTCTCGGTGAAATTTATGGTTTTTATCGCATTATTAGAGAACAATATCTTTCGTATTTTAGTAATTTTTAGAGAAAATTATGTGTTTAAGGCTTGAATTTGAATAATGGGTTTAAAAGTATTAAAAGTGTAATTTGGGCGATTTTATGTGTTTAATTGACGGAATTATTATTATTTGAAGATTACTACATTTTGCAATGTTTATTTATCTTATAGGAGCTTAATTTCGAGTGCATAAAGAGGATTAATGAGGCTCAAGTTCGAATTACAAGAGATAGAGATGGATTTAGCTTGAAGAAATTGGATAAAGTTAGAGAAATCCGACCTCAAAGCAGCCCAAATGAAAGGCCTCTGCATCCCGTCCATTTCAGACGGGCGCCCATCGATCTTGGACGAAGCGTCAGGAGTGAATGGCGTCCATGCAAAGCATCCGTAATCGTATTTTACGCTCAGAGAGTTCGAGACGCAGCCAAACGCACGTCCGTGTTCCGTCCCAAGTTTTCGGACGGCGTCCGGATATTCAGGACGGGCGCCCAACCCGAAGCATCAGAAAGCAAACCGACATCGATTCCTATAAATACAGCAGCAGCCCCAACCCAAATGGGATACTTTTATACAGCCGCACTAATACACAGAAAAAAAAGGCGCCCTAGAGAGTTCAGCCGCATCTTCTCTTCATGAAGATGAGTTCTTCCAATCCAACGATCACCAACATGATTGTTGGCTAAACGATAGATGGAACAACCGGAGGATATCACATCAACGTCATCACAACCATGATTTGTTAGTTTATCTTTAGTTATGATTTTGAATACTTTGTTTTATTTATCGTTTGAATCCTGATTTAATTGTTAAGAGTTTTATTAGATAGGAATGTCAATGAAACTTTATGATTGTTTGAATTTTTATGGAAATATAATTCAACAATAGTTTTCTATTTCAATCGATACAATTGATGATGTTTTGAGGAATCATATATTGTTAGTTGGGTATTACAATTTGGGAACGAATTGTTGATCTTGTGATGAATGTTATTTGTTTTTCTTGGAAAAGTAAACAAACCCTAGAAATCGATCTAAAGGAATTTAGTCGGTTTCGCGATTGATCATACCAATAAAACTGTATTCGAATCATAAACTGGTTGTTTGATTGTTGAGTGATTGATTCTAGGTGTTCTAATTGTCTCCTTTTATAATTCAAGACAAAGTCGTTTGTTTCAACGTTAGTCTTAAGTTAGTTAATTGAAACCTCAATCTTTCTTTGTTTTATTTCCTGCATATTTCCAAGTTAAATCGTATCCGACGCCCGTCTATCTAAGCGGACGCCGCCTACTCTTGAATATTTCTGTTTTTCGCTTATTTTTAGTTGTTGTTTTAGTTTCTTTTCTTTAGTTTTTAGTGTATTTCTTAGGTTTAGTTTATAGTTAGATTAACCTTAGTTTTAGGTAATAATTAGTGACATATTTGATAGAATAAGCGCCCTTAATCCGATAAACATTCGACTTTCAGGGACGACCGGTAACACCCTCTACTACGATCCTTATACTTGGGGTGTTTCGGTTTATAAATTTAAAACTAGTTTTTACCGAACACTTGCTTCATGGGGTGGTAAATCTACGAGAGATGAAGTGTTATTGTGGTTATTTTGAGAAAATGGAAATACCATGTACGCATGCTATAACAGCCGCAGCAACACGCAGAATTAGTCCACCCGAACAATGTTCACGGTATTACAGAGCTGAATGTTTCAAGGAGATTTACATGGGTAGCATATATCCAGTTCCTAACAGGGAGGATTGAGATGTTCCGGAGGCGGTAAAAAACATGAAAGTCGGAGTGCCTAATATGAGATATGCGCCTGATGCCAGTGGAGCTCCAAGAAGAGGTAGAATTAATACCACTAGAATCCCTTCTGAATGGGAACGTCCAGACCATCAGAATGTATGTAGTAACTGCAAACATCCAGGACATAACAGAGCCAGTTGCACTCAATACCGGTAGGAAGTCATTATTTTTGTTATGGTGATATTAGAATGGATCGTTATTGTGTAACGTATTAATGGATTGTAGTATTTTATTAATGGATTGTAGTAATGATTGTTTTCAGTTATTAATCGGAATAACACAAAAAAAAAGAGTAATGATACGTTGGCTTACATACAGGGCTTACAAACATAAAAACAAAGAGTAATGATACATTGAGATAACAATAAGATGACGCTTAAATAAACTAAGGGTGATCATTAAATACGATAGGATGACGCCTAAATAAATGATCTTCAATATTTAGTAATCACCACATTAAACACGACGTGATTTTCTATAGGTTGATCAATGACTTCAAAGCTGCATTCATCTCCCGCATTTTGGTCATTGTCCGTAATGAAATCATTCAACCCACTTAAACGAACTTTTTGATTTACCATATAGACAATTCTAGCAGGCCATGATTCCCCTGTGGCAATTCGCAGTTCCACGGTATTGTTTCGCAACATGTCGTTTGTTCTAGCAAATGCCTTTGCAATATTCTAAAAATCATAAACAAATTTAAATACTGTTTCAAAATGGGGAAAAAAAGATCAAACAAGAAAACAACTAAAAATATTTTAAATATCTCACCACATAATAACAACCATGTGAAAATACCCGGTTTGGCGTCGGCGTCTAAAAATGGGGATTTTGGTTACTCGCACACTGCATCATCATCATCTGCATCATCTTCTTCACTCTCAGACTCAGAAAAAGTCTTCTCACAAGAAGTGTGATCCATCACAATAGTGTCGAAAGTGAAACCCCTATGTGTTCAAACACTATAAACTCCCTCTCATTCAAGTAATGAGCCGCCACATACTCCTCCCAACCTTCCCCAAAGAAACGAAGAATTCCATTGTCTGTGGCTCCAACCCTCACTTCTCATGTCCCTAATCAGCTTTTGAGAACGGCCCTACCTAGGTTCCTCAGCATGTCGTTCAACCTATTAACGTATGCTGGAGGTAGTGTCTATGAAAAAAGAAACATATCACGTTTGTTCAATCATAATACAAGTGATATAAATGTAAGTTAGTTAATAATGACATACCAAACTTGTTGCAAAACTGCCATCAAGAACTTTAAAGAAACGATCATTATCCATTTGCTTCAGTGTAGATTATAAATTGAAAGGTGAAGAAGTGGTTAGTTTAAATTGACTACTTGAATGATGAAGAAAAGGACTTGAAAGATGAAGAAGTGGTTAGAAAATTCAGATGAACTTAAAAGAGTTTGAAGAAATAAGAGAAATGGCTCGTTCATGTGGTGTATATTGAACAAGTACTTGTACAACAACAATAATTGCAATCTACCACTGCCAAACGTAGAGAAATGCACTTTAACGTAGAAAAACTACGATTGGACGTAGATTCTATACGTTCCAACGTAGAGAATGTTGATTCCTACATTTGGACTAGGTTCTACGTTTGTACGTAGGTTATCTACGTTTGGACGTAGGTTCTCGACGTTTGGACGTAGGTTCTATAAGTTCAAATGTAGAGAATGTTGCATCCTACATTTGGACAGGGTTCTCTACGTTTGGACGTAGGTTCTCTACGTTCCGACATAGAGAATGTTAAATTCCCTACGTTTGGACGTAGACTCTCTACGTTTGGACGTAGAGAAATTCACATAGAATGTTGCATTTTAAGTTGTTATATAATTCGATACAGAGATGGTGTAAATAATGACTTGAATTTGAATAATCATCAAAACACCAAAACAACATACACCCAAAATATAGATGGCTAACAACACACAACAAAATACCAAAAATAACATACACCAAAAATCCTACACAAAGTTTGTCAAAACAACATACACGAATATACCTATATATCTACTATTTGATTAAATAGCTGCACACAAAGTTTCTTTCTTAGCAACGGCATATTGTCATGTTGGATCAGAGTAAACCTTTCATTGTGCATCAAATGCTCAATGAACTTGACCGTGTATACCCCACAGTCACCCCTGTATAATATGAATAGTGTAAGAATAGTGTAAACTGTATAATATGATAAATAGTTTGAAGTTTATAACACTTACGGAATTGGCATTTGTGGTACGAATTCAGGTTTTACTACTCTGACATCAAAAGGAGGCTTCTTTGGATCAACCATTTGTGGGAGTTGACGTAGACGAGCATCCGTCTCCAACACTCTCCTAAACGAAACACCCCACGCTTTGATGTTGCTCTTCACATCAGCCTTATACTTATTCCCCGACAGACAATCCCACACCCTAATCTTCCAGTCGTGAATAGACACTTGGACAACTGCCTAGTGAGCATGACTAATGGACCAGGGAATGTATATCATGGTGTTTTCATCCCATTGCTTGACGTACTGATACAAAAATTCTGGAATGTCCGTTGTGTCTGTCGGCTTTCCCTGATCTACATGACCTTGGCCGTAAAAGGTGGCTAAATCAGAGTATGCAATGGCCGTATGCGGTTGAAAGCATTCTGGATGTGCTTCCATTTGCTGCTGTATCAGGTCCAGATACGCATCGACATGCTATACGTATGCAAAAATGAGTTAGAGATAATGAAATCAGAAATATGGAAATTTCAGAAATATGAAAATGAAGTCACAAGAATATACTTCTCGGTCTAACTCTTTAAGAGGGTCATGGAGACGTGTGAACCACGCCTTGCCCATCGGTTCTGTAAGGTGGAAACCAGCTGCGTACCCCGTGGGAATCTCAATTGGGGGCGGATGTTCTTGTTGGTACCACGTTTTGAAATTGTTTTCCAGCTCATCCGAAAACTTTTTCAACGGTGTCCATCTCACAGCGTTATCACCGGCAGACTGACTAGGTGCGACCCATCATTTAAATACCGTGGTCGGCTAGTAGTCTGACGGGTCGTCAATCTCTGTCAATTGCATCACCCGCCTTTCATTTACCCAATTGTACAACACTTGGACCACCAGCTAAACAAAATTCAATACATGATCAAGTTAGATAGTTTTTCACAATATAATTTATAGTTTCGAAATTAAAAATCAAATAACTTACTATAATCCATCTCAGACTCCACAACCGATGCCTGGCTGGTCGTAGCCTCGGGAGGGGGAGGGGGCGTAGCCTCGGGAGGGGGAGGGGTCGTAGCCTCGGTAGTAGCATCGCCAGTATCTGCATCAAAATAGGCACTCTCATCAATTCACGATAACAAACAATATCTATGTTAATAATACAAAATTCAATATAAATAAACCTACTAAACAATAATTAGATATAAATAACATAATGCTTACCCGAATCAAACGTAGTCTCCATATAAGGATCCTCCGCGAATAAATCGTCGATGAAATCCTTCCCGACTCCCTCCTTCTGAACTCCCTCCAGCTGTCTCCCTCTTGCCTGGGTTGGGAAACTCCTTCAAGAATCTTATCATACCCGAACATCATCATCGGGCATCGGACGGGGTAGGCGATGGATGAGTATGCTGATCAGGTGGAGGCTGATGAGTATGTTGACCAGGTGTAGACTAATCAGTATGCTGATCAGTATGATGACCCTGTGTAGACCGATCAGGGGCAAACTGAGAAGATGTGGCCCGGTCAGTATCATGTGGAGAAGGTGGAGGAGGTGGAGGAGGTGGAGGCTGATGAGGGGTCGACTGAAAATATGTTGCCCGCTTAGTATCATAATACATAGAACGAAATTATCGCATAAAGAAATTGACAATGAAAAAATTTTTTACCTGATTTCTGGATGACAGCGTTTGCATCAACCCCTTAAGTTCAAGAAGTATCGGCCCATGGTCATTATGCCGTTGTATAACCTCTCGAAGTACTTGCCGGTTCTCGTCATTCTGCCGGTGAATTTCCTCCCGAATGTCATTCAGCCCATTATCTATCCTTCTCTTCATAGCCTTATAAAGCCCAGCAGCTCCATCTTCTTCCGCCTGTAGCATCTCAGTGTAGGAACTTTGCGGCACACGTCATGAATGAGGAGGTAAAGGGGTTGACTGTTGTGAAGTAGAGGGATGTGAAGTAGAGGTCGATCACAGCGAAGAGAGCGTGGATCTGGCCGTGTAGTAGATGGACGTCTAGGAGGTGGCCCTGCAATTGGTACAGGCCGAGTGATCACACGTGGCAGCTCATTAATCTCCGCATCAGGGATGCCCCTATCTAGCATCAACTCTCTATCAACTTCCCTTATGACCGGATATCCTATAACATCCTGCAAACAAAGTATATTTCATTAGAATTAACAAAAACAAAATGTTTAAACATACCGGATATAATTAAAAGAAAATGTTTATTAAGCTTATTACCTTCATTGCCTTCGCCAACAACCCCTTCCACTGCGGAGAGGTACTCTTGCAACTCTATCTCATCATCCGAGGAGCCGCATCTAGAGCTCTGAGGGTGGCAGCAATAGTCGGAACAAAGAATGTCCCTGGAGGGTCTCGTAAGCCCAAAAGCGTAAGGCATGTATAACCCCTTGTATCGTCACACCCCGCCTCCGGACTTTCCTTGTAGGTATTCATCATGTGACATATCTTTTTATAAGTCTGATCCCCCAACCAAGTACCCCATGGAAAGTCATTTAGGCCTTGTACATTCTCAACCAAATAGAAAGTCTCACGAGGTACCTTAGTAGTCTCATCATGACCCATCATAATCCCGTGAATAAGGTAGACTAAACCTACACGGTAGAGAACTTCAGGATGCTCACCCTGATCCAATAACCATCTCTCAATATCTGGTATGGTGATCGGTCTTTGGTCAGGATGATGGATGTGGCCGTATGTGTCCTCAGCAAAACACCTGGAATAACGTTCGGGAGCTTCCGGGAGATCACCAAACCTAAAACCGGTAATCATGCAAAACTCCCGCCTACCGAACTTCGCGGTCGTCTCACCAAATGTAAAATGAAGCTCACCGGGCACATTCGGATAAACGGCACTGAAACATAAATATTGCAAAACTTTGGAGGAAAACTGCCACTCCTCGTACATTTCAATGAATTGTTGAAAAACCCCACCTCTCAATGTTCCCTCAAATCCGATCCTTCTCATGTGAATTTCAAGAAGATCCCGGAGCTTGGTCTTTTCCTCTCTAAAAGTCCATGTCAAATTTTCCTTTGCTTTGTAGACATCAGAACCATGAGGGCCAATCAACTGTTAACAAATAACATTGTTTCAAGTCAATCACACACATATACTAGTCAATCACACGCTTTATACACTAACATTGTGAAGTAAATCAACTATATAGTACATCTACTACCAAAGAAGAAATAACAGAGCTACCAATACCTAAATGATTAATGTAAGTGTAAGTGTGATCAATATTTCCAATAACAATGGTCTCTGAAAAACATAGCCATTTTCAGTACCATTTTGGGTATGAACAGCACCCTTATGCACGATCAAACCATCAATCTCACCATCAAGACTCAATCAATCTCAACATGAACATATACATGAAAAAATGCATAGTAAGTGTGATCAATATTTCCAATGACAATGGTCAAAAAGCAGAGCCATTTTCGCATCTCATTTTGGGTAGGAACGAAGACCTTATGCACGATCAAACCATCATTCTCACCATCAAGCCTCAATCAATCTCAACATGAACATATACATGAAAAAAATGCATAGTAACACCATACTCATACGCTATCAACTTCCATTTCCCAATGTAAACTTACCTAGCCACAAATTGCATGTTTTTATCAAATTACAATCAACCTAAACCATATAAACTGGAAATCTGCAGTTCTCTATGTCTAAACGTAGGTTCTCTACGTCCAAACGTAGAAACCTTAGGTTCAGACGTAGAGAAATGCAGGTCTCTACGTCCAAACGTAGAAAAAACGTTCTTAAAAAAACCCTTCTTAAACCCAGAAAACGAAAAATCTGGCTAAACCAACAAAATCATGCTAAACAATATCAGGCCAACATAACTAAACCACTACAAACCACTAAAAATTAGGAAATACATATCAGATAAAAGGAAATAAAAATTACAGCCTAAAACGTTGTAAATAGAAGATTATGGGAAATACATACAGTTTCTGTATTGAGTTGATCCATTGAACTTGAGAGATTGTGGCAAATGTAAACTTTTCTTGCAAAATCGCCGCGTTTAAACGTAGGAATCGCACGATAATGAACGTTTGAAAGAAGATAGAAGAAAGAGACGAAGTAATTCAAAACTTTATAGATTCTTTACGTTTAAACGTAAGGATCCTTACGCTTAAACGTAGAGAAATGAGCATTGCCTAATATTGAATTACCTTACGTTTTAAACGTAGGTTCCTTTACGCTTAAACGTAAAGATCTCTTACGCTTAAACGTAATGATCCTTACGTACTGACTATGGTTTCAGGCGCATTTAATATGTGAATTCCTTACGTTTAAACGTAAGGAATCTTACGTTTACCTGAATTTCTATGTCAAAAAAAACACGACCTAATTTTCAAGTATCAGGACTGACACAACCTCATTTTCCAATTTCTGCATATAAAATACATAAAGATAAAATAAAGACTATATCACAACAAAAAAAAAAGGCTCTCCGTTTTTGTTGATTCCCTCTTATCTCACAAAAATCCGAGCTTTTTCCCTCTGTTTTCTACAACTGATTAAAGCAGTGAAGACGGAAGACGTGCACGACAATTAAAACGTATTTATATGGCTGATAATTTTTTTAGTCCAAATTTCTTTTCTTTAAAACATTGACTATTAAATATCTCATTACAAACAAATTTTGACGGGATGGTATTATTGGCATCACAACAATAGTAAAATTTGATAAAAATCGAATTTGTACATTAAACTTGATTCTTAAGAGGTTGAAAAGCAAATTTCAAAAAAGTCAGTTTTTTTTTAAAATGTGATATCCGGGTGGATCGACCGGAAGTGTCATCAGTGCTCGTTCGGATATGCTGCATCATTTATGAACCTTCCTCATTGTCAAAACAGTTCAGAATATTTCAGGAATTCTGAACTCTGGCGGAATACCTAATCATGTCCCAGGCGGGTTTGAATTAGTGGCAGATCCAGAAAGTTTTTTCTGTGGGTCACCGGACCGTATAACTAGATTTTTTATTCAAAAATTTGTTACAGTGGGATCACCGGAGCCTAAAACTGTATTTTTACCAACAAAACGACACTTTTTTAACATCAAAACAAATCGTTTTAATATTAAAAAATTCTCCGGATCTCAGTGGGGTCACGTGACCCCACATTAATACACATGCATCCGCCCCTGGCTCGAACCCATATCTCCTTGCCAGCTAACCGCTAGGCCGATGTACCAAGTACAATGTTTTGAAATTCAACTTACCTTTATGTTATATATATCTTTCTATTACTAATAAGAAAACATCTCCTTGCTGAGTTGGCAGCCTCTCAGCTTCCGTTTTCCTTCTCTTTTCTTTCACCCCTTTTAGTTGTTATATTTATTTATTATATATTATTATGTAAAAATGAAACCTTTTAGATGGAAGCGGAACTCCGACGGTACAAAGAAAGCGGTACAATTTGCTGTGCACTTTTTCCATCCAAATTTTGGACGGATCCGTCCAAATTTTGGACGGAAACACCATTTAGACGGATCCGTCCAAATTTGATTCACTCTCTTCCCGTCCAAATTTTGGACGGAAATGATGCACAGCAAATTGTACCGCTGTATTTGTACCGTCGGGGATCGGGGTCCCCTTTTAGATCTAGAAATCCTTCTTCGACATCTACTAGCTCCATACGGTACCACAATTCAGCTCAGCAGCTCTAATCGACGGCGATAACCTTAATCAACGGTGGCAACCTGAACACAAGACCTTTCATCGTGATGGCGAAGGAGAAAGACCCATAATTTCTGATGGAGGAAATCGAAGGCTACATTTTCACTCCAATCGCGGCTACTAACCACCACGCCGGCGACTCGAGCGACTTGATTGGTGTTAAGAAATGATATCACTATTATTATTATTATTAATGTCCTTTAGATAATATCTACAAGTGTCTCTCTATGGTTTTGACACTTGTCACCTTGGTGTGTTACCATGTGTTAATGTGTGTGTAACAACTAGGTGTAATTGCTCCTTAAATGTATTGGTAGGCGGCTGCAACTATTATGAGAATCTATTAACAAGATTTCCTCTCCTAAATGTTTTAACGTCTTTCTTGGTATCAGAGCTGGTCAGTGCCATGGCCACCACCACCGGAGTTTCCACTGGAGAAGGAGCAGCTCCGCCTGACGGCGCTCTTATCTCAGCTGGCATACCTACTTCTTTGACCGGTCTATCAACTACCACAATCACTCCGCCGCTTGTTTCTGGTTTTATCCCTGGGAGCTCCACCTTCTTCTCTGATGGAGTCGCCACCGGAATACCGCTCACCAGCACGCTAACGTCAACAATAGCAAACACTCTTCCACCACTGACTGGAGTAACCTTTAGAAGAACTGATTCTCCTTTTCCCACTTTTGGTCTTCGATCTGGTAGCCTAAATCCACCATTTCTCGGTTCTGTAAGTCCTCACTCGTCTTCCCTCCTTGCACCAACATTTTCTGGAAACCTGAGTCAGACATGCACCGTGAAACTTGATCGAAGCAATTATTTTCTCTGGAGGTACACGATTCTTCCTATAATATGTGGTCACAAATTGGAAAATCACTTGTTGAATCCTACACCAACATTCCATGATTCTCTATCTAGATCTGTTTTAGTCAACCCAGCCATTGCCTCTATGAATGATGAATGGAACACCAAAGATAATCTAATTATGGGATGGTTGCTTAGCTCGATGACTGAGCAAGCCCTGTCGGAGGTTGTTGGATGTTCAACAGCCTATGAAATCTAGACAACACTTGAGACACTGTTTAATAGTAAATCTGAGTCTAGAATGTTGGAGTATAAGGATACCTTGTCCAAAGCCAACAAAGGATCCAAATCGATGTCTGATTATCTTGCACAGATGAAATCCTATTCGGACAACCTAACAGCAGCTGGGTACCCCAATACCAAATCTGAGCTTATTCTAGCAACTTTGGGGGGTTTGGATCGTGACTATGAATCTGCCATAGTCAACATTACATCAAGAGTTGGATCACTCAGCTGGCAAGATGTTCAATCCCAACTTATGACACATGAAAGGTTAATTGCAAGGCTGAATGCTACTGGAAATCCAGGACTGGTTAATCCGTCTGCTAATATGGCTCTGAACTCTCTGCCTAGAAATACTGGTCGTCCACCTTATCAAAGTAACAACACTGGAAGAGGAAGAGGTCGTGGTGGAAGGGGCAGAGGTAGAGGAGGAGGTGCAAGAGGATTTGGTAACAAGATGGTCTGTCAATTATGTGGGAAGAATGGCCACATTGTTACATCCTGCTGGCACAGATTTGAGGAAGACTTTGTTCCTCCCTCTCAAAATACCAACAACAATACTGGTCCAAAGCAAGTCTCATCTTACCTTGCAAGTCCACAGTCTGTGGGAGATCCTGCCTGGTACATGGACAGTGGAGCATCTAATCATCTTACTGCTGATCTCAACAATCTTCATCTCAGTGCTGGGTACAATGGTTCAGAATCAGTGGCAGTAGGTAATGGTGAACAACTACCTATACTACACATTGGTCACAACTATCTGTCCACACTTCAATCACACACTACACTGCTTTTAAAAGATATCCTACATGTACCCTTAATCACCAAGAACTTAATTATTATTTCTAAACTCTTAACTGATAATTATGTTGTTGTTGAGTTTAATCCCAATTCTTGCTGTGTGAAGGACAAGAAAACAGGGACACTGCTTCTAACAGGAATTCTCAAGGATGGTCTGTATCAGATTATGGCTCCTCTTCCAAATATGATCTCCCTTCACTCAAAAGTCAAGCCATCTCCAGCTTCCAGTCAGTCTTTAAGTTCTCAGTTTAATCAGTCTATGTCTGAACCTTGTAGTGCTCAATTGAGTTCTGTTAATGTCAATAGAGATCCTGATGTTTGGCATAGGAGGCTAGGCCATCCCTCCAAACAGGTCTTGAGTCAAGTTCTTGAGCAATGTAATGTGAAAATTAATGAAAAATTGAGTTTCTGTGATGCCTGCCAGTTTGGCAAAGGCCATGCTTTACCTTATTTACCTTCTAATTCTCATGCTGCCAATATGCTTGACTTGATACATTCTGATTTATGGGGACCAGCCCCCACGCAATCCACTTCTGGTTATCTTTATTATGTTCACTTCATTGATGATTGGTCTAGATATACTTGGATATATCCTCTTAAAACAAAATCTGAAGTTTATTCTGTCTTCTTACACTTCAAAAACCTTGTTGAGAACCAGTTTTCCAGAAACATTAAATGCCTACAAACAGACTGGGGAGAGGAGTATAGAACCCTAGAACCCTTCCTTAGGGATCAAGGAATCCAATTTAGACACCCTTGTCCTCATGCTCATTCACAAAATGGTAGGGCAGAAAGGAAACATAGACACATTGTGGAACTAGGCCTCACACAACTTGCTCAAGCCTCTCTTCCTCTCAAGTATTGGTGGGGTAGTTTTGTTGAAGCAGTCACCGTCATTAATATTTTACCTACACCTGTGTTACAGCACAAGTCCCCCTATCAAATCCTATTTAACAAGCTCCCTGATTATAAGTTCTACAAGACTTTTGGCTGTGCTTGTTTTCCTCACCTTAGACCTTTCTTCCCTACTAAGTTCAAGTTCCACACCAAGAAATGTACTTACTTAGGTGTCAGTCCTCTCCATAAAGGCTATAAATGTCTGGACACCACTGGTAGAGTTTTTATCACTAGGAATGTTGTCTTTAATAAGTATGAGTTCCCCTTCAAAGAAGGGTTCTCACAAGGTCCTCATAGAGAAGTCCTGTCTGATTCTACTCTGTCCTTTTGGTTTCATTTTTCTGGAACTGAGCCATATTTTGTACAAGACCTATCTGGAAGAAGATCAGTGGAAGGCAGTGTTGCTGTGTCACCCTCACAAGAGCCTCACCCTTCCTCACCAACTTCCCCTGCTAATCCAACACCAGTCTTTAACTCTTTTGCACCCTTGTCCATTTCTATATCTGGTGATGATGAAGATCTCAGTCCTACATCTGTCCCTGTTCTCAGTGCCCCTTCTTCACCCTCTGGACAAGATTCTACCACTAGCTCTTCCTCATCCTCTCTACCCCCACAATCTCTCCCACCACCATCACCACCAAAAGGCCACCCTATGCAAACTAGATCCAAAAGTGGTATCTTTAAACCTAAAACCTATTCCTCACAAATCACCAGCACCATCATGCCTCCTCACCTTACTGAACCTACCAAAGTTTCTGAGGCATTGGCCTGCCCTGAGTGGAAGCTTGCTATGGATGCAGAATTTAATGCTCTCCAAAAAAATGAGACATGGGTCTTGGTTCCACCAGCAAGCCACCAGAACCCAGTGGGGAGCAGATGGGTATATAAACTAGAGTGGTATTGGCACTAACTGTGAATCTGAATTGGCACATCTATCAAGTTGATATAGACAATGCCTTCTTAAATGGACCATTAGTTGAAAATGTTTATATGGTACAACCAGAAGGGTATGTTGACACAACCAAGCCACATTATGTATGCAAACTGACCAAGGCTCTATATGGCCTCAAGCAAGCACCTAGGGCATGGTTTGAAGCCCTCAGGCACCAGATGTTGACATGGGGTTTCACACAATCAACAGCAGACTCCTCTTTATTTATATTGAAAACTGATGCTCATGTTTTGTATGTTTTAGTGTATGTGGATGATATTCTTGCGACAGGAGACTCACAGCACCTGATCCAAAAGTTTGTCCACATGTTGAACACCAAGTTTGCTTTGAAGGATCCTGGCTCCATAACACACTTTTTGGGAATGGAGGCACACAGAAATGCAGATGGCCTATTGACGGACCTTTTCTAGGCTATACAGATTCTAACCGGCAGTGTACCGGGTCAAATTGTAGTGCTAGTCTGGTGAGTCAGGTCGTATTCCTCAGGGAAAACATGGTAACTCTTTTAAGTGGGGTTAAACACCAAGAAGCTATTATTAACTCGATCTAAGTCGCAGGTTTATCATTTTCCTCGGGTTAGATTATGTTAGTAGTTAGATTGTTAGTAATGTTAGAGTTAGATGTTAGTAAAACAGAAAATAAAACAAATAAATACTAATATAATATATAGATATATTTTTGGATCTAGCCAAGAATACTTTACTGAATCAATATCTTTTAGTAGAAATAAATGAGACAGATCTTCCTTTATTCAAGGTGTAAATTATGTATGAATCGGTGTACTCCTAAGCTAGACAACTCCTCCTCACACGAGCGTATGAAATTGTCATATGTCCATTGCATCAGTCCAAGGTCCACAACTGTTACGGTTTTTCTGAACAGGTCCCGAGTACAAATCTACCTTTAGATAAAAAGGAGTCATTCCGTTCGTCAAACGGTCAATTTTATTTTAAAGGCTCCGGTTGTCAAAGCCGGACGATTCAACTTTCCGGTTTAAGTTTCAATTAAACTCGATGATTTAACATTATTACGATCTAAGTACAAATGTCAATAAAATTTATCTTTCCCAAGACAAATCGCCTCGGTAGGAAATCGGGTTCCGTTGTCACGCTTTCACTCGCCAATTTTACCCTCCGGTCTTTCAATTTTAACGCTTTATTAAGCGCAGAAAGAAAGAGATTCATCATAATTGATTTTAATCATTATTACCGTGAGTCGATCATTCATTTTACCAAAAGATTAACTAATTGATTCATATCTTGGCTAGACATATTTTTAGTTATACATAGATATATATATCGATTCTCAAAATGTCATGGATTAAACAATTTGGAAGTTTTCCATAATAGCCTTCCTCACAAGATGACAAAACTCTATTACAACCAAATTTAGCCTTTCGATCCAAACACTTATCAAATTCTCACATATATATATAGATATATATAATTATATAGAACAACAAAAAGTAAAACTCAATAAAATTACCCGCTTACTTCAGATCTAAGTTGTATTCTTGAAAATAGCAACCTTTCCAAAAGCATTTTCCTTCGATAATTTTCTAAAGCATTACAACATTACTACTATTATTTATCAAAACATATATACATACATAGACATATGTATATACAGTACGAAAATAAAAAAAAAAAAGACAAAAGAGATGAAAATGAAAATCTAGATCATATATATATATATATATATATATATATATATGATCTTCAAAGTAAAAGAAATGGACGAGAGAGAAAGAGGTGAAGAAGAAAGGGGCAATTGCATTTGATCCTGAAGGTATGCTTTTATAGACTAACTTGAGGGGCCGGACCGGGTCGGTGGTTAGGCGGCCCAGGCCGGATCCAATGATGATATACACCTCCCTCAGTTCAGCAAATCCTCGGATAAAATTATATATATTGGAATAAAACTTCTAAAATTCATATCTTGAGTTGTAGACCTCCAAAAATCATGATTTAAACGTCATTAGAAAGATCTCGGAAAACTCTACAACTTTCATCAAGGACTCTTCTTCAGAAAACGTCATTTTGATGAGCCATTTGTATTACGAGTCTTTTCGGCATTTTCCAAGAAGATGAATCAAGTAGCCACTTGACCACCATTTGAGTTGTAGAAGTCCGATTGACTTGATTCAAAATCCATTGGAAAGCTTTCTTGAAGATATACAACTTTTATTAAGGAAACTTCTTCAGAAAATGTCGTTTTGATGAGCCATCCGTATGTCGTGGTCGCTTTGGGATTTTTACTATTACGAATCGATTAGGCACTTGGCCATAACTTGAGTTCCCGAACTCCAAACGACATGATTTCAGCGGCATTGGAAAGCTCGTTGAATAATCTACCACTTCCATGAAGAAGTCATCCCCTGAAAATGCCTCTAAGCTGGGTCAAATCTCCATCGAAAATAAATTACTGTTTAAGTACTTAGGAAAATTTGCTTCGTTGAACTTGTAAACTTGTGGCATCTTCTTCTAACCTCAAAAGATATGTTTTAGGACCAAAACATGTCGTTACGTGGAATCTTGGTCAATATATAATCCCGCAATGAACCACCAAAACACCCAACGAATCCGACACGACACTCCGGTTACTAAACGGTACAAAAACTAATAAAAACTTATAAAAATACGATAATTTATATAATAACTACTACTTATACATTTGAATAAAACTTAGTAATTTTGACTTGATTTGATACAATAATGCTCAAAAATGGTATCAATATTGGGGTAAAATGTCGTAATAATGATCATAAATTTATCTCTCATCACAACCCCTACTTAGCTTTTGGTCGTCCTCGATCAAAACAAGCGATAAAACAAAATGAATAAGAGATAAATTCATGAAGATAGAAAATATAAGAGACAACCGGATGTTGCAACCGTGATAGAATTACAACCAGCGTTAACCTCAATATAAATGTATAACAGAGTGTGTGTGTGATGCCTTTTCAATTTCCACTATCCTCTCTTGAATAATTCAAGCAAACGCACAAATATCCATTCAGATCGTCCTAATGACTTTCCTAGGTATAAGCATAGAATATTCCACACAAAGTTCTCCGTGTACTTATTAGGATAATCCCTAAAGCATATCATTCGGCTTTATCTTGGGGATAGTCGAAGATAGCTAAGTTTGCAACCACGCTTACAAAAATTTTATTTTTATTTTTTATTTTTTATTTTTTTATTTTTATTTTTATTTTTTCTTTTGATGAACTTAATTTCACATGTGTAGCATATGCCTTCATTCCCAAAGAATAGGACGTTTTCGTGATAACACCCTATTTGGACTACTATCATCAGCGATCGGGAGCTTTTAAACCTCATAGTGATATAGGACGTTTCGTGATAACGCCCTACTGCACTCAAATCATTGGTAGCTACAACCGACATATATATAGTTCATTTCTTCTTCTCTTTTTTCTTTTTTTGTTTTTTTTTTTCATAAACTTAACTTATATCCTTTCTATCACATTCAAACCTTCAGATATTCACAGTACACGTTCAAAAGTTAGGTACTAAGTTATCAAGTATTATCTAGAATAACCACTAGGATACTGAATGGATACAGTTTAAAATTTTCGTTTCAATATCAAAGGCTTACGTGAAGGAATTCATGTTACACAAATATATTTGGAATTACAATGCACTTACGGTTCACATTGGTTATACACATCCAAATTGATCATTACATCTTCAAATCCATGAAATATATACCTTATACAATTTATTTTAATCAACTAAATAATGCTCGAAAAAAATAAAAAACTAAGTGTTTTTCTAATACAAAATAAGCATTAATACCATTGCTAGACCAACAACGACTCTACCCCCTACTAACGAACTTACATTGTCCCCAATGTAAAGTGAGTGTAAATAAGAGAGGTTGGGAAAGCAATGGTGCACTAAAACAAGTCAAAACAAATACTCGGATGATAAAAAAAGGGTGGGTGGGTGGGTCAAAGTTATGACCATTGTGTGCGCAAATGAAATAAAAGTTTGTGGAGTGTGACAGTGTAATGCAAAAGGGTAGATAAACACACCACATAAATTTTTATTGATTTAAAACACACAATATTCCACAGTAGTTGAACTAATATATGTCACACATTATTTGAAATTTAAAACAGACTAGATCATGATATGAAATGTATGACAAAGTATTAACTCTGAGTCTTTTATACCCAGATCCTCAAGGGTTATTTCAAATCATTCTAACAACCTAAGTCTAAGAAATGATGCATCTGAATTTTCTCTTTTTGTTCTCCATCAGGATTTTCGGATAACCACCTAATCGTTCCCGTTTAATGTCATTCAAACATTCATCCTAAGACTTGGTGAAACAAAATGAAAATCAATCCTAAATATTAGCAAAGTATCATCCAAAGTATGAGTAATTATTATATTTAACATTTTTACGGGTTGCCTCCCGGTAGCGCTTTTGGTTAACGTCGTTTGCTCGACCAAAATGATAACTAATATAATATACTAAACAAAACGGGATACTTCTAACAATTACTCACAAAAGCACGTAACAATTAAGCACATATTCCACTAAAAATAAATGCTTAAGGAGTAAAAAGGAAGGATAGTACCCGTCATTGACTACATTTATAGTCTATAGCCAGACTTTACCGTGCTTGATTTTTTAAGGCTTTGGTGGTGGGTCATCCTCACGCGATCGCATCCGTCTTTTTATCAATATTGCTTTCCAACATATGTTAGACGAATGCCGTCGAATCCAACGGTTCTTGACCTTTTCCTTTGATTTTCGAGCTTTGAGTTTACGAGCTTTCACATTATTACTGGAGTCATCTTCTTCAGTTACCTGCGTGTTAGTACGATCCACCACAAGAGAACACAAAGTCTCTACACAAGAACTAGATTCTAGTGTAATGTATGGATATTTCAATGAATTGTAAATGTTGAAGATAACGCGCTCATCATTCACTCCCAAACTAAGCTCTCCCTTACAAACATCGATGAAAGGGGTATTAATAGTTAAGTGCCGAAAAGTGTCAAGAAAACATGCATACTTCTCATCGTTAAACGAAGATGGTAAAGCTTCCTTGAATGATTGTGCCTTTTGAGGACATTGTGTGTCATCATTCAGTACCTTTTTCTTCAAAATATGCTTTGGATATGGTGTTGCCTTATCTGGTTGAACTGAGATGAATTTGGGTTGAGCTGGATAAGGTTCGGTTTGAATTGGCCCTTTCAAACTTGGTTCCTTCCAACCTCGCTTCCATTCTCGATTATTTCTATTTTTATTTTATTTATTAATATTCCTTGGGAATGATCATGCCCTCGTTCGGTGTTTCATCACTAGTTTGATCATTCTCGTATTTCGATTTGAAAATGATACTTGGTCGATTTCCTGATCGATATGACCGCGTTTACACTCTACTCTTAACTGCCTTTCGTAAGTGTTTAAATCAGGCCTATAAGGAGTGAGTGGGGCCTTACCACTTCTGGTCATCAACTATCGAAAAATAGAAAAATAACTTGAAATAAATAAAACTCGAATCGATGGTGTTTCATTACTGATTTCGGCCGTTTTCATAACTCGATTTGACAATTCTTGTGGAATAAAAAATATCGAATAGAAAATAACACGAAATCGATAAAAAAAACCACATTGATTATTATTTTTTTTTCTCTCTCCCGGTAATTACCGACTCCACTCGGTATTTACCGAATTTATTTTTTTTTTTTTTTTTTTTTTTTTTTTGTTTCTCTCTCTCTCTCTCTCTCTCTCTCTCTCTCTCTCTCTCGGTAATTACCGAAGCCACTCGGTATTTACCGAGTATTTTTATAAAAAAAATTGGTATCTTACCAATAGGTAGGTACCAATGAAAATAAAAATAGAAATGAGATTGAGAAAAGTGTTGATTTATCCTCGGCTGTTATGACCACGTTTACTTTCTACTATCGAAAATAGAAAATAACTCGAATTTAATAGAAGAAGAAAATTGGTAACTAAAAGAAGGTAGATACCAACGGAAAAAAAAAAATAAAAAAAAAAATGTGATAAGAAGAGTGTTGACTTATCCTCGAGAATTTTGAGCTAATACAAGTAGTAACCCTAGACACAAAGAAAGAGATTAGCGACGTTTTCCCCGGCAACGGCGCCAAAATGCTGACAGACCTAAACCTAACCCCGGCAACGGCGCCAAAATGCTGACGGACCTTTTCTAGGCTATACAGATCCTAACCGGCAGTGTACCGGGTCAAATTGTAGTGCTAGTCTGGTGAGTCAGTCGTATTCTCAGGAAAACATGGTAACTCTTTTAAGTGGGGTTAAACACCTAAGCTATTATTATTAACTCGATCTAAGTCGCAGGTTTATCATTTTCCTCGGGTTAGATTATGTTAGTAGTTAGATTGTTAGTAATGTTAGAGTTAGATGTTAGTAAAACAGAAAATAAAACAAATAAATACTAATATAATATATAGATATATTTTTGGATCTAGCCAAGAATACTTTTATGAATCAATATCTTTTAGTAGAAATAAATGAGACAGATCTTCCTTTATTCAAGGTGTAAATTATGTATGAATCGGTGTGTACTCTAAGCTAGACAACTCCTCCTCACACGAAGCGTATGAAATTGTCATATGTCCATTGCATCACCCAAGGTCTACAATCATTTACGGTTTTTCCGAAATGGTCCCGAGTACAAATCTACCTTTAGATAAAAGGAGTCATTCCGCTCGTCAAACGGTCAATTTTATTTTAAAGGCTCCGGTTGTCAAAGCCGGACGATTCAACTTTCCGGTTTAAGTTTCAATTAAACGATGATTTAACATTATTACGATCTCGAGTACAAATGTCAATAAAATTTATCTTTCCCAAGACAAATCGCCTCGGTAGGAAAGCGGGTTCCGTTGTCACGCTTTCACTCGCCAATTTTACCCTCCGGTCTTTCAATTTTAACGCTTTATTAAGCGCAGAAGAAAGAGATTCATCATAATTGATTTTAATCATTATTACCAGAGTCGATCATTCATTTTACCAAAAGATTAACTAATTGATTCATATCTTGGCTAGACATATTTTTAGTTATACATAGATATATATATCGATTCATCAAAATGTCATGGATTAAACGGTGGAAGTTTTCCATAATAATAGCCTTCGTCAAGATGACAAAACTCTATTACAACCAAATTTAGCCTTTTCGATCCAAACACTTATCAAATTCTCACATATATATATAGATAGATATAATTATATAGAACAACACAAAAGTAAAACTCAATAAAATTACCCGTTTACTTCAGATCTAAGTTGTATTCTTGAAAATAGCAACCTTTCCAAAAGCATTTTCCTTCGATAATTTTCTGAAGCATTACAACATTACTACTATTATTTATCAAAACATATATACATACATAGACATATGTATATACGTACCCCTAAAATAAAATAAAAAAGACAAAAGAGATGAAAATGAAAATCTAGATCATATATATATATATATATATATATATATATGATCTTCAAAGTAAAAGAAATGGACGAGAGAAAGAGGTGAAGAAGAAAGGGGCAATTGCATTTGATCCTGAAGGTATGCTTTTATAGACTAACTTGAGGGGGCCGGACCGGGTCGGTGGTTAGGCCGGCCCAGGCCGGATCCAATGATGATATACACCTCCCTCAGTTCAGCAAATCCTCGGATAAAATTATATATATTGGAATAAAACTTCTAAAATTCATATCTTGAGTTGTAGACCTCCAAAAATCATGATTTAAACGTCATTAGAAAGATCTCGGAAAACTCTACAACTTTCATCAAGGACTCTTCTTCAGAAAACGTCATTTTGATGAGCCATTTGTATTACGAGTCTTTTTCGGCATTTTCCAGTAGTACGAATCAAGTAGCCACTTGACCACCATTTGAGTTGTAGAAGTCCGATTGACTTGATTCAAAATCCATTGGAAAGCTTTCTTGAAGATATACAACTTTTATTAAGGAAACTTCTTCAGAAAATGTCGTTTTGATGAGCCATCCGTATGTCGTGTCGTTTTCGGGATTTTTACTATTACGAATCGATTAGGCACTTGGCCATAACTTGAGTTCCCGAACTCCAAACGACATGATTTCAGCGGCATTGGAAAGCTCGTTGAATAATCTACCACTTCCATGAAGAAGTCATCCCCTGAAAATGCCTCTAAGCTGGGTCAAATCTCCATCGAAAATAAATTACTGTTTAAGTACTTAGGAAAATTTGCTCCGTTGAACTTGTAAACTTGTGGCATCTTCTTCTAACCTCAAAAGATATGTTTTTAGGACCAAAACAAGTCGTTACGTGGAATCTTGGTCAATATATAATCCTCGCAATGAACCACCAAAACACCCAACGAATCCGACATTTACACTCCAAGTTACTAAACCGGTACAAAACTAATAAAAAACTTATAAAAATACGATAATTTATATAATAACTACTACTTATACATTTGAATAAAACTTAGTAATTTTGACTTGATTTGATACAATAATGCTCAAAAATGGTATCAATATTGGGGTAAAATGTCGTAATAATGATCATAAATTTATCTCTCATCACCTATATCTCACTCAAGGTCACTATGCCTCCCAATTACTAAAAAGGCTTCAGCTAGACCATATCAAGCCCTGTAACATCCCAATGACACCTGGAGAACACCTTCTTCCTGATCAAGGGGAGACAATGAAGTCCCCTAGTACCTACAGGAGTGCCATAGGGGGTTTGCAATATCTTACCTACACCAGACCAGACCTGGCATATTCAGTCAACTACCTAAGTCAATTCATGCAAAACCCTACACAAGCTCACTGGTATGCTCTAAAAAAACTCCTCAGGTATGTAAAAGGCACTCTCCAACTTGGCTTGCTGTTTAAGGCAAATAGGCACCGCAGATTGATGAGCTTTTGTGATGTCGATCTGGGCCTTCATTATCCGGTGATAGAAAGTCATTTGCTGGTTACTGTGTTTATCTTGGAGGATCACTGATTTCCTAGAGTTCAAAGAAACATAATGTGGTTTCTAGGTCCAGTGCTGAGTCTGAGTATAGATCACTGGCTCACTTATCCTCTGAAATGGTTTGGATCAGGCATTTATTAACAGAAAATGGGGGTCAGCTTGCCCTCGGTTCCAGTGGCCTGGTGTGACAACTTGAGTGCAACTTATTTGGCTCAGAATCATGTGTTCCATGCTAGGACTAAACATATTGAAGTAGATGTTCACTATGTCCGGAATCAAGTGCTGAACAAGCAGCTTTTGGTGCAGTTTGTCCCTTCCTCTATGCAGATTGCTGATTCATTGACAAAGGCTCTGCCTGGACCTCAACTAGAGCATTTCAAGGCCAAACTAAATGTAGTTCATGTCCCTACCTTTAGTTTGAGGGGGGATGTTAAGAAATGCTATCACTATTATTATTATTAATGTCCTTTAGATAATATCTACAAGTGTCTCTCTATGGTTTTGACACTTGTCACCTTGGTGTGTTACCATGTGGTAATGTGTGTGTAACAACTAGGTGTAATTGCTCCTTAAATGTATTGGTAGGCGGCTGCAATTATTATGAGTAGGCCTGTAAACGAGCTGAACCCTACCGAACCCTGTCATTATTTGATTCGGCTCGAAATTATTCGAATATAGGGTTCGGCTCGCTCGAAATTTTCGAGCCTAAAATATTAGGGTTCGGCTCGGCTCGAAATTTTAAATGGGGGAAATTATTCGGTCCGATTCGGCTCAAAATGTTCAAATAGTTCAAACATGTTCAGCTTGTTCTGGAGATATTGAAAGACGGAACCGAATAAAAAAAGAAAGACGGAACCAAATAATATATTGAACCGAATGAAGATGGAAAATTGGAAATAATATATTGAGAATTTATTTTTAGGGAATATTATTATATTATATTGAACCGAATATAATATAATATATTAGCGCTTAATCGAGCCGAATATTATCGAACATGTTTGGTTTTCGAGCCGAATACCTATTTCTAAAGCTTGATTTGACGTTTGATGATACGAATCAAGCCTCAAATCGAACATTTTCGAGCCGAATACACCGAATCGAATCAAATATTAGGGTTCACTTACAGCCCTAATTATGAGAATCTATTAACAAGATTTCCTCTCCTAAATATTTTAACGTCTTTCTATTGGTATGTAGGTGATAACGGTCATTGTGTGCCCGTTATTCTATGACCTTTATCCCCGATTCTAGTTTAAAGGAGCTATAATAGAGTAATAATAAGTCGTTACACGCTTAATTTGCATATGCCGAGAGTTACGATTCATTATTATGTATTAAGAGGTTTTATTATATTATTTGATGTTACAGACTGTATTTCATGCTATATTTGTAGTAACCCATTGTGGAGCACAATGATGGACTTCGGAGAAGCTTTAATGGATCGCAGACAAGTTCGGAAAGCCCAAGACGGAAAAAGAAGAAAGCCCAGAAGCACATAAGGCTCGGTCGACCGAGCCTATGCATTCGGTCGACCGAGTGGACCTGAAGCCCAGCAGCAGTCCGGCACATTGTTTGAGGCGGTTAGGGTTCAGTAGTATCGGCATTTTAAGTCGGTTTTTCTATGTCGGCTGAGGCTCTATATAAACACAAGTCCTTTGTATTTTTTATGACACCTTTACCAACATTATTTCATATTTACATACAAGCAAATAAGGATTCATATAGGATTTTGGAGGTTGCTAGGGTTGCAAACATGTAAGCCCTAGCTTATCTTCTTGTTTTCTTTTAAGTAATCAATTCCCAATTATGCTTTGATTGTTTGAGAGTTATGCATATCTTGATGATGTAGATCTAGGATATGGCGTAAGGGCGGTGGTGATACCTTGTCTATGAGGATCCCATATCCTACGTCCTCTACCTAATATCTACGGATGAATCTGTGTGTTTAAATTACGTGTATTTAGATTAGCTTATACGATGTCCTGATGATTCACTATATAATCCGATTCGTATATGAAACGCTGAGAAATATGTTCGGGGATGTAAATCTGGGGAGTTAGACTCTCGGGTGACCGGGAGGTGTCACTCGGTCGACCGAGAGCACCTATTCGGTCGACCGAGAGTCGTCGATCCGCTTTCATCCGTTAATCACCACGCTTTATGATTAGGTTAGCTTAATTGAATTTATTATCTCAAGAGGTATGGCTATGGCTACGTCACTCGCTTAATTTAATTAAAAGCGTGTAAAAGGAAATACCGATATAAAACTCTTAGGTAGGCTTAGGAATTGATCTTGGACGTTCGGCGTTATTCAGGTAGGTTTATATTAGGAATTGCGCGCACCTTGTTACACGTAGATCGTAAACTAGCATGAGACTATAACTTGGTAATTGTTAGTTGGACGAGGTTTGAGTGATCGTTTCAGAAAGTACGCCTAACCAAAGGAATGTTGCCCGGACGAGGTGTACGGTCAATATCGGCATCCCTAAGTCGTAAGCGTGTGAGTTATATGAGATGGAGGCACCAAAAGGCGAAGTCACGTAACAATACCACAGTGATATAGTGACCTACCGGTGCTACATCAAGTTTTAGGGGATGACTCCCGTAGCCAATATAAATAGATATGAACGGATTTATAGTTGTTGAGTCTTGCTGTTATATAAGTTGTCTGGATCCAAATGATTATGGTTATAATTGAGCAATTGATTACGTTATTTGTTTATACGTTATTTGTTTATATGTTTGAGTGTGTCTTTCTTTTCTAGTACTTTATGTTGGTCATAGACCGTATTTGTCAAACGGAATAAATAGGTTGACTATTTAAGTTAGGATCCACAAATTGATTCTCTGTGGGATCGACCTCGACTCTATCTAGCTATACTGCGATTGAACCTAGTTCACTTGCTAGTGGTTATTTAGGAATCGAGTTAATAATTTAACTTGACCTCAATCAAGTTTTTGGCGCCGTTGCCGGGAATCAATGGTCCAAGCGCTTAAATGATCAACTTAATTATTTCGTCTTTTCATTTTTACATTACGTTGAGGAAAAAAATATTAAAATATATATATATATATATATATATATATATATATATATATATATATATATATATATATATATATATTTTGTATATCCGATCGATCGAACTATGGTACTCGGTCGGCCGAGCCCCTTTAATGTTTTATCGATAGTTGTTTTCCCCTGTGATTACATTAGTAGGTTATAAGCCTAGCAAAGCAGTATGAGTAATCATACCGCTGTTAGTTCAATAACCGCTTGTTGTTTTTCATATGATGCGATTAATCGGAGGAATCACTCAAGCGAATCTATTCAAAAAATGTCATCACATCAGTCTTCCGAGGTTCAAGGAGAAGAAGTCATGGTGTTGAGAACCAAAACCACACCTAGAAAGCCGCTGACACCTAAACTCAAGGAAAGAATAGCAAAGATGAAGGCAAGGATTCACGAAGCCAAGAGGTCAAAAGAGTCTAAAGATGCTTACATATACAGAGGTATGTCCAAGTTAAACCCTGAAGAGATTTCTTCAGATTCAGACTCAGGATATGACTACGTGCATCATATGTCAGATATGGAATCTGATTCTGAGGATAGCGTAAACCTAAATCGCCCTATAGTCATCAGTCCTAGAGATGCAGCGCATATTGAGAATGAAGCTAGGTTGATGCGAAACTAAGATGACCCAGGAGCATTTATGGTAGAGTTACCTTAGAAGGAGCATACCTAGGGTTGGCTTTGATAGATTCTGGCTCGAGTCTGAACATTTTTCCGAAGAGTCTTTGTGATTGAGCTCTGATCCTTACTCCCACGAATACTCCGTTGCAAGTTAGATTTGCGGATGGGACCGTAAGCACCATGTGCGGGAATATGTATAATATGATCATTGGCATAGGACAGCTCAGGTTTAAGATAGATATAGTTGTTATGGATATAGATGAGCACCCTCACCGCCCGATCATTTTAGGGAGAGCCTTTATCAACACTTACAGAGCCCTAATTCATATGACCGGGCGTGAGATCACATTTTTCGATGCTAGAGGTTCGAGACCTATGGGACAAGGAAATTGATTTCCTACTCGGTGAGCGTGAATGTTATAGGAGTTGGTGGTTCAACACCGGATATTACTCCGAGCCTAGGAAAAGTGTCGATGACAATACAGAAGGAAGAGATGAGACCCTTACGATTCGAGCCGTGAAAAGTATCAAGCGCCCTGTTCTAGAAAATCATAGTCACGAAGGTCCGCTTTCTCCGCACTCCAAGAATAGAAGAAGCAGAGAAAGAAACGAACTCGTAGAGTTCGAACTAAAGAGAGCTCATCTAGTTCTCAAAATATTACTAAAATTGGAGCTTGCTTGGATGGGATGATTGATTGTCTTTTCGTTGGACTCACATCTCGCGGAAAGGCACTCGTGGAAAAGGACAGCAAGACATTTTCGGTAAAGGCTAACGGTGAAAACCTGGCAAGCCAAGAGCGATTAAGAGAAGCGGTGATGAATTTTTTTGGAAAGTCGAGCTACCGACTTGAACTATAGAACTATTTCTATCCTTCGTTATTTTTATCTCTATTTTTGTTTTAAATAAAGGTAGCATGAAACGATAAGAAGTTTTTTTTTCTTTCTATTTTGCCGTGTTCAACGATCGTTGAGTTGAGGATGTGCAAAATAATTTTTTTTTTTATTCGAATCGTCTTCATGTGAAGTGAAGTGTAATAATTGAATCTTTGTAAAAAAAATTGTTGATTAAGGAAACGGTAATGCGTTATTTTACGAATGCTTAGACCAGATTGTTTAACTTATTCATGATAAGAATGAGGTTGCTTCTGTGCTTGGGACGATTTATTGGTTAGAGCAAAAATTTGCGGGTAGGTGTTGCAAGAGTGAAATAATAATTTTTGGCATGGTTATATGTTGTAGTTAATTTACGGTGTGTCAAATTATTAAAATGGTCAACACCATTAATTTCTACATATCCCCATTCACCTTTCCCTCTTCCCAACCATTCACCTTTTTCTCTTCCCAATTTATTTATTCTTCTTTTCAAATTCCACCTTTCCACCTCATCTATCCCCAACAACTTTTATCCACCAATCACATTCCACTTTTCAACCTCCATTTATCTATTTAAACCACTCACCCTCTCTTTCATTTTCCTCATCCCTTTCTCCATCACAATTCTTCCATCTCCATTTTCTCCAAACCCTCAGAAATCAAATGGAAATGTTATGAAATTCTTCATCCATTTCACCATTTTCACTCACCTTGAAAAGCCTATCGAAATTTATTCTGATCGATCGATTCAGTCACGGGAAGCATACAGAGCCAGAAGCTGTTGCTGTCAAAATCCCCACACTCGGTCAACCGAAAGGATCGCTCTCGGTCGACCAAGAGCCGGGCTGCCCCCTCCGTCTGCTGCTGCGCTGTTTATCTGTCAGGATGCCACCAAGAAGACGCAGAGCCGCTCAGTTCGTGGCTGTTGAAGGCAACATCCCATTGATCAACGGGGTACCACAATTCGCTAGTCGGGAGGTATACTCTTCATTTGTTAATGCCCCCGTCCATCGAGCTCGAGGATTGGATTTGGGGAATTGAGGAGACGAGCTTCTAGAATTGGTGGAACGCTATCAATGGCGTGATGTCGTAGCATCCCCTGGCCGAGTCAACGCCAATTGGGTAAGAGAATTTTATGCTTATTTACGCGTACACCCCGACACCAATATCGTACATATTCGTGGCCGACCAATTGTAATTTCTCCGGGTACGATTAATGCTTATTTTGGGGTGGATGTCTCGGAGGACAGGCCGGAGTATATGGCGACATTTGACGGGTCCGATGCTTGGTTGGAGGAAGTTGGTGCCTATTTGGGAATAGAGTGGACTATAGGGGAGATTGCCCGCACATTTGCGGAAACAGACTTTAGGAGATGGGAGGATAAATGCCTTAATCGGCTTATACGTTCTAATATCTTTCCAGCTAAGCATGTATCTACGGTCTACTATACCCATGCCACTTTGCTTTATTGGTTGTACATGGGATGGCCCGTGAATGTGGGGGCGTTGATACGTAAGGAAATGACAGACGATGCTCTCAAGCCTCGGCACACTTTACCTTTTGGGCCACTGATCACTACATTCTGTGAAGGAGCCGAGTGCCCAGTGTTAGGCGGCGATTCCTATGTGGGACCAATGCCTATTCTATCTTTAAGTTCTGTCCCACCGCCTGTCATTCACGGTCACGATCAAGAACAAGAAGGGGAACCCGAGGATGATGCTGACGAAGCCGGCCCGAACAATTTGCAACTAGCACCATTCAATCCAGGATGGGATTAAGTATTTTAATTTGAGTGTTTGCATTTCCTTTAATTAACAAGTTTTTTATTTTGACTCAATTCTACTAGTATGTCGTGTTATATAGAGCAAGTATCTCTGTTTCCTAAATTCGAACTCATGTAATGTTTTGGACGTGCTGAAATGTATTGAAATGTAATCATTAATTTATGGACTTAAAAATGTTTAAGGAAATTGTTATCCCTTTTACGGTCCCTTTTTTGAGATTATTACTGTTTGGACTAATCCTGTAACGAGTTTCAAGTTTTGTTTAAGATATGTGTTGCAGTGATTACTTTTGTGCAAGCGGCCAATGCCTGTGCCTGTTGAACTTTGCTGAATTTCCAAGACTTACTTAACTTCCACGCTTATCCAGAGCTAAGTTCCTTTTCTGAGCTTGTTATTTCGGTTTTTATACATTGGGGACAATGCATGGTTTAAGTGGGGGGTACAAGTCACTTAGCTCAAATGAGTAATTCCATATATCAAATAATAAATAAAATGAGCAAGTAATTGAAAAACTTTTGAACTTAGAATCACATTTACTTTTGTGGGTCCCTGATAATTATATTTAATAAGAAAGAACTCATATTTCATGAGTACGTGACCACTTTATGCCTCTGCGATTTATTGATTAGTAAACTTAATGATATTCATCTTTGTCCGCTAAGTAGTAGTTGCTTATTATTCAATTATTCAATAATTGAATCGAGTTGTACTACGCTTGTTATAAAAGGTAAAAATTATAATGTGTACATTGCATAGATAATTGATTATGCTTACCTAGTGTCAAATTTATCGTCTGATGTGTTCCTAAAAATTCTAGCCACAAAAGCGGAGTAATAAGCTTGAGACGTACCTGTGTTTGACAATGTTAAAACACTGGGCTTGTAGTAAGTTACCAAAGTAGCCTCGCGCTTGTGGTAATATTCGATGCTAATATTTGATCTAAGATAGAGGGATGCCCTAAAAAAGTTTTCCTTCTTGAGATTGATAGTATCCGAAAAATATGAAGATATGAAAAGAATATTCAACTCTTTAAGAGGCTTTGAGTAGTACTCGGTCTCCAAGTCCAAAAACCCTATAGATACGCTCTTGCTTATTATTCCAGTGCTTGAAAAATTAAAAGGCTTAAAAAGTGGGAATACTGAAGTTGGTAGGTTAAGACTACAAAGTTTGCATAAGCTCTAATCTTGCTACGATTGTTTAAAACTCAATGCACATGCACACAGCACATCGATTCATGATGAGTAGTGGATAATGGATATCTGACGAGCATAGAGGATATGAGTTGATTCGAGTTTCTTGTGTCGGTATACGGTGACCACTGGAAAGTAGTTTATGGGGAATAACTTATTGATATTTTGATCGGGACTATCAAAGGCTAAGTGGGGGGTAGTTGATAACGGTCATTTTGTGCCCGTTATTCTATGACCTTTATCCCCGATTCTAGTTTAAAGGAGCTATAATAGAGTAATAATAAGTCGTTACACGCTTAATTTGCATATGCCGAGAGTTACGATTCATTATTATGTATTAAGAGGTTTTATTATATTATTTGATGTTACAGACTGTATTTCATGCTATATTTGTAGTAACCCATTGTGGAGCACAATGATGGACTTCGGAGAAGCTTTAATGGATCGCAGACAAGTTCAGAAAGCCCAAGACGGAAAAAGAAGAAAGCCTAGAAGCACATAAGGCTCGGTCGACCGAGCCTATGCATTCGGTCGACCGAGTGGACCTGAAGCCCAGCAGCAGTCCGGCACATTGTTTGAGGCGGTTAGGGTTCAGTAGTATCGGCATTTTAAGTCGGTTTTTCTATGTCGGCTGAGGCTCTATATAAACACAAGTCCTTTGTATTTTTTATGACACCTTTACCAACATTATTTCATATTTACATACAAGCAAATAAGGATTCATATAGGATTTTGGAGGTTGCTAGGGTTGCAAACATGTAAGCCCTAGCTTATCTTCTTGTTTTCTTTTAAGTAATCAATTCCCAATTATGCTTTGATTGTTTGAGAGTTATGCATATCTTGATGATGTAGATCTAGGATATGGCGTAAGGGCGGTGGTGATACCTTGTCTATGAGGATCCCATATCCTACGTCCTCTACCTAATATCTACGGATGAATCTGTGTGTTTAATTTACGTGTATTTAGATTAGCTTATACGATGTCCTGATGATTCACTATATAATCCGATTCGTATATGAAACGCTGAGAAATATGTTCGGGGATGTAAATCTGGGGAGTTAGACTCTCGGGTGACCGGGAGGTGTCACTCGGTCGACCGAGAGCACCTATTCGGTCGACCGAGAGCTGTCAGATCCGTTTCATCCGTTAATCAGTCACGTCTTTATGATTAGGTTAGCTTAATTGAATTTATTATCTCAGTAGGTATGGCTATGGCTACGTCACTCGCTTAATTTAATTAAAACGTGTAAAAGGAAATACCGATATAAAACTCTTAGGTAGGCTTAGGAATTGATCTTCGGACGTTCGGCGTTATTCAGGTAGGTTTATATTAGGGAATTGCGCGCACCTTGTTACACGTAGATCGTAAACTAGCATGAGACTATAACTTGGTAATTGTTAGTTGGACGAGGGTTTGACTGATCGTCTAGGAAGTACGCCTAACCAAAGGAATGTTGCCCGGACGAGGTGTACTGTCAATATCGGCATCCCTAGAGTCGTAAGCGTGTGAGTTATATGAGATGGAGGCACCAAAAGGCGAAGTCACGTAACAATACCACAGTGATATAGTGACCTACCGGTGCTACATCAAGTTTTAGGGGATGACTCCCGTAGCCAATATAAATAGATATGAACGGATTTATAGTTGTTGAGTCTTGCTGTTATATAAGTTGTCTGGATCCAAATGATTATGGTTATAATTGAGCAATTGATTACGTTATTTGTTTATACGTTATTTGTTTATATGTTTGAGTGTGTCTTTCTTTTCTCGTACTTTATGTTGGTCATAGACCGTATTTGTCAAACGGAATAAATAGGTTGACTATTTAAGTTAGGATCCACAAATTGATTCTCTGTGGCATCGACCTCGACTCTATCTAGCTATACTGCGATTGAACCTAGTTCACTTGCTAGTGGTTATTTAGGAATCGAGTTAATAATTTAACTTGACCTCAATCAAGTTTTTGGCGCCGTTGCCGGGGAATCAATGGTCCAACTGCTTAAATGATCAACTTAATTATTTCATCTTTCATTTTTACATTATTATGAGGAAAAAAATATTAAAAAAAAATATATATATATATATATATATATATATATATATATATATATATTTTGTATATCCGATCGACCGAACTATGGTACTCGGTCGACCGAGCCCCTTTAATGTTTTATCTGATAGTTGTTTTCCCCTGTGATTCTGTTAGTAGGTTATAAGCCTAGCAGCAGTATGAGTAATCATACTGCCTGTTAGTTCAATAACCGTTTGTTGTTTTTCATATGATGCAGTTAATCAGAGGGAATCACTCAAGCGAACTGTTCAGCAAAATGTCATCACATCAGTCTTCTGAGGTTCAAGGAGAAGAAGTCATGGTGTTGAGAACCAAAACCACACCTAGAAAGCCGCTGACACCTAAACTCAAGGAAAGAATAGCAAAGATGAAGGCAAGGATTCACGAAGCCAAGAGGTCAAAAGAGTCTAAAGATGCTTACATATACAGAGGTATGTCCAAGTTAAACCCTGAAGAGATTTCTTCAGATTCAGACTCAGGATATGACTACGTGCATCATATGTCAGATATGGAATCTGATTCTGAGGATAGCGTAAACCTAAATCGCCCTATAGTCATCAGTCCTAGAGATGCAGCGCATATTGAGAATGAAGCTAGGTTGATGCCGAAACTAGATGACCCAGGAGCATTTATGGTAGAGGTTACCTTAGAAGGAGCATACCTAGGGTTGGCTTTGATAGATTCTGGCTCGAGTCTGAACATTTTTCCGAAGAGTCTTTGTGATTGAGCTCGATCCTTACTCCCACGAATACTCCGTTGCAAGTTAGATTTATGGATGGGACCGTAAGCAGTCATGTCTCGGGAATATGTATAATATGATCATTGGCATAGACGGCTCTCGAGTTTAAGATAGATATAGTTGTTATGGATATAGATGAGCACCCTCACCGCCCCGATCATTTTAAGGAGAGCCTTTATCAACACTTCTAGAGCCCTAATTGCATGACCAGCGTGAGATCACATTTTTCGATGCTAGAGGTTCCGAGACCTATGGGACAAGGAATTGATTTCCTACTCCGGTGAGCGTGAATGTTATAGGAGTTGGTGGTTCAACACGAGATATTACTCCGAGCCTAGGAAAAGTGTCGATGACAATACAGAAGGAAGAGATGAGACCCTTACAGTTCTGAGCCGTGAGAAAGCTGTCAAGCCTGCCCCTGTTCTAGAAAATCATAGTCCTGAAGGTCTGCCTTTCTCCAGACCCAAGAATAGAAGGAAGCAGACAAAGAAACGAACTCGTAGAGTTCGAACTAAAAGACTCGATGGCCTCAAAATATTACGAAAATTGGAGCTTGCTTGGATGGACAGTTCGACTGTCTTTTCGTTGGACTCACATCTCGCGGAAAGGCACTCGTGGAAAAGGACAGCAAGACATTTTCGGTAAAGGCTAACCGGGTGAAAACCTGGCAAGCCAAGAGCAGTTCGTAGACAGTGATGAATTTTTTTTTGGAAAGTCGAGCTACCGACTTGAACTATAGAACTATTTCTATCCTTCGTTATTTTTATCTCTATTTTTGTTTTAAATAAAGGTAGCATGAAACGATAAGAAGTTTTTTTTCTTTCTATTTTGCCGTGTTCCGACGACTGTTGAGTTGAGGATGTGCAAAATAAAATTTTTTTTTATTCGAATCGTCTTCATGTGAAGTGAAGTGTAATAATTGAATCTTTGTAAAAAAAATTGTTGATTAAGGAAACGGTAATGCGTTATTTTACGAATGCTTAGACCAGATTGTTTAACTTATTCATGATAAGAATGAGGTTGCTTCTGTGCTTGGGACGATTTATTGGTTAGAGCAAAAATTTGCGGGTAGGAGTTGCAAGAGTGAAATAATAATTTTTGGCATGGTTATATGTTGTAGTTAATTTACGGTGTGTCAAATTAATTAAAATGGTCAACACCATTAATTTCTACATATCCCCATTCACCTTTCCCTCTTCCCAACCATTCACCTTTTTCTCTTCCCAATTTATTTATTCTTCTTTTCAAATTCCACCTTTCCACCTCATCTATCCCCAACAACTTTTATCCACCAATCACATTCCACTTTTCAACCTCCATTTATCTATTTAAACCACTCACCCTCTCTTTCATTTTCCTCATCCCTTTCTCCATCACAATTCTTCCATCTCCATTTTTCTCCAAACCCCTGTAGAAATCAAATGGAAATGTTATGAAATTCTTCATCCATTTCACCATTTTCACTCACCTTGAAAAGCCTATCGAAATTTATTCTGATCGATCGATTCAGTCACGGGAAGCATACAGAGCCAGAAGCTGTTGCTGTCAAAATCCCCACACTCGGTCAACCGAGTGACTGCTCTCGGTCGACCAAGAGCCGGGCTGCCCCCTCCGTCTGCTGCTGCGCTGTTTATCTGTCAGGATGCCACCAAGAAGACGCAGAGCCGCTCGGGCCAGTGGTCGTTGAAGGCAACATCCCATTGATCAACGGGTACCACAATTCGCTAGTCGGGAGGTATACTCTTCATTTGTTAATGCCCCGCCCATCGAGCTCGAGGATTGATTTGGGGAATTGAGGAGACGAGCTTCTAGAATTGGTGGAACGCTATCAATGGCGTGATGTCGTAGCATCCCCTGGCCGAGTCAACGCCAATTGGGTAAGAGAATTTTATGCTTATTTACGCATACACCCGACACCAATATCGTATATATTCGTGGCCGACCAATTGTAATTTCTCCGGTACGATTAATGCTTATTTTGGGGTGGATGTCTCGAGAGGACAGCCGGAGTATATGGCGACATTTGACGGGTCCGATGCTTGGTTGGAGGAAGTTGGTGCCTATTTGGGAATAGAGTTGACTATGGGGAGATTGCCCGCACATTTGCGGAAACAGACTTTAGGAGATGGGAGGATAAATGCCTTAATCGGCTTATACGTTCTAATATCTTTCCAGCTAAGCATGTATCTACGGTCTACTATACCCATGCCACTTTGCTTTATTGGTTGTACATGGGATGGCCCGTGAATGTGGGGGCGTTGATACGTAAGGAAATGACAGACGATGCTCTCAAGCCTCGGCACACTTTACCTTTTGGGTCACTGATCACTACATTCTGTGAAGGAGCCGAGTGCCCAGTGTTAATTAGGCGGCGATTCCTATGTGGGACCAATGCCTATTCTATCTTTAAGTTTCATTCCCACCGCTTTGTCATTCACGGTCACGATCAAGAACAAGAAGGGAACCCGAGGATGATGCTGACGAAGCCGGCCCGAACAATTTGCAACTAGCACCATTCAATCCAGGATGGGATTAAGTATTTTAATTTGAGTGTTTGCATTTCCTTTAATTAACAAGTTTTTTATTTTGACTCAATTCTACTAGTATGTCGTGTTATATAGAGCAAGTATCTCTGTTTCCTAAATTCGAACTCATGTAATGTTTTGGACGTGCTGAAATGTATTGAAATGTAATCATTAATTTATGGACTTAAAAATGTTTAAGGAAATTGTTATCCCTTTTACGGTCCCTTTTTTGAGATTATTACTGTTTGGACTAATCCTGTAACGAGTTTCAAGTTTTGTTTAAGATATGTGTTGCAGTTGATTACTTTTGTGCAAGCGCCAATGCCTGTGCTGTTGAACTTTGTGAATTTCCAAGACTTACTTAACTTCCACGCTTATCCGAGCTAAGTTCCTTTTCTGAGCTTGTTATTTCGGTTTTTATACATTGGGGACAATGCATGGTTTAAATGGGGGGTACAAGTCACTTAGCTCAAATGAGTAATTCCATATATCAAATAATAAATAAAATGAGCAAGTAATTGAAAAACTTTTGAACTTAGAATCACATTTACTTTTGTGGGTCCCTGATAATTATATCTAATAAGAAAGAACTCATATTTCATGAGTACGTGACCACTTTATGCCTCTGCGATTTATTGATTAGTAAACTTAATGATATTCATATTGTCCGTTGCGAGTAGTTGTTTATTATTCAATTATTCAATAATTGAATCGAGTTGTACTACGCTTGTTATAAAAGGTAAAAAATTATAATGTGTACATTGCATAGATAATTGATTATGCTTACCTAGTGTCAAATTTATCGTCTGATGTGTTCCTAAAAATTCTAGCCACAAAAGCGGAGTAATAAGCTTGAGACGTACCTGTGTTTGACAATGTTAAAACACTGGGCTTGTAGTAAGTTACCAAAGTAGCCTCGCGCTTGTGGTAATATTCGATGCTAATATTTGATCTAAGATAGAGGGATGCCCTAAAAAAGTTTTCCTTCTTGAGATTGATAGTATCCGAAAAATATGAAGATATGAAAAGAATATTCAACTCTTTAAGAGGCTTTGAGTAGTACTCGGTCTCCAAGTCCAAAACCCTATAGATACGCTCTTGCTTATTATTCCAAAGGCTTGAAAAATTAAAAGGCTTAAAAGTGGGAATACTGAAGTTGGTAGGTTAAGACTACAAAGTTTGCATAAGCTCTAATCTTGCTACGATTGTTTAAAACTCAATGCACATGCACACAAAGACATCGATTCATGATGAGTAGTGGATAATGGATATCTGACGAGCATAGAGGATATGAGTTGATTCGAGTTTCTTGTGTCGGTATACGGTGACCACTGGAAAGTAGTTTATGGGGAATAACTTATTGATATTTTGATCGGGACTATCAAAGGCTAAGTGGGGGGTAGTTGATAACGGTCATTTTGTGCCCGTTATTCTATGACCTTTATCCCCGATTCTAGTTTAAACACTTACCAAACGAAAGAACAATGCAACTATACCCAACTATCCCCGATTCTAGTCAATAAATTAGGTTAGCTTAATTGAATTTATTATCTCAGTAGGTATGGCTATGGCTACGTCACTCGCTTAATTTAATTAAAACGTGTAAAAAGGAAATACCGATATAAAACTCTTAGGTAGGCTTAGGAATTGATCTTCGGACGTTCAGCGTTATCTAGGTAGGTTTATATTAGGGAATTGCACGCACCTTGTTACACGTAGATCGTAAACTAGCATGAGACTATAACTTGGTAATTGTTAGTTGGACGAGGGTTTGAGTGATCGTCTAGGAAGTACGCCTAACCAAAGGAATGTTGCCCGGACGAGGTGTACGGTCAATATCGGCATCCCTAGAGTCATAAGCGTGTGAGTTATATGAGATGGAGGCACCAAAAGGCGAAGTCACGTAACAATACCATAGTGATATAGTGACCTACCGGTGCTACATCAAGTTTTAGGGGATGACTCCCGTAGCCAATATAAATAGATATGAACGGATTTATAGTTGTTGAGTCTTGCTGTTATATAAGTTGTCTGGATCCAAATGATTATGGTTATAATTGAGCAATTGATTACGTTATTTGTTTATACGTTTGAGTGTGTCTTCCTTTTCTCGTACTTTATGTTGGTCATAGACCGTATTTGTCAAACGGAATAAATAGGTTGACTATTTAAGTTAGGATCCACAAATTGATTCTCTGTGGGATTGACCTCGACTCTATCTAGCTATACTGCGATTGAACCTAGTTCACTTGCTAGTGGTTATTTAGGAATCGAGTTAATAATTTAACTTGGCCTCAATCAGTAGGGCATTCCTTCTATTGCATGTACCGTCATTTTTCTACTCCAGTTTGGATGTATTTTCTTAGCCTAATTTCTGAGGTTGTAAAAATTTCTAAGAAAATGCCATTTTTAGTTGCATCACACATTTCATTAGATATTATTTGATCTGGGGTTTTATTTTGCATTCTGAATTTTGAATTTTGAATTTCTAGATTTTGATTGATGTATCGAAAATTTATGAAGAATCGCTTGTGCTGTGAAACTCCATTTAGCTTCCAAGAACATCATAGTTGTTAGAGGAGGAGTATTTAGATACCTAGGCTAGACTAGAAGCTTCTTACATAGTCTTTGTATTATTTTATTATTACTTAAACGATAAACGATATACATAAAAGAGAAACAATTTTTTTGGGAGAAACAAATTAAAGAAAGGGAAAAGTCTTGTATTGGGTACTCGTTTCTTCGTGGAAATGATTACGAAGTGCTTATCTCGATAGACCCCGACGGTTTGGATGATGTCGGTACTCTTCTTCGAGGCCACGATACAGCTTCAGACTCTATCTCTTCTCATCTTCAGCTGATTGAGATTGAGGGTGTTAAAGCTACGGTTGGAGTGCTTCAGAGTGCATGTTGATTATACACCCATCATCCATCATGCCGACTTAAAAAGGTGTTTTCTTTTGCATTTACAGTGCTTCTGCTTCGGTCATATGTGCTTCAATAAGGTCTCTTTCGGTGTTCGTTACCCACAGTTCTTAAAGATTTTTCTTTTCATAACACATATTTGCTGGTGCATGCTTAATTTTTTTTTTCTTTTTTGTTGTTGTGTGGTTTTTCATGTAGGCTGGCAACCTGGATGGAAATTGGAGTACTTTTAATTTAAAGCCAGTGTGGCCGGTCTGAAAATCCAATTCTGGATTCATGTAAGACGGCAACCTGGATGGCGATTGGTGGAATTTTCAATTTGCAACAAGGGAGGCCAGCAACGCATCCTCAGATACAAATATGGCGACTCACTTTAAAATGTTTGATACTTAAATGTCTCTAGTCGTATGTGCTATTAAACATGACATTAATACTAAGATTAGACTAGCACGTATTAGATGTCTTCCATCTTATTGAAGAAAGGGATAGATCTCGTCTATCAAAGTGTTGAGACACTTGGACCGTACGTGGACGTGTATTAGAGAATGCATACGTTAGACTGACCCACTTACTTTATTAAGTGTCGCACTATGTGGCGGTTGTGTAATTATCCTGAGACCGGAGTCTTCATGACAGCACGGTGTGGATTGTCATACTTTGACACTATTGAGGTTTCCCCTAGCCATGTGGCGATCATGTGGTAGTGATTGGGTGTGATACTGAAGCATGCATAGAATTCATGTTGCTCATCCGAAAATCGCGTATCCTATGATTAGGAGTAAATATCCGAAAGGGAATTCTTATAAGGATGTCTCACTCTCGTGAATCTTTGCAAAGTGGAAGTAAATGAGTTACTTCGAGAGAGCATGATATCCAGATTATAAAATACGGTCGTTGATGTTTGACACTCGACGTACGACCATATGGATATTGTAACAGCGATAGGATTATATTTACACGGTAACCGCTTCGCATGAAGGGTAGTAGTCATTGCATTTGACTCTTCCGATGATCAGGGGTCACGGTGTGTTGCTAGATGCTATTCCGTGATCGTTAGGTATCAAGGGCATTTTCGTAATTGCACTTTGTGCCTAAGGCCGACATATTCGGAAGCCTATCGGGTCACACACATAAGAACGTATAGCCGGATTAAAATGCGATTATAGTGATAACCAAATAAGGAAAGTTTTATCTCGACTATAAAGTGTTATAGTGATAAATTAATATGGTGGTTTTCATTTATTATAAATAAATTAAATGCAAGATATTAATTATGTTGATTAATTAAATATACATATAATGTATATGTATGTGGCGCATGTGTGTGTGTATTGATATACATGTATTTTATAAATTAATTAATCATAATATTATATTAATTACGAATATTCCGGATGCCAATTCATAGCTATATGGGGCGCATATAATAGTGTATAAGATACACTTAAATTACGCAATTTAATTAATGAGATTACCATATATAATATTAGATATTAATTGATTTATGAAAAATATATTTATTCTAATAAGATAAAGATAGTCAATATTAGATATTGACAATATCTTGAAAATATTTAATATTAGATATTAAATTAAATGAGAAAATTCAATCAAAGATACTTTCCATATTTTATTAGGAAATTTTTTTCTTTCTCTCAAATCTACTAGAAAGTTTCTCCAAATCAGATTGAGATCATCAAGAAGTGCACTTTCTTCTATAAAAGAAAGGGTTGGCTAAATTCTTTTATACATCACAATTAGAAGAGTTCTAATTTACAAGAAGATTGAGAGCTTCAGAGAGATTTTGAGAGAGAAAATGTCGGTTTACCAAACGAGTTTTTCTAATACCAATCCATGTTGAGATTCCGGTGAGCTGTTCGTATGGATCACCGGTAGAGGCCGAACGCTTGGGCGGCTTCGTGCAGAAACTACAACCGTAGACAAAACGTCGATCCAATTGGATCAACCAAGGTATTCTCTTGCTACTTATTTTATGCTTGTTGCTTAAACGAAGTCGATCTTTGGTTAATAGGAAATAAATTTTAAATTCCGCTGCGTTCCTGCGTAGATTTTCTAACATAAAGATGCGTTGGTAATCTCGTTTTGTGATTTACAACTCTCATTAAGAAGTCTTTTCCAGAAAATACCTCTAAGGAGAGTCAAATGTCATTTGAAAATGTACTACGGTAGAAGCACTAAAGTCAAATAATATGTTTGAATTTGTAAGTTTTTGGCACACTCTTATAGCCCTAAAAAGACATGTTTATGCTCAACAAGTGTCGTTACTTGAGCTATTAGTCAACTTATAATCATGCAATAAATCATCAAAATACGTGGCAGAACCCTAAACGATTCATATTACTATAACCGGTACAAACCTATCAAAATAAAATATTTTATATAATAATTGCTATTTGCACTTTTAGATGAAACTAAGCAAACAAAGACTTAAATTAATACGAAAACATCAATAATCACATAAAAAACGAGGATAAAACAACATTAAATGTATAATCTAATTGATTTACACCTACGTACATTTACCTGTAGTTTTTTTAAGGTGTGTAGTTTTTTTTAAGGTGTCAAGTTTTACCGGTACATTTTCAGGCACATTACTTTCCCTTTAAAAAGTACATACAATTTTTATTTTTAAGGTGACCCATATTCACCTGCATGCTGCCGCCTCGGGACTGAAAATTATAAAAATGTCATTTGATTAGTTCTTTTTGTTTAAGAAAAAAAAACAAAAACATTGATTAATTTTAAACATGATGATTTTGAACGGATTTAGTCAGCTAATAAAGTCGTATGTGACTGCATTAGATACTGTCGCAAAAACAAGATCATGTCAAACGAATATATATATATATATATATATATATATATATATATATAACGGTTGTGCAACAACGAGTGACACAACGATAATATGTATATATAAGTAATGTTACGAGTACAACGATTGTGCAATAACTGTAACGCAAATTTCGTGTTAATCCCTGAAATGCAAAGAAAGAAAACACAAAATTGTAACAAATCGAATTTTTATTAATTTATAAAATAAAAGGCGGTTACAATCTCTTGAATCATTTGATTCTCCTCTTTAATTGTTGACAATTATTGGACTCCCAGATTTAGCGGAAGATCTTGAATTTGGTTGATTTCCTCCGGATATGGCGGAAGATTTTGACTTTGTAGTTGACTACCCCCGAATGTGGCGGAAGAAATGGACCTTGGTTGATTCCTCCCGGATATGGCGGAAGATCTTGACTTTGTGGTTGATTTCTCCCGAATATGGCGGAAGAATGTTTGATTTGGGTAGAGATTTGAGGCAGTGCTTTGACTCACCTTCGCCCTCCTGATTAGGTTGGAAGATCCTCGACGCTGGTTGAAGAACTCCGGATTTCTTGGTGGATGATCTTCAAGTGATGTTGAAGAACACCGGATTTGATGGAGAATCCTCAAAGATTGAAGAACACTTGAATGCTCCTTGTGCTCCCTAGATCTCCTCCTTCTTGGTGCTTGAATGCTTGAATGGAGTGCTTGATGCTTCCTCTCCGATCTTAAATCCTTGTGTGCTTCCGTCTTCTGTGTTAATGCTCTGTGTTTCTGTGTGTTTGCAAATGACCAAGGCCTCTCTTATTTATAGTGCTGGATGGGGCTCAGATCATCTGTCCACAAAGCCTGTCTAAATTGTCTGTCCAATGCAAAACTGTGTCGTTTTAGCCTAATTTTATTTTACCCCATTTCTCCTTTCACATGTTTCCACACACGCTTTTCCAACTTGCGAGTCGTCTGCTCTCTCCGATTACTTCCTCCTCAGCTTTGGAACGATCTGTTTCTTCTTTTCCTTTTTTTTAAACCCAAAGCACAGTTATATAAGATACATCTTCACAATCCCATAAACTTACAACTTTCTTCCTGAAATTAGAATTTTTCTTAGTTTGGTCACATTAGGATGCAGGGTTTAAAGTTTCTTGTGTTACTGCTGATGATGAGCTGAATAGAACCGCAAAAGCCCATGCCCACCACCATTGAAGCTGCAGAATCTATCTTCCAATTCTACTATCCTTTCTCAATAATCCAAGTTACTCAACGCCATAACATAAACTAAGACTTTAAAGCCACAATCGCTGAATTGAAAAGCAAATCCAGTGACCAACACCACAACCACCTTCCTATGCAGCCAAAGATTCAGGTGATGATCAGAGCTTTTGATTAAACCAACTTACCCGAAGATGAAAATAACAAACCCACAATGTTAGTTTGCTAGGTTCTTTGCAGAAATTTAAATGCTTGATCAAAACCCACAAATATGAAGATGAGACGACAATATTCAGAGCCGGTGAAGAAGTTTTTTTTTATTTATAAAATGGTTGTCTTGCTGGAGACTGGAGCGCCATTGCAGGGGGCTGAGAAGAAAGTAATACGAGTTGGCAAGTTTTAATTTTTATTTTTTTTCTTTGCTGGGAGAGTGTGTGTGGAAATGTGGGGAAAAATAAAATAAAAGGGTTTAGGAGAAATGGGGTAAAATAAAATTAGGCTAAAACGACACAGTTTTGCATTGGACAGACAATTTAGACAGGCTTTGTGGACAGATGATCCGAGCCCTGCTGGATGAGTGCCTTGGAAGTAATTCGCATTTAATGCTTCCACACTCATTTAATGTGTTCACACTCTGATTGATTCCCATAATATCCGCATTTAATGCATCCAGACTCTCCTGATTGGCTCTAGCAATTTGTACACAATCTCTGCATTTATTATAAATCAATAAAATCTCATAATTAATTGATTTTAAGAGATTTTTATGATTTATTGACTTTTATATTATCCCCAATATTTAATGTAGGAAATAATATATAAAAATACTTAGATTTAATGGCATGTGTAGTACGTGACAATTTTAATATGTCACATATGTATTTTGTATCTCTCCACATCCATTTAATTATAAATAATTAAATCTCTAAGTTTCTTTTAAGAGATGTTACTTATTTATTTATTTTTACATTATTCCTTAACAAATTAAATAGGAAATAATATAAAATAAATTTTATTTTGGACAATTATATTATGTGACATTTTTGACATACCACATAATTTTTCGTTTCTACAATAATGAGTGACACAACGATAATATATATATATATATATATATATATATATATATATATATATATATATATGTGTGTGAGTAATAATACGAGCACAACGATTATCTAACAACGAATAGATACAACGATTATCTACATCGTTGATCATAACGAGTCTTAATTCATATAATGTAATCTAAAATACTACCTTATATACTCCTTATAATTCCTTCAAAATACTACCTTCTTCTTCATATCATATCATCTTTCCTTTTTTTTTCAAGAAGAATTTGATCATTTTTTCTCTGGACTTAAAGCAAAAAAATGGGTCAGCTCCATGTTTTCTTCTTCCCACTATTAGCTCATGGACACATGCTTCCTACCATTGACATGGCTAAACTATTCAGCTTCCGTGGTGTTAAAGTAACCTTAATCACCACCCATTACCATGCTTCCATGTTCTTGAAATCAATTGAACCGACCCAAAATCTGGGATTCGATATCTCTGTTCGTTCAATCGATTTCCCTTCTAATGAAGCGGGATTACCGGAAGGAATTCATAGTCTTGATCAAGCTGTTGGCAATCTTGAAACGCTACACAAATTCGGTAAAGCTTGTAGCTTTATGCATGAATCTCTTGAGCTGCTTTTAGAAGAGTTTAGCCCAAATGCTCTGATTGCTGATATGTTCTATCCATGGGCGAATGATTCTGCAGCGAAATTCGGTATTCCGAGATTGTTGTTTCATGGATCAAGTACTTTTGCAATGAGTGCTGCAGAAAGCGTGAGACGCAACAAGCCTTACAAGAATCTGAAATCGGATTCAGATGCATTTGTTGTGCCTGATCTTCCTCATAAGATCATGTTAACTAAAGGGCAAATTTCTAGGCATGATTGGCAAGAGGAGGAGGAAACAGAGATGAATAAGCAGTTTAAGGCGGTGTTAGATTCAGAGGATTCAGTGTATGGAGTTGTTGTAAACAGTTTTTACGAATTGGAACCAGATTATGTGGATTACTACAAGAATGTATTGGGAAGACGGGCATGGCATATTGGACCGTTTTTCCTGTCCAAAACCGAAGATCATGATCTTGAAATGTCTCAAAGAGGTGGAAAATCGGCCATTGAAGCAGAGGAGTGCTTGAAATGGCTTGATTCCAAGGACCCGAATTCAGTTGTCTACGTTTGTTTCGGGAGCATGGCAAGTTTCAAAGCATCTCAATTACATGAAATCGCAATCGGTCTTGAAGAATCGAATCAAGAATTCATCTGGGTCCTCAGTAAATGCATTGATGATCAAGAAAAATGGCTGCCAGAAGATTTTGAGAACAGGGTAGTAAAAAAGGGGTTGATTATAAAAGGATGGGCACCCCAGATTCTGATTCTTGAACACAAATCAGTAGGTGCTTTTGTCACACATTGCGGATGGAACTCAACACTTGAAGGTGTATGTGCAGCTGGGGTGCCATTTGTGACTTGGCCATTGTTTGCTGAGCAATTTTACAACGAGAAACTTGTGACGGATGTTTTGCGAACAGGGATTTCTGTAGGTTGTCAGCAATGGAGCAGCGGTGTGGTGGCGGCGGCGCCGACGACGACAGAGGTGATTGTGAAAAGAGAAGCTATAAGTAGTGCAATTCGTGACGCCATGGTTGGTGATGAAGCGATTAAAATGAGAGGTCGAGCAAAGGCGTTGAAGATGATGGCTCACATGGCAGTTGAAGAAAGTGGTTCTTCTTTTTCTGATTTGAGTGTTCTATTGGAAGACTTGAGCTCATACAATTGTCAAAGTTAACATCATATATTAGAAGAAATGACCGTGTTTAAGATGATAATTATCTATCTATCTATCAATTTAAGATTTTTTTTTAAGAGATGATAAGTAAACAACATTTATGTCACAACTAATAACACAACGATAATATGAATCACCTATCATGATCAATAGTGAAGCGATTAAAATGAGAGGTCAAGCAAAGGCGTTGAAGATGATGGCTCACATGGCAGTTGAAGAAAGCGGTTCTTCTTTTTCTGATTTGAGTGCTCTATTGGAAGACTTAAGCTCATACAATTGTCAAAGTTAACGTCATACATTAGAGGAGCAATGATATCTACCGTGTTTAAGATGATAATTATATATCTATCTATCAATTTAAGTTTTTTTTTTTTAAAAGATGATAATTAAACAATCTTTATGTCACAACTAATAACACAACGATAATATGAATCACCTATCATGATCAATGGTGAAGATGATCGTTATTTTTGGTGAAATTTTTTGTATGTCAACTTATCATTGATTATAGCCACAAAGTTAAATATGTACAATATTTTTTAGGGAATATTAGGTTTTAGTCCAATTTCCTCCCTGTATATAAATTTTAATCCACATTCATTTTTTTTTGTTGCAATAAGGACAAAATAATCCTATTTGGACTAAATTACCCCTAATCAACCGCTCTCTTCGGTTATAATCCAGTACATGATTCTTGCCGTAATTTCACAATATTACTTCCGGCGAAAGAACTTGCGATTCTTCTTCCCACATCCACCGTAGCAAGATTGATAGGGATCCCAATAATTTGAAGTTCTTATCTTCATTCCAATCATTTTCCCAGGATTTCAATACGAGCAGAGTTCCATCGAAGCTTCAAGGCCCAGATTCCAAAAGCCGATTCAGGGGTGAATCGATTTCAAAAATAAAATGATATGTGTTCTTCTCAGCAATGGATCGTGCTTGGAAGACACTATTCTCAGCAATTCGTCTGGCAAAAAACACTTATCAGTTTGTTTTCGAGACGGAGGAGAACCCAGGTAAACTAATAGATCAAGGGCCTTGGGTGTTTGACAGTCATTTGCTGGTTCTTGCAAATTGGTGTGATAATTGGGAGTAACATGACCATTTATTTGAATGTGCTGACTTTTGGATCCAAGTAGGGGGTTTCCCTCTCAAGTTATTAGTCCTGTTTTGCTAACTTACACCATTGAATTTATCTACAAACAGGTAATTCTTCTTTTTTTTTTGCTATCTTTTCTTCGATTTCGTTTTTTTCTTTTCCTGCAGGAGATGCAGAATTTGATTGTGTTTTGTGCTTTTAGATTTCATTTGAAGCATCTATAGGTAATAGGTTAGCTTTGATGAAGATTTTTTTGTACTTAATCTGCTGCATATTGTATTTTGTTGAACTTGGATTTTGATCATTATTATTGCGGCTGAATATTTGTACAAACCTGAATCTTGTGCTATTATCTGTAATACTATTAGTTTGCTGTAGTTATTTATTGCAACCTGAACTCAAATTGTACTTGCTCTTTTGATCTATTAGGTGAGTAATATATATATATATATATATATATTACTGTGACGGAGAATGTTGTTTCCAGTGGCTATTGATTCACAGAAAACAGCAACAAAAAGAAAATGTAAGAAATGTAAAAAGAATTATGTTTGTATCATCAGCAAAAGAATTAATTGCAAGAAATGTGATTGACAGAGAACCATAATCTGTGTGAAAGTTACCAAGAAAAAGGTGTGACTGTGTGACTGTGTGACTGTGTTACTGTGTTACTGTGAATGCTGCAATAAATTTGGCTTTCAAATACTGCGTATTCCTGATAGCCCTTCTTGAAAAACAGACTCAAAGCTGCTTTTCCTATGTAGATTGAATAAATATTTTGCCTTTTTTTAAGTAGATTGAATAACTCTTATTGTTCTTGTTGGTTGACATATCTTCTAGTTCCTTTTTCCAGAGCATCGAATTAATTGCGATGAGGAGTATATATATTTTAAAATGTTATGGTACTCATTTGGTCATTGTTACTGCCAACAGTTTGTCGCAAAGAAGCTTGACAAAAGGCTTTTGGATCTTGGGGCTAAGACAATCGTTGACAAAGGTCTTGGTGATGATCAGCACTCGTCGGGGTAAGATTCTGTCATGGGGATGATTTTAGTTACATATGGTTGAGTATTTGTGTGGTAAATGGAAGTTTACTTGAGGGCTTTATACATGCTATTCCTAATAATTTATGTAACTCATGCTCCTGCCATTTTTGTCTTCGCTGTCATCTTAATTTGCAACTCTTGTGCAGTTTACCTGCATCTGGTACATATAACTCCTTGTCATGTATTTTTTACTCATGAAAATGACATCTCATTTTAGTTTGACTTGTCTGATAAGGTACCTTTGATTTAAAAGTCATTTGTAGATATGAAGGTGCTTTAGATCCTTGGGCTTCTACTTTGTGGAAAATATTGTATCAAAAGAAGCCATGGTTGTTCTCAAAAAAAAGAAGCCATGGTTGTTTCTGAATGGTCATGAGGTGGCTGTCTGATGGTACCTTGATGGGCGAACCAAAATTGCAAGTCATTTATCATGCAGTTGACAACGGAAATTTTGAAGGCTCAGGAGCTTTAGGTGACTCGCTTTTTACAATACCACTTTGACTCTACTAAAATGATATGAGTAGTTACTAGAATTCATTGCTATTATACGTGCTCTAATTCACTGTAATTTGATCCAACACATGGGCAATCTCAGGGTTGATGGGAAGCACACTCTGCTTCTGTTTTTGAAACAGAATATATCTATTGAATATCCTATTTTCAACTTTGTATGGTTTGAATCATTATTTTCATTGTCAATGTTCAAAATTCTTGTGTTGAATATGGAAAAGTCAAGGCACTCCATGAAAAATCCAAATTTCCGTTTACAACCTATATGCCTATTTCTATTTGTAACCTTTTAAAAGAAAGTAAAATTGTTTGTAAACTGTTTCTGAGAACAAAAATAATGGTACAACATACAAAGAATGAATTGGACAAATAGCTTTCTAATAGACTAGTATTCTTTGTTGGTGTATTATTATTGTGTTGGTGTATTCTTGTGTTAAAACAAGAATACAAAGAACACAAGAATACAAAGAACACAAAGAATACGTTAGTTATAGTAAACGCCGATAAAATTCGGCTTTCAAATACCCGCGTCGAAAGGGTATCAAACGCGGTCTCAAAATGAAGATAAAAAAGGTATGAATTTTGGTGAAACAATTTTGATGATTGGTGTTTAAATCAAAATTCTAGTCGTTTATAAGAAAAACACTCCGTTTAATATAAATATTTTTAAATCTTTCAAAATATACGTCGGAAGGAGTATCGTGTTTTGTTTCAAATTGAAGAAAAAAAAACATGCATTTTGGTGAAAAAATTTCGATGATCGGAGTTTTAAATAAAAAGTTACGGGTGTTTGGAAAAAAAAAAAAAAAAAAACAACAACAAAGCAGGAATGCAGGATCAAACATTCAAATGTACCTGATGTTCTCGTACTGAGGACGCGCGCTTAGAGTAGGGTCAATTTTGTCCGTGTTAAATTTTTTTGTCCTTATTGCAACTAAAAAAATGAGTATGTCCTATTTATTTATTTTGTAAATATTTTTTGTTCTTTTCCTCAATCCTCGAATATTAAATGAGATAAATCAATCGAAATGATTTTCGTTATTTTATTGGAAATTGGTTTCTTTTCTCTCTACCAAATTAGGAAGCTTTTCCCAATATAATTGGGAATGAGATATAAGCATCCCATCTCCTATAAAAGGGGATTTGTGCCAACTCTTTTATAACACAGTTGTTAGGAATAATTTATTATGTTTTGATGATGGTCATATACTAATTTGTTATAGCAATGAGAAATAAATTAGAAATCTTTGTATAAGTCTTTACTTAGAATCTGACATGTTGTATAAGTTGAGTCAGACAAGTATTGTACTAGGTGGTAGGATGGCTGAGTAAAACAGAAATCCGGCAGAGTGAAGCCAGCCATGTACCAGCAGAGAAGCATTAAGATATATGGTCTGACTTATATCCAGGGAAGTCTGTGATGACCTTGGTTAAGTCTAAGTTATATTTCAAGTGATGAAATTCAATGTTCAATATGGTGTACACTGATCTCACCCAAATCAAGGATCAGTGAAGTACAAGGACTCTTGTAAACTCAAAGAAATCAAGAAAGCAGTAAACTAGCAAAGTGAACTGACTATCGGCTGAGTAAAGACAAAGAAGTGAAGGAAGAACTAAACAACCAAGTCAGAAGGATCACTTAACCGTTCAGGGAACGGCCAAGTAAACTTTACTTGTTCAGATTTTGAAAAATGAAGAAGATTCAGAGGATCAAGCATTCAATGCATAATCAATTGAGGATCAATCAAAGACGGATTTTGTGATAGACGTTTTAAGAAAAATCCGATCATTGAAATCAAGGAGAATACAATTAAGAGGGAATCAAGAATTAAAACAAGGATTATTCCCTACATTAAATAGCCAACGGACGAAAATTCAAATCAAGGGTTATCAAGGCTATAAATAGAAGGCATTGACAGACAGAAAGAACAACGATTGATACATATCAGAATAAGCAGAAACTCTGTCAATTTCGAAAGCCTTCTATCTAAACTTAAAGGATAAATCTAGAGATCAACTCAACAATCAGAACTTCAATTCCACATCAAGCACTAAGATTGATCAACAAATTTGTGAATCCTCTTCACAGCAATCTGAAGCAATTGAATCAGAGGAATCTGAGAATGAGTTGCAACCTTTGTGATAGCTGCTGAAAGATTTGTTCTCAAGGAGCAGTGATAGATACTGAGTCACTGAAGCTTTTGAAGCCAGGGAGTGATAGTGTTGAAGATTGTGAAGCTTTTGTAGCAGAGGACAATCTATCTATTGTATCTGTGAAAACAATTGTGAATTCCTCCAATCATCACAAGAGAAGAGTGGATTAAGGGATTACACCACCCTGAACCACTATAAGCCTTTGTGTCAATTTACTTTCAGCATTTTACTTTACCACACTTACTTCATTGCATTTTATATCTGTGATTGCATAACCTACTTTGAACTAACATTTTAAGAAGGGACTTATCCGCTGCCCAAAAGCTTTTGTATTGAGAAAAGTTTTTGAACTCCACTATAGTCATTCACCCCCCTTATGACTAGAGTTTCACCCTTCTCTGGGACCAACAATTGGTATCGGAGCAGTGTTCCTAGTATCAGAACCTGTTCCGATCTGATTTCTGGTAACAAGGAGATCACATATTTTCAAAGTAGTTTTCAAATTTATGATTTCTCAATATATTTATTATCTGTACTTATGGATTCCTCAAACTTTATGTCTAAAGTACCAGTATTCAATGTTAATAATGTTGATGAATATAAAATAAGAATGCTGTCTTATCTTGCTGCAACTCATGAGGAGATGCTGGATGTAATCAATGATGGTCCAATCAGGATCACAACTGTGATAGCCACAGGAGCAGATCAAGGAAAGGAAATTGACAAACTCAAGAAAGACTGGACCAGGGATGACAGAAGAAGAGCAAACCTCGACCTTGTTCCAAAAGACATGATCTTGAAGACTCTGGACAGTAATATGTTCATGAGAATCGAAGATTGCAAAACAGCAAAGGAGATGTAGGACAAATTAGTATTGATCAATGAAGGATCAGAAGCAGTTAAAGAAAACAAATTATCTATTGCAAAACAGAAATTTGAGAACTTCAAAATGAAGAATGGTGAATCCATTGATCAAATGGATAACAGATTTTCAAGCATCATCAGTGAACTGCAACAACTTGGACATACATATCCAAATAAAGAAGTTTGCCTGAAAATCTTAAGAGATTTACCTGAAAGATGGAAGATCATCACATTAGTACTCAGAGGAAGAATAAATCTTGCAAATACTGACACATTGACAATGATGTCTCAATTAAAGGCTCATGAATTTGAATTGAACGGTGAAGACAGTGCACAACAGAGGCACACAAGGCAGTGCACTGGTTGCACACTAGCAAAGCAAAATGGCTGACACAAACAACACAGAGACACAGGAGCTAAAAGAACAGATTGCTTTACTCATCAAACGTTTTGACAGGTTTAGCAAGAAGAAGAAATTCAAAGGAAGTTCATCATCAAACAAGAAGTCAGGTTCAAGCAAAGACATGAAGAAAAAGGATGATGAATACAGATGCTTCAATTGCAAGAAGAAAAAGACAAAGATGGGGAAAAGAAGAAGTACAAAACAACAGAAAAGAGAAAGAGCAAGATGGCAATCAAAGCTAAAACCAGTAGTGAAAAGAATGAAGAATCATCTAATAATGATTCAGATGATGATGAAGCAGACAACTCTGACAATGACAAAGCATATCTATTTCTTTTGGCTAAGGAAACTAATGAAACAGAGGTAACATCTAGTTTATACTCATCATCAACAACATCCACATCTGACACTGCACAATCCTCTAGTCTTCCTTTAGATTTTGCAAAACTAATTCAAAATCTTATGAGTAAATTTGAAGAAATTCAAACAAATCATGAGATTCTGGAACAAGAATGTGAGAATCTGAGAAAGGAGAATAAAAGACTAAAAGAAGAACTGGATGAAATGAAAGCTAAACTAACTAGTAAGGAAATACACTCAACTGATCAACAAACAGCAGATGATCACTCATCTAATCTTGACAGACCAGCTGAGAAAATTTCCCTACCAGCTAAGAGCACCACTGCACCACTAAATGCACCAGCTTACAAACCCCCCAAAAAGGTTTGGATTTAGATCTGGTCTTGGCTACAACAGTCTGGATAAGAATAGAAACAATGGCCAACACAAATCTGAATCAAGGACCAAGACTGGACCTAAATTCAGAAAATGACTGACCTTAGTTTCAACCACTCACCTTGTACCGGTGAAGTTAAAACTTAGTGTAGTGAAACAACAGACTAAATCATCAAACCATCCAATTAACGGCAAAGGCTTACTGAAAGGTAAGGGAAGACTTTACCCTTTAGAGGATGATTGGAATGCAACACCCCCAAAATACATGAAGAAACCATTTCATGCTATGCAACATGTGTCTAGGAAAAGCCAACCAAGGTATGTTCCTAGACACAAGAAGCAATATGAAAGTAAGTTTCCTCCTGCATATTGGAGAGTGAAAATGGATGAAAATGCACCAAAAATTAGAGAAAAGTATCAGAATACCTTTAGTAGAAATATTAAAAGTTATCCTGCCATGCCTTATACATATGAAGTTGACGACTTCAACTATCCAAGAAGAAAATCCTTTGGATATATACTTGGAGTAGGAGGCATGACTGCTAACAGGTATGGACCCAAACAGTGTTGGGTACCTAAACATACTTAATTTTTTTTGTAGGATGTCTGGTACATAGACAGTGGATGTTCCAGACACATGACAGGGAACAATGGATGGCTGACTGACTTTGAAGCTTTTGACGGACCCAAAGTAACTTTTGGAGGAAAAGAAGACCCAGGAAAAAATAAGGGGGAAGGCATAATCCTCAAAAATAGTTTGAAGATTCAAAATGTGGCTTATGTTAAAGGACTGAATTTCAATCATCTAAGTATCAGTCAATTCTGTGACAATGGCTACAATGTGCATTTCAACAAAGAAGGATGCAAGGAGATCCACAGCCAAACCAACATAGTTGTACTTGCAAGAAGAAGAGAAGATAACATGTATGTGGTAGATTGGAAGACAGCAAAAGCAGAAACATGTTTGCTTGTCATACATAAGCAATCAACCAGCTGGATTTGGCATAGATGATTGAATCATCTCAACTTCAAGACCATCATCACACTGTCAAAGAACAAGCTAGTTGAAGGTCTTCCAGAGATCACTTTCAAAAAGGAAAGCCTCTGTGATGCATGTCAATAAGGGAAACAAATCAAAAGCTCATTCAAGTCAAAGCCCTATCAATCCACAACAAGAATTTTACATCTTTTTTGCATATGGATCTGTTTGGACCAGTCACACCAGTAAGTGTAAGTGGAAAGAAGTACACTCTAGTGGTGGTGGATGACTTTTCCAAATTCACATGGACCATATTCATGAACAAGAAAAGAGAGACACTCAAAAGGCTACCAGGCATGCTGAGAAGAATACAAAATGAAAAAGAACTAAAGATTATCAAGATAAGATCAGATAGAGGCACATAGTTCGTAAATGAAATAATCAGAACCTACTGTGAAGAAAATGGAGTTCTACATCAATTATCAGCAGCAGGGACTCCACAACAAAATGGTGTAGCAGAAGGAAGAAACAGAACACTGAAAGAAGCAGCCAGAACAATGACTACAGAAGCATGCTTACCAAAGAGATTTTGGGCTGAAGCAGCAAATACAACATGCTATACTCAAAACAGATCAATCATCAACAAACATCATGGAAAAACACCATATGAAATTTGGAATTGAAGGAAACCTAACATCTCACATTTACATATGTTTTGGATCTAAATGTTTTATTTTGAACAAGAATCAATTACACACTTTTGATGAAAAAGCTGATGAAGCAATCTTTATGGGATACTCAGATGCAAGCAAAGCCTTCAGAGTACTCAACAAAAGAACTTTGGTGATTGAAGAGTCAATCCATGTAGTCTTTGATGAACCAAACACAAATGGTGAAAGTCTACAAGAGCCCGAAGAAGAAGCTACACAAAAACAAGTCTACATGAACACAACTGTACCAGCTACCATTCTGGATCACACCTTTGGCAATCAAGATGACACACCAATCAATGCAACACAAGAAGCACCAACACAAGAACATGAATTTGAAGCACAAGCTGAAGCTGTAGAAGAACTAATTCAAGAACAACTTCAACCATACTTGAACTGACTAAGAGATCATCCTGAAGATCAAGTCATTGGAGATGTTCATACAGGAGTTAGAACCAGGAGACAACTGGAAAGAATGCTAACTTGTTTCCTATCACAGGTGGAACCCAAAACTATAGATGATGCAATTCAAGATGCTGATTGGATCACAGCCATGCAAGAAGAACTCAATGAATTTGAGAGAAATGAAGTGCGGGAACTTGTTGATGGACTGACATAATGCCAACATAATTGGAACAAAATGGGTGTTCGAAACAAGATGGATGAACAAGGAAGCTTGTCGAAACAAAGCAAGGCTAGTTGTAAAAGGCTACTCACAAGCAGAAGGAATAGACTATGATGAAACATTTGCACCAGTAGCAAGATTGGAAGCAATCAGACTCTTCCTAGCTTTTGCAGCACATAAATATTTCAAGGTATATCAAATGGATGTGAAAAGTGCATTTCTAAATGAACTCTTAAAAGAAGAAGTGTATGTGGAATAACCCCTTGGTTTTCAACTCAAAGCGAAGGAAGACAAAGTGTACAAACTCAAAAATGCACTTTATGGACTCAAACAGGCACCTAGAGCCTGGTATGAGACACTATCACAATTTTTGATCAACAATGGATTCAACAAAAGGACTATTAATAAGAGTCTTTTCAAGCTAGAAGAAGGAACAAGCACCTTGTTAGTTCAAATTTATGTTGATGACATCATCTTTGGATCTAAAGATGAGAAGCTGTGTGAGAAATTTGCAAATCTGATGAAAAGCAAATTTCAGATGAGCATGATGGGAGAACCAAATTAATTTCTTGGTCTACAAGTGAAGAAAATGATGGATGGCATCTTTATCAATCAAGCCGAGTATACAAAAGACTTGATACACAAATATGGCATGGATACAAGTGGTACATCAGATACACCAATGTGTTCAAAAGTCACTCTTGGAAAAGATGAAAGTGGAAATGATGTTGATCAAAAGCTATACATAGGGATCATTGGGTCACTACTCTATCTAACTTCAAGCTGACCGGATATATCAATTGTAGTAGGAGTCTGTGTAAGATTCCAAGCTCAACCAAATGAGTCTCACCTACTAGCAACTAAAAGAATCATCAAATACCTGAAGAACACCATCAATGTAGGAATTTGGTATCCAAAAGATGGAGGATTCAAATTAATATCATATTCAGATTCAGACTATGCTGAATGCAAGATTGATAGAAAAAGCACATCTGGAACTTGTCAAATGCTAGGCAGCAGACTGGTATCATGGTTTAGCAAAAAGTAAAACTCAATATCCACATCAACAGCTGAAGTAGAATACATAGCAGCAGGTAGCTGCTGTGCACAAGTATTGTGGATCAGACAACAACTAAGGGACTATAGAATGGAGGAGAAGACAATCCTAATTATGTGTGATAACACAAGTGCAATATCTATTACTGAAAAATCCAGTATTGCATTCAAGAACAAAGCATATTGATGTAAGACATCACTTTATTAGAGATCATGTTGAAAAAGGAGATGTTGTTCTAAGATACATACCAACGGAAGACCAATTGGCTGACATCTTCATAAAACCACTCAGTCACGAAAGATTAAACAAGTTGAGAACTGAGTTGGGAATGATGGAAATTGATTAAGTTATAAGGAGCAGCTAACTGGAGTAATCCGCTACGTAACTTCACCAGCTGACTAAACCTTTGCCAATTCGGGTGAGCTCATTTGGCAGGTAAGGCACTGGTACCCAGCGAAGTGAACTTCACTGATTGTTAGGAACAATTACTCCACCGATGTATATCTTGGAAAATACAACGAAGTAAAGTGTGAATAAAATCAACTGTATACATGTGGAAAATCGGTTAATTTATGGAGAATAATTATGAAAGATTACACACGTGGATTATATAGGGTAATCGTGGAAGATATATTCTGCATTAAGGTATGATGGCAACGCCTCGATTCTCAAGATTTATCATTACATACCTCAATCCACTCCCCCACTACACTCAAATACCGTGATTTATATACATAAAATCACGCCATTACGTCACAATATCCTTCCAAATTCAACCACGTTCACACTTCTCAAAATTATCCTATATAAACAACACTTAAAGATTTTCCAGAATTCTTTACATGCTATTTGCAATTGATAAACCCTATTTCTCTAAAAAAATCGAAGCTTCTCCAAATCTCAACCACTGCAAAACAATGGCTTCATCCTCTTCAACCACCCAAACTGGAAAACAATATGAGAAATCGATTGCCACTGGATCGTTCTTTCAAGAAGAACACTACTTAAAGCTGTGTGGAATTGATGAAGAAGCAAAAATATTGGCAGATGGATGCAAAAACCTAGGACTGCTGACATTTCTCAATCCCCCCATCCAAAGTATTTGTTATGAGAGCGTTATTTCTTTCTGGCAAATAGCCAAGTTTGTTTATGGCCTCCTTGCTAAAGAAGGTGCAGAAATGGGTGAAGACAAAATTGTTGCGTCTGTCACGGTACTGAAGTGATAATTATGGCTAAAATCATCAACCAACACCTCAAACTCAGAAATGGGGGATATTCAAAGGTTGGTCTTGTTCAACAAGACTTGGATGCTTTATGGTTGAAAATTGGAAAGAATGCAACCCCGGAAAACAAGAAATATAATTGACTTCGATCTGTCTTAAAGAGCCATTTAATGGGTTCAGTGCCCTAATTGGAAAAAATATTGAAGGAAAATTAGGGGCAATGAATGCATTGACAGAGGCTAGAATGCGCCTTATGGGAATCATTTACAATAATTGAGAGTTCAATTGGGCAAACTATTTCTTCCTGAGAATCAAAGGGCAAATCCAAGGTGAGGCAAATGCTGCCAAAAAGGGGCTCACAGAAAAGGAGAAGAAAAAGGGAAACTTCTGGGTAAAGAAGTCCTACAGAATTCAATTCCACTATCTCATGCAATGCTTGAAAGTACCGGTAATAAGACTTCATAAATTGCATGACTCCAAAATCATGTTTACCTATGTCAAACAGCAAAAGAAAGCAGGACGAGGGAAGAGAAAGCAACCTACTAGACACACATTTGGCCAAAGAAAGAAGCAAAAGGTTCAATGAAATTTGGACGAAGAAGATTTTGGAAAGTTAGTCGATGAAGAAGAGGAAGAGAAGACAGATGATGAATCTGAACACCAAGATGAAGAAAGTTATGGTGATGATAATCAACCCGAAAATGAAGAGGTTGAAGAAGATAATGGAGATGATGATGAGACTCCAGAAGAACCAGCACACATATCTACCAACGATATTGATGATAGAATTGCTGCATATCTCGAATGGAAAGAAGGTGATTCCAGACTTCAGCTTCATGATTCAGAACACATGCTTGAAGAAGAAGCTTGGTTTTTATTTTTCTTGGGATCATAACCCTGGTTGGTGTCCTTGATGAATCCCCACTCTGGAACATGGTTGATGCAGCAAAGGCAAAGATGACTCTGATTTCTGATAAAGAAAGTGGTGAATCTGATGATGATGGTTATGATCAAGATAATGATGATGGTGATGATCATGATGATGATGGTGATGATCCCAGTGATAATGATGATGGAAAAGATAAAGAGATAGACCAAACAACTGATGCAATTGAAGATAATATTCTTTTAAGTATATTTTTGCAGCCACAGGGGTCAGCAAAGAAAACCCCACCAGCCAAGGAAACTGCATCAGCTGCACCAAATGATCAGCAGACTATAGCAGCTGACAACACTCCTGAGCCGGTTCCATAGGCTCCACATGCCCCACAACCTCCTGTTGACACTACTGCTTAACCAACAGCAGTGTTGGACACTAGATTAGCTGTTGCTACTCCAGTAAAGGAAACTCCAGGCACAGAGCAAGGGGGAATCAGAGAAAGTGTTGCTCCAGAAATACCATCCTTGACTATGGCCTTCAAAGATGAAAGCCACTCGATAGAGAAGAGATTCTAGGTTGTTTCTGAGTATATTGATGCACAGAACATTGTTGTGTACAGACAAAATGATTTGATGAAAATGTGGCCTAAGGTAACATCAATGGAGAATGAAGCAATGGCCTCAGCTTTTGGCACCAGATTTGGAAGTGTAACCAAAAGATTATCCGATCATGATAAAAGATTTACTTCCATTGAGTCCAAGTTGGATAGCCTGATTGGCACGGCTGAAGCAACAAACTACATTTTGTTACAACAAAGGGATGATGCTGCCAAAAAAGGGGAAAGAGATGAAAAGCCTGAAGGATCCACATCCAGACCCCCAAATTTTACTGAAGAATAGCTAAGAGCATAAGATAGAGAGATAAGAGTAAGAAGAGAGGCTGAGGAGCAGCAAAGGAAAGCTAGAGAGGAGAGGGAAATGGCCACAAAAGAACCATGTATTGGATTCCCTCATCCCATCCAAAGAAGAGATGATGACAAAGATAGATCAGGTAGGCAGCAGAGGTCTAAGTCTAGTCAGCAAAGAGGATCTGCAAGTCAATTTAGATCCAACATCAGCAGAGGCAAAGATGAGTACAAGATATTTGGTGAGAAAATAACGTTCACTACTCAAAGAAACCGAGAAGAGTATGATGCTGAAATACTTGAAAATGTGAGGGAGTTTTTCAGAGTTCTAGATACTCTGTATCCAATCCAGCATCAAGATGTGACATGGAAAGATTGGCTAACGTACTATGTGAAAATTTGAGAGTTGACATGGCCAAAGTTTACAATGATGTTAAGAAAGAATATGCAGCTCTTAAGCAAAGTACCAGATCTGGCTCAACTAGCGACCAAGTCAAGCTATACCTCTTGCTGCTAAGGGACCAGAAGACCATCCGAAGAAATGTTAGGAAGACTTCAATAACATGGTAGCGTTTTTCAGACCCATGGGGAGAATGAAACGCATGGATCAATCGGCCTTATTCAAAAATCTCAAATTCACTGACTCATTTATTGCTGAAGCAAAGAATAGCGCGGAGAAGCATCTTGGATTTTCTTGACTACCACAGACTCCACAACAAGAAGCTCTTCTTAGGCAAATCTGAAAAAATGGCACTGGAATACTGGTAGTGGAAATTTCCAAAGGTGGATTGGAAAGAGATGGAAGGGACACACACTACAAAATTCAAGAAGTACAAAGAGTATTTAAGTAAGTTGTATCTATCATGTGTTAGTGCCTTTAATATCTTATGCCCTTGAATGGATGAATAAATTTTTTGAGTTTTATTCTGTTATTATTATGAAACAATTTGCATACTTATGTTCAGGCTTATGAGGGTTTGGGCATCTTCAAAAAGGGGGAAATTGTTAGGAACATTTTATTATGTTTTGATGATGGTCATACTAGCTGTTATAACAAGCCTGAAATAAGTTATAAATCTCTGTATAACTCTTTACTTAGAGTCTGACTTGTTGTATAAGTTGAGTCAGACAATTATTGTACTAGGTCGTAAGATAGATGAGTAAAACATAAATCGGGTAGAGTGAAGGCAGCCAAGTACCAGCAGAGAAGCATGAAGACATATGGTCTGACTTATATCCAGGGAAGTCTGTGATGACCTTGGTTAAGTCTAAGTTATATTTCAAGTGATGAAATTCAATGTTATATATGGTGTACACTGATTTCACCCAAATCAAGGATCAGTGAAGTACAAGGACTCTTGTAAACTCAAAGAAATCAAGAAAGCAGTAAACCGGCAAAGTGAACTGACTATCGGCTGAGTAAAGACAAAGCAGTGAAGGAAGAACTAAACAGTTAAGTCAGAAGGATCACTTAACCATTCCGGGAATGGCCAAGTAAACTTTAATTGTTCAGATTTTGAAGAATGAATAAGATTCAGAGGATCAAGCATTCAATGCATAATCAATTAAGGATCAATCAAAGACGGATTTTGTGATAGACGCTTGAAGAAAATCCGATCACTGAAATCAAGAAGAATACAATTAATGGGGAATCAAGAATTAAATCAAGGATTATTCCCCACATTAAATAGCCAACGGACAAAAATTAAAATCAAGGATTATCAAGGCTATAAAAACGATTGATACATATAAGAATAAGAAGAAACTCTATCAATTTTGAAAGCCTTCTATCTGAACTTAAAGGATAAATCTAGAGATCAACTCAGCAATCAGAACTTCAATTCCACATCAAGCACTGAGATTGATCAACAAATCTGTGAATACAATTCACACCAATCTGAAGCAATTGAATCAGAGGAATCTGAGAAGGAGTTGCAACATTTGTGATAGCTGCTGAAATATTTGTTCTCAAGGAGCAGTGATAGAGACTGGGTCACTGAAGCTTTTGAGCCAGGGATTGATAGTCTTGAAGATTGTGAAACTTTTGTAGCCAAGGACAATCTATCTATTGTATATGTGAAAACAATAGTGAATTCCTCCAATCATCACAGAAGAAGAGTGGATTAAGGGATTACACCACCCTGAACCACTATACGCCTTTGTGTCAATTTACTTTCAGCAATTTACTTTACCGCACTTACTTCATTGCATTTTATTTCTGTGATTGCAAAACCTACTTTGAACTAACATTTTAAGAAAGGACTTATCCGCTGCCCAAAAGCTTATGTATTAAGAAATTTTTTTGAAACTCCACTATAGTCATTCACCCCCTTCCTCTGACTATAGTTTCACCCTTCTCTGGGACCAACAACAATATTCTTGCAATATGTTAGTGAGATAAAAAGAGAGTTTCTAAAGAGAGTTTTGGAAAAAGAAAAAGGTGGCCTAGCAGCTGACTTTTTCCGGTAGCAATCCAATGGTGGATTCCGGCGGGTTGTTCGTGTGGACTAGTGGCAGAGGCCGAACGCAAGGGCGGCTCCGTGCACCATGATGAAAGTCAAATTGGATAGCATTTTCTATGTAATTATACCCCGTTTATACCTCGTTTTATATGTTTTCGGAGACATTTGGTTGTATTTTGATGTATTTACACCTTGGTTTTCATTTTGGGACCTAGGACGTAAAGTCCGGGATTCTCGGTCTTTTTCGGTGTATTTACCATACTCTCGGTCACCCTAGTGTCCTGTAGGGGTTACGTGTGGTCTTTTTTGTGATTTTGTACAGGTATTAGGTGTTCAAGAAGGCCGGAATGCAAGTTATAAAGGTAGGAGCGTGTGCCCGAAGCTTAAACGTTCAAACGGATCAAAACTCGTTGGTACTACAACCATACCTTCCATTGATCTGAAATTTGATCAACCTTAGAGGAATTTTCTGGGCTGGAAATATTCATGAGAGTTGTAGAACATTTCATTAGCGTTCCAACTCATTTTGAATCACTTGATTTGGAGGTCTACACACAAAGTTATGGCCGATTTACTAAAGGTGTGTCAGCTAGGTGTGCGCCTGAGAAAAGCTAGGCACAAGCCTATGGGTTAATTTTGTCCAAAGTTTCAGTCCGTCTTTCTACCTTTTTGCATGTTAGGCGTGAGCCTGACAAACCATAGGCGCACACCTAACACTCAGATCTCACAAAACACTATAAATACCCCCCATATGATATAGATAGAGATATATACATATATGGATCAGTTTCAGCTCATTTTCGGCACTTTTTCTTCATCTTTTATTAGATTAGATTAGTTTGTAGGTGTTGGGAGGATTTTGCATCATAAAAACAAAAGAAAATTTATAAACCTATACTTAACATGCAAACTAACTCCTAACCGACCAAATATCGGGTAGTTGATAGCATAGTAGGGTAAGTACAGGGTCGATCCACAGGGAATTGGGATGTTGAATCTAATTTACTAATTGCTTTCGATTGTTACTTAGGAAAAACGAATAAACGAAAGAACAAATAAAATAAACGAAAAAGAAATTAAAATAAAGCTAACCTACGAAATAAAATAACACAACCTAAACTAAACTAAAGATTCATGGGATCAAGCAATTGCACAAACCAAGTGATTTCAATCCTAGTTCATCTCATGATTTTAATTCAAATTGTGGTTTCACTTTACACGAGATACAAATCCCTAATTCCTTAGTGAATTTAATCTCAAGCTATGGATTCCTAATTCCTTAGTGAGTTCAATTATCAATCTCTACTCTCTCGTAAGTTGAAACTGATTTCCATACAACACTCGGTGTAGATTCAGGTTAACTCTCGTATTTTAGAATCTAACAACCTAGATAATTAATCGATTAACTTGTCATCATTAATGATTAAAAATCCTATCTTTCTATGGTGATCTAGTTTACGCAACTTCCGTATGTTGTAACTATCAATCGCAAACCAATCTCTCGATATGGTTCACACAATAGCATCATAATCATGGAAAGATACAAAATAAATTAAGGATCATGAACATAAACTAGAGACTGAATAAATTAAAAACGAGATTAAACTCACAAGGTTTGGTACATGGATGAACTCATGAATCGAAAACGGAAGAAAAAACTACATCTAATCTAACCCGGATCACCCGAGCACAAGGCTCGGGTGACCGGCCTTGCAATGCCCAGAAGACTGCCGCTGCTGCTGTCAATAATGCGGCTATATCAAATTGTGTTATTAGGGTTTGATTTGCTGCCGTTTAAATAGATATGAGAGGCGGCTGAACGTAATTCTTTTTTAATTAGGAATTTCCAATTAGTCGGCTGAATGAATTGTAAGTCGGTTCTGCTGCATGTCGGTGTCGGACGCCCGTTTATCACCATGGACGCTCGTCTATCTGAAGTGGACGGAGATGGAACGTGCGTTTGCTTGCTGTCTGAACTCTCTGTATCAATTTCCGCCTTGGGCCTTACGTTTAATCTTTGGACGCTAGTTTGAAGATGTTGAACTCAAACTTCTAAAATTCATATCTTGAATTGTAGACCTCCAAAAATTATGATCCGAATGTCATAAAAAAGCTCTCGGAAAACTCTACAACTTTCATTAAGGACTCTTCTGAAAACGCCTTTTGACTAGCCCGTCGTATTACAGTCGTTTTCGGGATTTTCCCAAGCTTTATTTCATCTTCATCCTCTTGTATCTCTTTCTTTCCACTTTAATCTTCAATCAAACATCATTTAGACCTCTTCCATTCCACATTTGTGCACCTAAAAGATGACAAAACCGAGCAAAACGTAAAACCATACAAAATAGATAATAAAACCATGATATTTACTCGATTTTGCATTTTAACTATTCAAAACGTCATTTGCTCAATTAAACGATTATAAGCTCGAATTCTACGAAAAACATCCATATATGGGGAATATTGATATAAAATATATCCTTATAAAACACTACAAATTGACCCTTAACAACTCCCCCACACTTATCTTTTGCTCGCCGTCTGAGCAAAACAAAACAAAGTCAAGCTCGAGACAAATAAACATCCATACAAATATGAAGTATATTCAATAACTTAGAAGTTCACCCGTGTAGTGTGTGCATAGCCATAATAAACTTCCACTAAGTTCCACAATTTGAAAGTTATTCAAACCAAAACTTGCCCGGTTTCCCATCTAAGTTAGAAATATTCAAAAATTATAACAGTGCACTTTACAAAACATACATATCCCAAAAAGAAATAGTAGAGAATATCTAAAACATTTTCGATGGACTCAGAGGATAATCCCTACAACATATCCTTGATTTATACTGGGTATAAGATTAACGATAACTAAGTCCTTACTTATTCATAATAATATATTTCAATATTTTCACTTTTTTCACACTTTTCTAACACACATCATAATAAGCTTTTGCCCTCATAGCAGAATAGGACATTTCAAGATAATCCCCTACCTTACTCCAATCATAAGGCAGCTATAAACTGACTGTCGTGAGCTTTTGGTCATCATAGTGGAATAGGACATACGTGGTACACCCTACCTCACCCAAATCATAAACCGACTTCCGACACACACAATTACAATTATGTTTACTTAGAGATTTACAATTTGGCGAGTGGAAAAGATTATTTTCTAGTAGCACGCACCACCGAGCATAACACCTCAAGTAAACAATTTATTACTATTGCAAAGACTTAATCACGTTTCACTTATCACATTCAAACTTACAGATATTCACAGTATGTCATACTTTAATCCTAGAATACAAACTACTAAACTTTTCAAGAATTGTACATAAGCAAAGAAACATGCTATAATCATCAAAAATCTCCAACTAAAATGGGGTAGGCTTTCAACATTTAGCTCATCATTTACTATGGCATGTGAAAAAGAGTGTCGGGTGAAACAACTAAAATTACTAAATATACAGAATATAGCAAAAATGATATAAACTCAAGCAAAGATATGCATTTGTTCACTTGGGACAAAACAAAAAATTTTAAAATTAAGCACTTTTCATAGAAATACTAAAAATATGAGCAAACGAAAGTAGACACATAAATCATCTATCCCTTCCCCCACACGTAGATTGCAACTTGTCCTCAAGTTATACGAAATAATAAATTAGAGAACTTAGGCGATTGGATCTTGGCAATGCGGAGGAACCAACAAGAACCAGGATTGCTTGCATAGCTCGAGACTCGTGGAGCATCACAGACAACCGAATACATCTTTAAAGTGCACAATATAGCTATAGAAAGTATCCTGCAGACTTGATCGATTGCAAAAAGAGTCTTCGGGAAAAAGAAAAGATTACATATATAAAGCACATGAAGAAAAGGATCATAGAGATTTTTCAAATTTAAGCTCATATAAAGATGGAATACATATACATGGAACATTACACAACAGTAGGCTAGGTGCAACTACATGAAAATATACTACAATGCAATCTACATGATATGCAATCCTAAAAATAAAATAAATAAAAATTTCTGACAGGCTCAGGCTGAGCGAGTTTGGAGGACAACCCTACAGTGACTACGGCCTATGCAGAAACTAAAAATAAAGAAAACGAGGTAGTATTACGGAAACCGACAGTTAACTACACTCAAGAAAAATAAAAGAAAAATAGAAAAACAGTGCAACTAGATGATATGCAGCTAAATGATATGCATCTAAGTGATATGCAAAAATAAAAGAAAATAAAAGAAAGAAAACTAGCCCACTCATTTGCAACATGACATGTATAAAATAAACGTCTACCAAATAATGACAAGTTACGATAAACGACAAGATCTTGTTCATTACATGCGCAGGTACGCGCTTTAAGACTCGTCAAAGGTGATAGCATTATGGAAAACCAACAAATTAGCTATACTAAAGCAGATATAACTCATAAGGTTTCCATCGTAGCAACGGAAAACCGATGAGCATTACCCAAATGAGTTATAAAAATAACAAGGAAGCACATAAGTCTCAAAGCTCACAAGATTCATCACATCGGTATGTAGCATACGGAAACCGACATTAGCTACTAATTAACACGAAGACCAGTTATACCATACGAGAACCGACCGTAACTATAACTTGCATAGATGAATCATGTATAAGTAATAAGATCATTTACTTAGCATGAATTCATAGATGGAAAGGTATAACATTCATATTCGTGACATCTATGTAAAAATAAATAGGCCACAGATGCTCGAATGTAAGCAATCCATACTAAATAAAAGCATAAGGAATGAGATCAAGAAAAACCTGGACTACTGAACTGGCGTTCAGCACAATAAATGGGCGTTCACCTCAAAATACGACTTTGGACGGCGTTCACAAAACAAACGCTCGCTTGACTTGAAAACCAACCGACGGACGCTCGAAAGCATAGACGCTAAATCTGGTCCTTTAAACCGTAAGCAGTCGAAAATATTTGAACGGACGAGCGTCTTAAAACCCGGACGTGCGTTCACCTGCAACTTATGAACTGGACGGGCGTTCACTTACTTGAACGCTCGTCCATACAACGAATTTGCACAGACAATGCAGGAGAGACACAGAAACCCTAAATCTCATAAGCACAACGCATCATAGAGCAGAGCATGCATAACACCCGTACAGATAAATTTTAGCACAGGGGTTAGGCTAGGTAACAACTAAACATATAGTTCACGTTTCACAAATCGAGTAAAAAACTTTTTGCACATTCTTAACCCTACGGTCATCGAAACACGGCAAAATAAAAACTCTCGATTTGGTAAACGCTACTTTTATTAAAACGAAAAATAAACGTAACAAAATCGAGAAATAACAAGATCAGATTCAACATGACACCTATTCCCCGGCAACGGCGCCACTTTTGTTGGGAGGATTTTGCATCATAAAAACAAAAGAAAATTTATAAACCTATTCTTAACATGCAAACTAACTCCTAACCGACCAAATATCGGGTAGTTGATAGCATAGTAGGTAAGTACTGAGGTCGATCCACGAGGAATTGGGATGTTGAATCTAATTTCACTAATTCCTTTTCGATTGTTACTTAGGAAAAACGAATAAACGAAAGAACAAATAAAATAAACGAAAAAGCAATTAAAATAAAGCTAACCTACGAAATAAAATAACACAACCTAAACTAAACTAAAGATTCATGGGATCAAACAATGCACAAACCAAGTGATTTCAATCCTAGTTCATCTCATGATTTTAATTCAAATTGTGGTTTCACCTTTACACGAGATACAAATCCCTAATTCCTTAGTGAATTTAATCTCAAGCTATGGATTCCTAATTCCTTAGTGAGTTCAATTATCAATCTCTACTCTCTCGTAAGTTGAAACTGATTTCCATACAACACTCGGTGTAGATTCAGGTCAACTCTCGTATTTTAGAATCTAACAACCTAGATAATTAATCGATTAACTTGTCATCATTAATGATTAAAAATCCTATCTTTCTATGGTGATCTAGTTTACGCAACTTCCGTATGTTGTAACTATCAATCGCAAACCAATCTCTCGATATGGTTCACACAATAGCATCATAATCATGGAAAGATACAAAATAAATTAAGGATCATGAACATAAACTAGAGTGAATAAATTAAAAAAAGAGATTAAACTCACAAGGTTTGGTACATGGATGAACTCATGAATCGAAAACGGAAGAAAAACTACATCTAATCTAACCGGATCACCCGAGCACAAGGCTCGGGTGACCCGCCTTGCAATGCCTGTAAGCGCGCCGCCGCCTTTGTCAATAATGCGGTCAGATCAAATTGTGTTATTAGGGTTTGATTTGCTGCCGTTTAAATAGATATGAGAGGCGGTCGAACGTAATTCTTTTTAATTAGAATTTCCAATTAGTCGGTGAATGAATTGTAAGTCGGTTACTGCTGCATGTCGGTGTCGGACGCCCGTTTATCACCATGGGACGCCGTCTATCTGAAGTGGACGGAGATGGAAGCGGCGTTTGCTTGTCGTCTGAACTCTCAGTATCAATTTCCGCCTTTGGACGACGTTTAATCTTTGGATGCTAGTTTGAAGATGTTGAACTCAAACTTCTAAAATTCATATCTTGAATTGTAGACCTCCAAAAATTATGATCCGAATGTCATAAAAAAGCTCTCGGAAAACTCTACAACTTTCATTAAGGACTCTTCTTCAGAAAATGCCTTTTTGACTAGCCCATCGTATTACGAGTCGTTTTCGGGATTTTCCCAAGCTTTATTTCATCTTCATCCTCTTGTATCTCTTTCTTTCCACTTTAATCTTCAATCAAACATCATTTAGACCTCTTCCATTCCACATTTGTGCACCTAAAAGATGACAAAACCGAGCAAAACGTAAAACCATACAAAATAGATAATAAAACCACGATATTTACTCGATTTTGCATTTTAACTATTCAAAACGTCATTTGCTCAATTAATCGATTATAAGCTCGAATTCTACGAAAACATCCATATATGTGGAATATTGATATAAAATATATCCTTATAAAACACTACAAATTGACCCTTAACAGTAGGTAGATTAGCTTAGTTTAGTCTTAGATCGTTGTAATCCAGAGATCTCGGTGATAGCTTAACGCGTTATTGACGGGATTTTGCTCGGAGATTCGATTTTCTACAGCTATATATATTCGGTATTTCAATTTCCTTTCTTGTTCTTGCCTTCAATCTTGTTGAATGTTTGATTTCTTGTTATTTTCTTGTTATAATGAGTAGCTAATCCATTTTTAGTCGAGTTATGTGAAAGTCTTCAAAATCGAACCTTAGATTGTTCTTGTGGTGTTCTTGATGTCTAGAACTTATTCTTAATGACCTTTATTGAACTCGCGACTCGATAATCGTATTTCACGTATCTTCTTTATAGATGTATTTTGCGAGAGGATACGGGAACCGGGGTTCTAGGATCATCAAAGAAACCGATCGAGTTAAATCGATTCGGTTTCGTGTGTGAGGTTTATATCATTGTTAATGAGCGTCTCATCGGGCGTAGACCGTGTTAGGTCAGTTAAATCTAGTTAGCGGACTGTTGAACCTGACATAGGAGGGTAAATTATTGAATTAATCTCTATTCTCGGAATAAGGAAATGACACCCTTCGAGTGACAATGAGGCGGACTGTTGAACCTGACATTGAATTAATGTCTGTTCTTAGTATTAGGAAACGACACCCTTCGAGTGACATCGAGACGTTTAGGTGAGTCAAGAACACCTTCGGATCGAGCTAGGGTTAGAAAGTAGTTGGTTGGATCATAGCTCAGCTATCTCTTTTATATATTTTTAAATCTTTGTTTTGTATATTTAGTTGTTAGAACCGGTGATCAGACAAGTCACCATCTTCAGTTTTTGAGTTGGCCTAAACTAGGAACGAGACCGACTTTGGTACTCGACCAGATTCGCTGTGGGATACGACCTTGACTCACCAATTCTAGGCTACAATTGACCCGGTATACTGCCGGTTAGATTGGACACTTAGAAAAGGCCGATCAAGCTTTCTGGCGCCGTTGTCGGGAATCCGGTTGATATCTTGTAAGTTAGTTGAGTTTTTAGGATTAGGTCGTTTTTCTTGTTTGTTTTTTTTATGTATAGTTTGTTGATGTCAACACATCTTTTTTACATGGTGATTTGGATGAAGAGGTCTATATGAAACCTCATTCTGGCTTAAAACTTCAACAACCTAATTTGGTTTGCAGATTAAACAAGTCTTTATATGGTCTAAGACAAGCTAGTAGACAATAGAATGTAAAGTTAACACAGACACTGGTTCAAGCAGGATACTCTCGATCCAAAAATTATCATAGCATGTTTACCAAGGGCACAAGTTCAAACTTTATAGCTCTCTTAGTCTATGTCGATGGCATCATAGTAGGAAGCCTAAATTTACAAGTCATACAAGATTTAAGGACTCTACTACATCAGGCTTCACTATCAAAGACTTGGGAGAATTAAAATATTTTTAGGGTTTGAAGTAGAAAGATCTAAAAATGGCATAATCATGAATCAGAGGAAAAATACTACTGAGATTTGCTTACAGAATTTGGTTATCTAGGAGCCAAACCTAGCTCACTTCCTGTGGATCCCACAGTCACACTAGACAAGGAAGATTCTCCACCACTCCAAAACAACACATTTTACAGAAGTCTAGTTGGGAAACTTATCTATTTGGGAAACACTAGACCTGATATAGCCTATGCTATACAACAACTAAGACAATTTCTAGATCATCCTATAGAAAAACACCTTGCAGCAGCACACAAGTTGCTCAGATATCTGAAAATAGCACCTGGACAAGGCCTATTGTTTCCTGCTACATGAAATACAACATTGACAACATTCTCTAACTCAGGTTGGGGCGGATGGAACATTACTAGTGTTCGGAAATCAATGCGGGAACGCAGTGGAATTCAAAATTTTGATTTCCTTTTTCCCAAGATCGACTTTGTTTAAGCAACAAGCATAAAAAGTAGTAAACGAGAAGGTTACATTGGATGATCTAGAAGATCTAATCTTTATCATTTATGAAGGAGTAGTGGTGTGATCGGTCTTTACTAAGTGCCTAGAATTGGAGAGTCAATGTCGTATCCCATAGGGAAACTGGTCGAGTACCAAAGTCCGTCTCATTCCTAGTTTAGGCCAACTCGAAAACCGAAGACGGTGACTTGTCAGATCACCGGTTCTAACAACTAAATATACAAAACAAAGATTTAAAACTATATAAAAGAGATAGCCGAGCTATGATCGAACCAACTACTTTCTAACCCTAGCTCGATCCGGAGGTCTTCTTGACTCACCTAAACGTCTCGATGTCACTCGAAGGGTGTCGTTTCCTAATTCTGAGAACATACATTAATTCAATAATCTACCCTCATATGTCAGGTTCAACAGTCCGCCTCGATGTCACTCGAAGGGTGTCGTTTCTTAATTCCGAAAATAGACATTACTTAAATAATCTACCCTTCTATATCATGTTCAACAGTCTACTGACTGGATTTAACTGACCTAACACGGTCTACACCCGATGAGATGCTCATTAATAATGATATAAACCTCACACACAAAACCGAATCTGAACAATCAGTCGGTTTTACAAGGTGATCCTCGAACCCCGGTTCCTGTATCCTCTCACAAAATACATCTATAAAGAAGATATGTGAAATACGATTATTGAGTCATGAGTTCAATAAAGGTCATTAAGAATAAGTTCTAGAACTACGGTAATATCGAGAATCAACAGTCAAACATCAAGAACACCACAAGAACAATCTAAGGTTCGATCTTTCACATAACTAGACTAAAAATGGATTAGCTGCTCATCATAAAAAGAAAATAACAAGAAATCAAACATTCAACAAGATTGAAAGCAAGAACATGAAATGAAATTGAAATATCGAATATATATAGCTGTAGAAAATCGAATTTCTGAGCGAAATCCCATCAATAACGCGTCAAGCTATCACCGAGATCCTCCAGATTACAAAGATCTACAACTAAACTAAGCTAATCTACCTAAAAACTAATCTAATCTAATAAAAGATGAAGAAAAAGTGCAGAAAATGAGTTGAAACGATCTATATATGTATATATCTCTATCTATATCATATGGGGGGTATTTATAGTGTTTTGTGAGATCTGACTGTTAGGCGTGCGTCTAGGGTTTGTCAGGAGCACGCCTAACATGAAAAAAGGTAGAAATATGGACTGCAACTTTGGACAAAATTAACCCGTAGGCGTGCGCCTAGCTTTTCTCAGGCGAGCCTAGCAGACACACCTTCAGTAAATCGGTCATAACTTTGTGTCTATACCTCCAAATCAAGTGATTCAAAATGAGTTGGAAAACTAATAAAATTGTCTACAACTCGTATGGAGATGTCCAGCCCAGAAAATGCCTATAAGGTGGATCAAAGTGTAGATCAATGGAAGGTATGGTTGTAGTACCAACGAGTTGTGATCCGTTTGAACGGTTAAGCTTCGGGCACACGCTCTTACCTTCATAACTCGCATTCTAGCCTTCTCAAACACCTAATACCTTTAGAAAATCACAACAAATACCACACTTAACCCCTACAGGACACTAGGGTGACCGAGAGTATACTAAATACATCAAAAAATACCGAGAATCCCGGACTTTACGTCCTAGGTCTTGAAATGATAATCAAGGTGTAAATACATCAAAATACAACCAAATGTCTCTGAAAACATATAAAAAGAGGTATAAACGGGGTATAATTACATAGTAAATGATAGCCAATTTGACTCTCATCAACTACCCCCTACTTAGCGTTTACTCGCCCTCGAGCAAAGACGAGCGATTCAAAAATAAATATGAAGTCAACATTGCTATCATACATCAAGTCTAAGTATTGAAATGGTAAAACACAAGTAGTTGACACCAATGCATATAATTTATGTTCTACCTTGTATTGAGAGAAGAATGTGTGTGTGTGTGTATAGCTTCATCATCATTCGTCACCTACGACCGGTTTAGACTAAAGACGTATAACGTACCGAGGCTACATCATAGGCTTATACTTCATAAACATCTCCACTAATCGAGATCAATCGAAGTCATGTAGGGTCAGGTAGGACTTGATAGGTTGTAACATTAGGCTAGGGTCGGGGCTAACGAAAGGGATATTTATGATAAAATAGAAAGAGAAAGTGCATGTGAGCTTTACCGAACATCAAACAGTAAAAACGAAGCTCTTCCCTACTTAGCTCCGGAAGATTCAACTCCTCATAAGGATGCTCGTCTGAATAGTACAAAACATCAATCGAGCTTCAACCTATAATTCATCCAACCTTCCACTTCTCCACATCATTCCACAAGTCGGAAACGACGTCACATCCAGTTTACTTTGTACCTAAGCTCGTCAACTAGGAACAAACCCACTGCAGAACACAACAATATTTCCTTCTCCGTACTAGACTAGAAGAAGTATCCGTCACCAACATTACAAGAACATACAATACATAGTCACAAAACTTGGCATTCCATGAACACTTATATATATATATATATATATATATATATATATATATATATATATATATATATATATATATATATATATATATATATATATATATATATAAAATATATATATACACACACACACACACATACAACTTCATTTTTCTTCTTCTTTTTTTTTCTTCTTCTTCTCATTTTTTTCCTTTTTTTTTTTTTTTTTTTTCAAAACCACAAAACGATCAAAGGCCGAAATGCCATATAATTCCACCTCCTCCGGGATATACTCATTTTTACCAACATCACTCGAGAGATACATCACTCCACCACCCTACACCATATCAGAAAATATGAAAACAATAAGCTCAATCTTGCAAGGTGATCAAAGAAACGTAGACCGAAATTAAGGCTAGGGTACCAGTAATTATGAGCTAATCATCACGAACGGATAGGTAGGGTGGCGGTCTAACCACCCTACAAAGGCTTAGAGGGGGAACTGAGGATATACACGTAAGGGACTGCATTTGGCTCTGATCGGGTCAAAGAAATGCCATAACCGTCATCCCCTACTTAACCAAGACCGACCTTTCTATTTCGCCTCAAAGTTACTAATATAATTTCTAAGTAACCAGGTCTTTAAGAACTACCATAATCAATCACTAGTCAAGGTGATTCGTGAAGTCGAAGCTAACGTGGTAGAACTATTCCATTCTCAATACAAGATCCCAACTCAAATGAAATGCATTCGTATAATCACTATACGTTTATTCAAAGCAATACTATAGGCTCAATGTATCAACACCAATGTCAAAGGCATCAATTTTTTTAAAAAAACCGACTCATTTACACCAAAGGAATAACAATCACTAAGTATAACTCGTTCAATCATGAAAACAAAACATTGAAGCTAAACCAACCACCCCTTACTTTAAAACAAAACACGAAGGATAAGGGTAGAAAAGTTAGCTTACAACCGGAAAAAGGCGCGATTACAATCATGTGGCATCCGTAAATGTCCTCCCAAATACCTGTGCTAATTTTGACAAACAACACAACATCCAAGAATACACAGGTATGGAGATAAAGAAATGAAATTAGACGGATCATCACAACTAATCAAAAACCAAAACACCACACTAGCCCCCCTAATACACACTTTTTCGGGTTATATTACAACAAAACTTACCCAAAGTATCATACTACACATTAAAGAAACACGATGAAACACGTGGGAAAAGAAAAAACAACAAAAGCCACATTCTGAGTTTAGAGTCCTCAGCTCGACTTTCTACCCCCAACTAGGTCAAGGATAGCTATACCAGAGGAGAGCAAACCGTTGCATCTCCCTACAAAAATCGTAGGAATTGAGCACCCCCTGAAAATGAAACAATAGAAATTTGCGGCTCAATCCCTACCACCACGATTTGTTCGATGAGTCCATTGCACAGAAAAACGAACTCACTTTCCCCGAAGGATCCATTAACTGCAAACCAGGGAAACAACACAAACACAATCACGGTATCAAGTCACTACCACTACCGGAGTAGATGGTGTGACACTTCAACAACAATTGATGGAGATGCCATTGCTTCATTGCTGCTAAACTCATAAATAACCTAATAGTGGACAACAGAATCCTCCAAATCCTTACACTGTAAGCCGAGACACAAATTCTGAGGTGGTTGGATGCATTTAATGCTGAAGACAAATCCCAACCACTTTGTCAGAGCCGGCGCACACCGAAGAAAGCAAAGACACTCACGGCGCGAGCCGTGAAAGGCCCGGCGCGAGCTGTAATGAATAACTCAGCAAATTAAGTATGTTTTTGAACTCATTTTGAGGGAGATATCCAAGATATCGAGAAAAAGAGAAAATACATCTTCTCTCTGCAGCTTGAAGGCACCCAACCCTCAAGGCTCTTCTAGCCAAAAATCCCTCTTATTTAGCTTTTAAATTCCATTGTAAAATGCTAAGAATTCTTATTTTTGATGTTTAGAGTACTTTGGTGGATGCAAGAACAACTATTTTGTGTTTAAACTCCATTGAAATCCTTTGAAGGTTGAATGAAAGTTTCCATTTTCAAGTTCATAGCTTGTGATTGGTAAATTCTTAGCCTGTACCTTCATTTAATTGCTCATGTTGTTATGAATGCTAGCTTTGACATGTTGGTATCCATATCTATGAGTTGCTAATTCCTTACTAGACAAGGAGATGTATTTGTTATAGTTAATCTCCTATGGTTTCTTGGGAATGATTGTTTATGTTTTCTAGTTTCTCTTGTGTTGAAATTCTTCTTACTTGTATTGTTTGCCTTGTGTATGTTTGAGTAATTAACTTACATATGCATCTACACATCTAGTAGATACCGAATGGAGACACTAGGTGTGAGAAGAGGGTAAGAAGACCGGAAGGTAGAATCGACCCTAGCAGAATTCGGTTCCTTATTCGGGGAGTTTTGCATTCAAGTGTTTATCTTGTCAATTCATTAGGTTTAAGGTACTTAGACCAAGGAGGAGACAAAGAGTGGTTTCATTCACTCGTAAGAGGGGAAACCACTTGTTTAGGAATCCACCATTCACACATTAAGACACCATTGGAAGGTGGTAGGTAGATCATTTCCAAGGAATCGAGGGGAGATAAATTGAACAAAGAATCATCTTGGCTAGGTTCATTTATCATTAGAACAATCTTTGTAGTTAAGTATTATTTCTTAATCAAACTTGCAACTCGGATCAAGATAATAATAACTAATTGGTGTTTGACCTCACATCCTTGTGGGATACGACCTTGACCACCGTGATTAGACTACAATTGACCCGGCACACCTTGCGGTGAGATTGAAACCCTAGAAAGTTGCATCAATAGACCTCTTCATCCAAATCACCATGTAAAAAGGCGTGTTGACATCAAGTTGATGTAAATGCCATCGCTTCATTCTTTGCTAAACTCATGAATAGCCTAATAGTGGACATTTTTGCTACAGGTGAGAAGGTTTCCATGAAATCAATGCCTTCAGTCTGTGTATAACATTTTGCAACAAGTCTTGCTTTATATTTCTCAATTGAACCATCTGATTTCCTTTTTATCTTAAAAACCCATTTGCAACCTGTAGGTATCTTCCCTTTAGGGAAGGGGATTAATGACCAAGTATTAGTAGCATGTAAGGCATTTAACTCACAATTAATTGCCTGTGCCATTCTACAGATGTAGCAGCTTCTTTGTATGTATCTGGTTCCTTGTCCTTGTCCATTTGTGTAGTATAGGACTTGTATGTGTCTGAAATGTGGTTGTAAGAAACCATATTTTGGATCAAGTGAGTAGTAGATTGATTAGTGGCCAAATTATGTTGATAATCTTTCAGGTAAGCAGGAGCACTTCTGCTTCTTGATGGTTTTCTAACTGATTCACCAGGATGGTTGTTATGTTGATGAGGTTTTTATGGAGGATCCTGGATATCATAATGACTGCCTTGTTGTGCATGTTGAAATGTGTGTCCTTCTTCATTAATATCTGCATATAAGTCTGGACATGATGCAGTGGGAACAACCATACTTGGATCTGTGGATGAGGATTGAGCAAAGGAGAATTCAAACTCATGAAATTTCACATCTCCAGAGATGAGTATCTGTCTGGTATCCACATCAAGTACTATATATCCTTTGGTATGTGCAGAATTTCCCAAATAGACACATTTCCTACTCCTTGCTACAAACTTGCCCCTGCCTTGCACATTAGTACTATCAATGACTAAACAACCAAAAACTCTCAAAGCATTATAAGAAGGTGAAGTGTCATATAAAACAGAATATGGAGATGAATTATGCAATAAGAGTGTTGTAGTGATGTTTATCAAATATGCTGCATGTTGAAGCCAAAAACCCCAATATATCATTGGAATATTGTCATGGAATCTAAGAGCCATAGAAGAGCAAGGAGGTGTTGATGATTTCTTTCAACAACCCTATTTTGCTGAGGGGTGTGTACACATGAGGTCTTATGATAGATGCCCTTTTCAGCATACTATTGTGTAAGTTGGAATTCAAGACCATTGTCAGTCTTGATAGTCCTGCCGTGTCTATGACACTATTTATGAATCCATTCAAAAAAGATTCTGAGTATAGACCGAGTTTCTGCTTTTGTTTTCATCAAAAATACCCATAAGAATCTTCTATAATCATCCATAATAGACAAAAAATAAAATTCATCATTATGTGTGCAAAGGTCTATTAGGACCTCGATATTAACATGAATTAAGTCAAAACAAAGATGAATAATGTAAACACTAGTAGGAAAACTGATTTTTCTTTGTTTGGCTAAAGGACAGATATGACATTCATTATCTAAAGGTAAAACAACATCAGAAACATCTAATTGTTTTACAGTTTTTAGTATTTGAATAGATAAATGGCCGAACCTATAATTCCATAACAAGGAATCAGACATGGCATGACAGATAAAAAAAGTATCAGTACCAATATTTGGTTTTGCTTGCAGAATGTATAAACCATTGATTAAACTAGCTGAACCAATCATCTACTGTGTGAGTGTATCCTGCACCACATAGCCATTATCATTAAACAACAAAGAATAAGGAGTACCTCAATCAACTTCCTGACATATAACAATTATCTGAAAAGGCAGGCACACAAAGTACATTTTTCAAAGCTATGTCATTATTAATAATGACTTCACCAACATGAGAAACAATGGCCTTAGCTCCATTAGGTAGATTAACATGCAAATTAAGAACAGACACATGTTTACTCATTAAATCAGTGCTGGAAACTGCATGGTCAGTAGCACCAGAATCAACAATCCAAGTGGAAGGGTTGCCATATGAGTTATCATTCAAAACCTGAACATTAGCTGTCATGACAGTGCTAAATTGAGACTATGGCACAACAGGATCTGCATCTTGTATCTTTACATGCCTCAGCATATTCATGATATGATCATATTGGAATTTAGTCATAGTGTCTGACCTTGAAGGCTCATGTACAGGCACTTGAATTGATCTTCACCCAGAAATTGTCCTGCATATTGAAAAAACTCTGGATCAAAGCCATATTCCATCCCCACATTATTAGCCATGATAGATCATCTACCCCTGCCTCTAGAACCATTTGGTACGCATATTTCTTGTTGCATCTTTCCACAGTATGACCTTCTTTTCCACAATAACTACACTGTAACTTTCTGCCATTTGCCTGGTAATTTCTCTTATTTCCCCTTCACATGCCTCTGCCAACTGCATTATTAGATTGTTCTGTGTACTGACCAGTTCTTGAATAATCTTGGCTAGACCTTGGCATCTTGTCAATCACATTCAATGCCCTATTCTCTCTGTTGCTCCACAGCAGTAGTAATCTGTGTTTCATGTTGAATGGCCATTGAAAAAAGCGATTGCAACATCAGAAAGAGGTTTGGACATAAGGATCTGTGACTTCACATTACTATAGCTATCATTCAGGCATTTGACATAATTATTTTCATTATAGCCCCTATAAATATCCAACGTATGACAAGTACATGGAGGGATAGGTCTAATCACCAAGAAATGATCTCATAGTGCCTTCAGTTTTGTAAAATACTCTGTAACAGTTAAGGCACCTTGTTGGTGTTGTAAATCTCTTCTTTGAGATTTGAAAGTCTGTAAACACTATCTGGTCCAAATATTTTGTTCAAATCATCCTAAACCTCTTTAGCGGTTTGTAACCAAAACACACTTTGATAAATTGCAGAATCAACCGAATTCAGAATCCAAGTAATTACTAGATCATTACATTGGCACCATGCCTCAAAATTATCATCATTTTCAAGAGGTTTAGTTAACGTACCATAAACAAATTTGACTTTCTCCTTTGTAGAAAGAACCATTCCAATAGAACGCTTCCATTAATGATAATTTTGAGATCCTTTCAAGACTGGTTGTACTAACACCATAGAAGTGTTCTCTGCTGGATGGATGTATTAAAGATCTCTAACACCTTGTGTTTCCATGATGAAGCCAAGAACCATTCGGGGAGTAACAAATAAAAAACCAAGAAGGGAAGCAAAACAGAGTAAAAACACAGGAAAACTAGAAATCAGAAGCGTATGTAAGGCTCCGATACCATGTTGAAAACAATGATAACACTGTAAAATTAAATCAAGAAACCAATACATCGAACTAGAAATAAGAAGAAAGAAATTTCTTCATATCAAACACAAACAAGAATTTTGGTGGGGAAATTACATTTGAAAATAGAAAGAAGAAACTTTATGATTCATAAATGTAAACGAAGATCTAGGAAATTTTGATGTGCTGGTGAACTTATATAGAGTGTACACTAGCTTAATTGCTCAATAACAAACTTCTTAGCAGATTCCTAACTAATTAACCATCACTCTAGATAAGGTATTCGATGTAATGTCCAATTGTGCAGTCAATCTTCACTTCTGCTTCTTCTTATATCTTTAACAGATTCAGCTCCAAGTGTTGCTCTCGTTGCTACCATGGGTGCTTCTACTCAAGCTCTGGAGGTGATCATAGTCACATGTGATGTTTTACAGTCAACGCCGGTGACGAAAAATACCGAAAAATCGAATTCACAGGTTATGATGCTGAAAAAGTCATCAATAAGATTGAGTGGATGTAACAGTTCTGGCTATGAAGAATGTATGGAGGTGGTGGTGCTCGAAGGTGAAATTGGTGGTTCTCAAGAGAAAGGTGAAGATCTTCAAGATCAACATGGGGGGTGTTTGGTGTTTTTTGTTTTATGGTGAGCCTCAAGAGAGGCTGTCTGCGTAGCCTTTGTAAGGGATCAAGCCATGCGTAGTTCTGGGAATGAAGTCCCACATTTTGTGATGAAGGTGATGTGGGTATTTATAGAGGCCATGCGCAAGCCAACTGACATGAGTACTGGCGGCAAGTCGGTAATTTGAGCCTAGCGCCTCTTCGAGAGCCTTAGCGGACTCATTTGAGGACTTGCGGCCTCGATATGGGTCTTGCGGTTTGAGAGCCTTGGCTTGTCTTATCATTAGGTTGGCGGCTCTGGTCTTCAGTGGATCTAATGTCCTCAGGTTCACGGGCCGGCCCTATGGCCTGATAGCATCGCATATGACCTAAGGCTTGGAGCGGGTCTGACGCCTTGTGAGTTCACGGATTGTGGTGGCTGATGGGAGTCAAATTGTAGTGTATTTCTTATATGAGATAACCTCCTTTTACGAGTTATTCATGGTTATTTTGGGCTATTATGGGTAGGATATGAACGATATTCACTTATATGCATGTTTCGAGACTAAAGACGTTTTCGTCCTAAAAACTCGTGTTTTATGTGGATTTCGTTACGTTTCTGTCAATGTATATTATGCCTTGGTGTTCGGGTCTTTCTTTTCAGGCTTAGATTGATGTATAAGATTGAGAATAAGGAAGAGAGTCTCAGAAAGAACGAGATTTGGGGCCAAGGAGGAGAAAAGAGTGAAGAATCATTGATGAAATCTGAACCAGTCACTTCAGGGGCATTTTGGTCACACTTGGAGACACTTTCAGGAAGTGTTGTCTGATGAAAGTTGTAGAGGATTGAATAAGCTTTCCAATTCATTTTGAATCATCTCATTTGGAGCCCTATAAGTGAATTTATAAGGCAAATACTGAAGCTTGGTGCAAACTGGCGTTTGGACGGGTCAAACTGGCATTCACATGATACTGAAAGATGGGTTTTCAGGCAAACTAGCGTCCAAATCACCTCAAACGCACGTTTGGATAGGTTCGGCCCGACTCGTATAAGGCAAACTGGCGTTTGCAAGGATGCAAACTGGCGTTTGGCCCCGACAGCATCAGATTCGCCGTCCCTGTCCATTAATCTTTATTTTGACCCATCTTGGAGGCATTTCTAGTCAAGTCTTCTTCATGAAATTTGTAATTAATTGAACGAGCTTTCCAAATCATCTTGAATCGTTCAAATCGGAGCTCTACACAGGAAGTAATCGCTGATTTACTGAAGACAGGTCAAGTTGGGCCAAACTAGCGTTTGCCAAGATCCAAACGGGCGTTTGTGACCGACAGGAGCAGATTTTCGACCTACATTATAAATACGCATCTCATTCAGCCCCTATTTGATCCTGGACGACTTTGGGCATCTTAGGGGCGATTTTAGTGCGGTTTTTGAGTAGTTTAAACACCCTTTGATCCCCATATTCCATAGATTAATTCCATTGTTTCTACATACTTTTTATTAGATTAAATTTCTATTTCAACACCAAAGATTCGACTTTTAGCACAATACCTTTACTCAATATTCAAGGATTGATTTTTATGATGATTATGCTTTCGTTTATTATTGTTCTTAGTATAATTTCCTTTAATTACTTCATTGTTAGTATGATTATGAGTAGCTAAAGTAGTTGTGTAGCCGAATTATGTGAAAACGGGTGAAAATCCCAAATGGGGATGAGATGGGAGTTCTGTAGCGCTTAATTAAATGTTTGTATGATGAATTCATGTTCTAAAACTTGTTTTGATTGTTTTAATAGCTTTGAATGAGATTGACAACCTTGTTCACTGTTACACACACATCGAGCTTATATATGTATTTTGCGGCGAGGTGTGGGATACGGGTATTAGAATAACTAGATATAGCCTCGATTGTTAGATTGACAACCTAGCTAGACGTTAGGACTGTGCCTATGTGAGGTTTTTATCAGGTTCCCGAGCGGCTCATTATTCTGGTCAACCATGTTAGGCGAGTTAGCTTTCTAAAGGGAGGGTTTATAAGCCTAGTATAGGGGGTTAAGCGAGAGTTGTTCAGACCTTAACGCAAGAATAAGGAGTTGACACCCGTGGATGTCATATAAACTGAATTGGATAGGTAGGTCGGTTAAGACACACTCCTCGTCAAGTCTTTCCTGTGGGGTAAAAGTAACCTGTTGGATCGTAGTTCGGCTATGCCTTTTAATCACCTAGATAAATCCGTTAGAATAATCTTTATTTTCTGCATTAGCTATAATACTTTTCACCTAATATTGACCTGAACCATGTTTAGACGTCGACTTTGGTACTTCACTATTATTCCCTGTGGATTCGACCTTGAAACCACTATACTACCGTTGACCCGATACTCTGTCGGTTAAGGTTAGCGGTTAAGTATTTTGCTATCAGTGGCCGGTCGATTAATCCACTGTTTTGGGGGTTGGATGGACCCGAGTAAGGATCCGTGGGCTAAATTATGATTTAGGCATATCAATCGGTAAATCATTATGTTTGAACCTATTGGGTTAACATATAGGGGAAGCGACGACCTTAGCAGCTGATTCCTCCCTTACAATGGTAGAAAAGGTGAATATGATTGTTGTTTCAACAAATTACAGAGTTTTGGAAGCTTAAAAAAAAGCTACAGGCGACAAGATGATTTCTTTAGAAGTTTTAAAGGAAGATATGCAAAATAATGACGCTGGGGTATTGCAGACCAAGTCAAATTTTCTATGTGTAAATGATTTGGAAAAGAAAGGCCCAACTACTTCTACTGATGTTGCAATTTATAAAGGTAAACATTCTTGAGATGGCTCTAATACTACCACCTCTGTTGTTGATGCTTATACTTCTGTTATTTCCTCATTAAATGCTGCTCCTACTGGAACTATTATGGGGAATCCGCAACATAATTCGTGTGATAATGTGACTGTTGTTGTATGTTCGGGTATGGTTGAAAACAGTGGTTCTTGTTCAGGGGTTTCTGTTGGAATTTTTGTGGCTACATTTTCTAGGTTTTCCCAACACATTCACAAAGAAAGTTGCTCCACCTATTAATGAAGCTTTGTGAATTAATGCTTCTGGTGCATTCTCTTGCCTTTCTTATATTGTTTTAGCATTTTTTGAGGTTGAACACTTTTATATCCATGGACCACTAATCCAATAAATTTGAGTTTGATTTGGAAGAAAATTGACGTAGTGACATGAATTTGATGGTAGGTTTGTGTATGATAGGGAATAAAATTGATGCAGTGACATTGATGTCACTGCATTTACAATTAGATACACAAATTTGGTAAATTTGTAAAATAAATGTAGTGTCATTCACATTAGGGGTGTAATCGAGCCAAGTCGAGTCGATACTCCCTAGAGCTCGAGCTCAACTAAAAAATTTTGGGCTCGATCGAGCCATAAAAAGGCAAGATCGAATTTAACTCGACTCGCTAAGTACTTGATATATCTCGACTCGGCTCGTAATCTTGATTATTTTCTTAGAATTCATTTATTTTTTAATAAAATATAACAAGATCGAGCTCGACTCGTCTTCGACTCGAATAATACTTTTTGAATTATAAAAAACAATATTTTATTATGAATTTGATAAATATAATTATTTAAATATTTATTTAATGATGCCCGATTAGCTCGTGAGGTACTCGATTACTTTATTTTAAAACTCGAGATAGACTCGGTTAATTATTCGAGTAGCTTGACTCGAGTTCAAACTCAAAAAAATCCGAATCGAGTCAAACTCTCTTGTGAGTCGAGTACGAGTAGCTCACGAGTGGCCTGGCTCACTTACAACCCTAATTCATATGTCACATCATCATCAAATATCATAACATCGTCAAATGTCACTGCACCGTCACATGTCACATCATCTTCACATGTCATTGCATCCCGATGGTCACTGCATTACGATGGTCAATGCATCGGGGTGGTTAGTGCATCACAGTGGTCACTGCATCCCGATGGTCACTGGATCGTGGTGGTCACTCCATCACGGTGGTCACTGCATCGCGGTGGTCACTGGTGGTCAATGCACCGCAGAGGTTAATCCATCACGGAGGTCACTGCATCACGGTGGTCAATGCATCGTGGTGTTCACTGCATCACAGTGGTCACTGTATTGGGGTGGTCACTGCATCGCAGTGGTCAATGCATCGCGGTGGTTACTGCATCCCGGCGTCCCTTCATCGAGCTGTCACTTCATCGCGGTGTCACTACATCCCGGTGTCCCTTCATCGCGGTGTCGCTTCAGCAAATATCACTGCATTGCTATGGTTATTGCATCGCGGTGGTCAATGCATCGGGGTGGTCGCTGCATCCCGATGAAGAAAATTTTGATTTTTCAGAAATTAAGTCGAAAAATATCAAATGAGATATCAGAATAAAGATGACGAAAAAATATTAATTATTTTGAAATAATTATGGTGATCGAAGTTTTATAACAAAAGATATAACCGTTTGAAATTTTGAGTAACAGAGGGAAAATAATTTCTTTTTAATTTGACAAATTCTGCGCCAGAAAAAAAAACCATAAATAGGAACACTGAACGCTATTGTTGTTGTTGTGTTTTTTTTTAAAAATTTATTATACTGTGGGTAAGTTTGTTCATCTATCTGATTTGTGTTCTAAGGACTCAGCAAATAAGTTACACACGTTTCCATAAACTAAGGTAAACGTGGGAAAAGAACCTAGCCTCATTAAGGCCCTGATTCAACATTAAGGATAAAGTAGAGATTATCTCCTAATAATCAGGGATTCAAATCAATCCCATTCAATGATAAAATAACCGAATCCTTGAAAGATACGGCAGGATTAGGGTTAGACCCCCTACATAAAGCCCCAATAAGAATTATGGCCGGCTTGATTCCAATTACATTAGATTGGATACGTAGTTAGCTTGGGAATAATCCAAGTTTAGTTATAATATATCAAACACAACCCCCATTTCTGGTGTTGATCGGTGATTGGAGGAACTACCCCTAGATCCGTTAACCCAAATACAATTGTTGGTGAAATCCGACATCATCATTGGCGCTAGAATGAGGGTCTTCTACTGGTAGTTTCAACAGAAATCGTCACCGCAGTCATCATGCCGCCAAAAAATACGGGCAAAAAGAAACAAGATGCAACCACCCAAGGTGGTGTGTCAAACCTGGTAAAAAAAGGCCGGAGGACAAAACGATGGGGGAGAAAGGAAAGCCACGGTGGCACAACTCACGCGGGTGGAGCCTCTCCTAGATCCGGCACATCAGGCTCAAGTAGAAGCCCTATCAGGTCTTAATACAATGGCTTTCAAAGCCATCGTCGGGAACGCATTCAAAGTGCTAGGGGAAGAGACTATAGACGAAGCAATAAGGAAAACCCTTTGAGGGAGGACCACAATAAAATTTTTGATCCCTCCAAAGAAGATCACGCTGAAAATTTGTCCTCCAATTCCAATCTGGGGAGAAAAGAGGTCAGAGACCAAGCCCGAGAGGCGGCTCGGGCAGAGTTGGACGCCTCACTAGGTAAAACTATTTTTCCTTTGAATCCCCTTTACCGAGCAGGTGGAGAACTTTCTCCGGCCCCAGGGTTTAAAATGCCCAAAATGGACTCGTATGATGGATCGAAGGACCCTAATGATCATATGCACAAATATTCGACGCATATGACTTTGTACAATGCTGCCGACCCGATGAAGTGTAAAGCATTCCCAGCTCTACTCACCGGTCGCGCTCGGGAGTGGTTTGAAACTACCTTCCAAGTCCATAAATGACTTCGCTACTCTGGCGAAAATTTATGCGCAGCGTTCATCACGGCTCGACCGTTCAGAGGGCGCCACACACTTGCTCATCTTGAAGCAAAAACAAGATGAAAGTGTGCTACAATATTTGAAAAGATTCGAGGAATCACACGGCAGAGTCCAGGGGGCCGATGAACACTTAATAGTCACCTCTTTCATAGAAGGATTGCGTGACGGTCGGCAATATGCAAGCTAAGCAAACAAACCCCACTCACTATGGAAGATTGTGTGGACCACAGTCTTCGCTAAACGCTAAGAAGAGAAGCCAATAGGCTAAAAAGAGAGCAGGACATGGGGGAAACCAAGAAAGGGCGGTCGGAACAACAGCCCGACAGAGAGCGTAAACAGGTCTGGGACAGAATGACCACTCCGAATACGGACAGGCTTTGTAAAAAGGGAGCTCTACAAGACAGAGACTTGATACCGTTAAATAGATCACGTGAACAGGTGCTCGCCCTAATGGAAGGAAAGGGGATAGCGTGAACACCACCCCCTCTGAAAGGCCCAATAAAGAAAATGGACCAAACAAAGTTTTGCAAATATCATAAAGATATAGGGCATAACTTAGAGAGCTGTTAGGCACTGATCAGAGACATAGATGTTGGGGCTCTGGAAGGAAAGATAGATGAGGCGATAGACTGCTCATGGAACCCTAACCCGAGAGGTCGAAGGGAGTATAAGAGGCGCACTTACTATCAAGGAAATGATGGCCGAGCGGACCACAAAAGAAGGCGAGATCCTTCTCCCGATCCCAAGGGACATATGGACAACAAACCCATTAACACTATCCATACAATCTCAAGTGGTCCGGCAGGCTCCCGACCGGCCGGAGAAAGCAGTAATAGCAAGACGCAGAAGCCCGAGACAGGCAAAAAGCAAAAGTTATTTGGAGAGGTAGTGTACGGACCAATGGACTCCCTCCCCTTGTCCCTAACAATAAGGGACTAGTAATTGACCTGGTGATTAATAGACATGTGGTAAAACGGGTCTGTGTGGACACAGGGAGCACGGTAAACGTTTTGTACCTATCGGTCTGTCAGGCCATTAAAATTCAAGATTCCGAGCTGGCCCCAGTTTCATCTCCATTGTTCGGGTTTGCATGCCCCCCGGTCCACCCGTGTAGGGATGATCAAATTACTACAACTTTCAGGCAGGGACCGAGGAGCAGGACTCTTATGGTCGACTATGTAGTTGTTCGATCGGCCTCAGCATACAACGTTATACTAGAAAGGCCGGCCCTCATAGATCTTGGAGCGGTTATATCTCCTGCTCCATTGAGCATGAAGTTCCTTACCGTAGAGGGAGCAGCAGAAATCAAAGGAGACATGGAAACGGCAAGGAGTTGTTATACAGCAACCATTAACCAAAAAATGATGGTACAGCAAGTCCTCATTGAAGAGTTGGTCCCAGAAGAAGATGACAGATGGTTGACAGAAGATGAAGTGAATCAAGAAAAATTATAGGAGAAGCATGACAGTCAGACGGTCGGAGTCGGCTCATGGATTCCGGAGCCTCATAGACAGAGTCTACTCAGCTTATTGAAGGAGTTCAGGGATGCTTCACGTGGAGTACCGCCGACATGCCTGGTCTATCTCCCGACCTGGCATTGCACAGGTTGAACACAGATCCCGAAAGAAGGCTTATTCGGCAGAAAGACACTTTGCCCAAGAAAGGATGGAAGCAATATAGAAAGAGGTAACCAAACTGCTGCAAGCAAATATAGTAAGGGAGGTAGTATACCCCGAGTGGCTGGCCAATCCCATGTAGGTTAAGAAACCAGACGGATCATGGAACATGTGCATAGATTTTACCGATCTTAACAAGGCGTGCCCGAAGGACTGTTACCCGCTCCTAAAGATCGACAGATTAGTGGATTCGACGGTCGGCTTTGAGGTCTTTGTGTTCCTGGATGCGTACAAAGGATACCATCAGATTGCTATGGCCCTAGAGGACATGGAGAAGACAACATTTGTCATTGAGAGAGGAACTTACTGCTATATCACCATGCCATTCGGACTGAAGAATGCAAGGGCTACCTATCAGAGAACGGTCAACTGAATATTTGAGAGACAGATAGGACTGTGCGTGGAAGTGTATGTTGATGATTTACTGTTCAAGAGCAGGTCTCTCGACCAATATATTAAGGATGTTCGAGAGGTATTAGAAGTGCTCAGAGACACAAATGAGGCTTAACCCCAATAAGTGCATGTTTGGGGTCAGATTAGGGAAGTTTTTAGGATATATGATATCCAAAGAAGGCATACGAGCAAATCCAGACAAGGTTGAGGCCATACAAAGCATGGCACCGCCCAAAAGTATCAAAGAAGTACAAAGGTTGACGGGGCGTATGGCTACCCTAAACCGGTTCCTCTCACGGTTGGCACATCGTGCTCTACCGTTCTTTAAAATCTTGAGGCAAGCAAACCCCTTTGACTGGAATGAAGAATGTCAGAAGGCATTTGAGGAGTTGAAGATCTATCTGACCAATTTGCCTGTCCTTACTGCTCCAAAGACTTGGGAAACGTTGTATTTGTACCTGTCAGCATGCCAGGAAGCACTGAGCGCTGTCTTGGCAAGTGATCAAGACAAGGTCCAGATGCCAATCTTTTATGTTAGCAAGGCCCACCGAGGTCCGGAAGTGAGATACACAAATGCGGAAAAATTAGCACTAATATTGATTCATGCGTCAAGAAAACTGAAGCCATACTTCCATGCACACCCTATAGTGGTCATGACCGACCAACCACTCCGGTAGATTTTGGATAGACCCGAAACAGCAGGAAGATTAACTAAGTGGGTGGTCGAGTTGGCTGCCTATGACTTGGAATTTCGACCAAGGATCTCCATTAAGGCCCAACCCCTGGCCGACTTCATAGCTGAAGGAATGGCCATTACTCTCGAGCTGGATCAGTCTCCAGAACGGTCGGAACAGTAGAAGTTGTTTGTGGACGGAGTGTCCAACAAAGAATGAGCAGGGGCAGGTCTTCTGCTCTGTAGCCCAAAAGGAGAGGAATTCCCTTATGTGCAACGCTTTATGTTCAAAGCAACAAATAATGAAGCAGAATATGAGGCACTAATTACGGGGCTCAGGCTGGCCGCAAAACTAGGGGTAAGGACATTACAAGTGTTCAGTGATTCGCTATTAATAGTGAACCATGTGAAAGGAGAATATGAAGCCAAAGAAGAAACTATGAAGAAATATCTCTCCACAGCACGAGCTTTGATTGCAGAATTTGAAGATGTCCGGTGGGTCGATCCCCAGGGTAAGAAAGCACGAGTGATGTGCTTTCTAAGGCCCGGCTTCAAATTTTCTCTCGACGAGAAAGGTCTTGATCGATCGATTGCGAGAACAAAGCTGAGCGTAAAGAGGCCTAAGCGATTACTCATCAGGCCACCTGGATGGACCCAATAGTGGACTTCCTGAGGAGTGGCGTAGTCCCGGCCGACAGAACCCACGCTCGGAAAATAAGGCTCCAAGCGAGCAGGACATATTGTTTAATGATATATTTTACCGGAAGTCTTTTATCGCACCTTGGTTGTGTTGTGCTACTAAGGAAGAAAGGAATTATCATCTTCGTGAAATCCATTTGGGGATTTGCGGAAGCCATATAGGAGCTAGAGCAATGGTTCGGAAGTACAGACTCTTTAGATATTATTGGCCGAGCATGCAAGCAGATGCAAAGGAGTTGGTATTGACTTGCAAGACATGCCAGGTGCATGACAACCTCACCCATCAACCTCAAAACAATTGGTCCCCATAATATCCCCTTGGCCCTTCGACCAGTAGGGAGTTGACCTGGTCGGCCCACTACCCAGAGCACCGGGTAGCTTACAGTTTCTGGTGGTAGCCATAGACTATTTCACCATGTGGGTAGAGGCAGAGCCACTGACCACAATAACAGGGAAATCCATCAAAAAATTCTTGTGGAAGACCATAGTATGTCGGTATGGAATACCGAAAAGCATCATATCTGACAATGGTACACAATTTGAAGATAGAGTGGTCCGAGAGTGGTGCGATGAACTCGGAATTACTCAGCATTTTACTTCGGTAGGCTACCCACAGGCCAATGGCCAAGTAGAGCAGGCAAATAGACAGATCAAAACTGGCCTGAAGAAACGACTTGAAGAAGAGGACGGAAATTGGGTAGAACAGCTGCCCAATGTATTGTGGGCATATAGAACCACACCCATCTCCGCCACTTAGGAGACCCCATTTTCATTGGCTTACGGATGTGAAGCAGTCATCCCGGCGGAGATAGGCTTGCCTTTGCCCCGAGCAGAGCTTTATAACCAGAGAGAACATGAGACAGAGCTAAGGCATCTGAAAGTTGATCTGGAGGAGAATCGTGACATAGCATTCACTAGGATGGCAAAGTACAAGCAAAATATGTCACAGTACTATAATGCCAGGGTCGGAGACTCATACTTCAAATTGGGAGACTTGGTCCTCCGAAAGAATGAGGTTAGCAGGCAGGAACCTCAAGGTAAATTGAAACCAAATTGGGAGGGTCCCTATAGAATCATTAAGGTGCACGGCAAGGGAGCATATCAGCTGGCCAACGCTCAAGGAAAGAACATTCCACGAAGCTAGAATGCGGTCAACCTACGGCGATTCTATGCCTGAGACAGGTTCTAGGATATTTGTTATTTTTAATTATTACTTACTTTATGAAGTTCTGCGTAATAAGTTGCCTTTGCAACCGTTTATTTTCTCAATAAAATTTGCATTTTCCTATGCTGCTTGCATGCATATACAATTTTTTCTAAGGGTTGCAGAGCCAGCCATGAACCTATAAGCTCAGTAAATACAAACAAATAATAAACAATTGCAGGATAGACTACCCGTATGAGCACACAGGAATTGAGCGCCAAATAATTCAAAGCTGCAGAGCGAGAATTAGCTCGTAGAGGCGAACGCCAAATAATTCAAACTACAGAGCAAAATAAGCTCAGAGACTGAGCGACAAATAATTCACAACTACAAAGCAAACTAATGAGCTGGCAGACCGAGCACTAATCAAACTGCAGAGCAGTCAAAATTAAATAAAGTTTGTGAAAAACGAACTAAAAAATCTTTCAGTAGTTAGCATAAATGATAACCGTGCTGACTATCTCCAGAAAGTTGGTGACGTGTACACTAGGATCTTCGTTCATTATTCCGTGAAAAGTAGTGTAGTTAGTCATCGTTTGTATCATATTTGGTTTAGGGTGAAATACCTCAGCCGCATCCTCCGGCTGAACAATTTCTGGCACGAATTGCTCAATCGTAGGCATTGCATAACTCTGTAGAGTTCTCCTATCTGCTTGTACCACAACTCCTGCTCCATTCTGTCCGTTCTGTGCCATGTTGGTTCCAATATCTTCCTCTTCTCTCTCGTTGTGATCTCCTTCATGTGAAACCATGTCGTCCGCCAGCCTAATAGATCTCTCTCAAGTTTCCTTTCTCTTTTGTCTAGAAAACTTTCAAATCTCAGGTATGAATCTCTCGAGTTTGGTCTTTGAACTACGTGTAACGCACTACAAGACGCAAAAGAAAATAAAAGGTTAGTGACTTTGCCTCAAGCGGTCGTTACACACGCTTTGTGATCAAAATCTGGACTCGACTCGACCGACTCTGAACAAACAGAAATGATTCTGGAAGAATTTAGACCCTCGGTTTATCAGGGTGGACCCTCGGTAAACCGGTGGTAATTTTCCTCCAGAATTCACAGAACTCACTCTGTACGACTCTAGTATAAATAGACTACAAAAAAGACTCAATTAAACAGACTCAAATATATACAACAAACTCAATCTTAAATAACAAGTATTCTTGACACGAGTCCCCGGAAACGGCGCCAAAAAATCTTGATCGCGTGCAAAGCACTTACTAGTAATAGGACTAGGTCTATCATAGTAGAGTACTGGCGAGTGAAGGACGAATCCCACAGAGACTCGTAAGAATGTCTAATTGTCAAGATTGAGTTGTCACGATAACGGTCTACGACCAACTATAATATATAGACAGTAGTATTGGTTCCTCAAACTAACAAGATTATGCAAGTTCCACGAAGCAAACTAGAGTTTCTAAGGTATTAGTTCAACTATGAGTAATTACTTATTCCCCCCACATATGCAACAGTCCTCCCCATTAGTGAATTTATTCATTGTTCATTTCTGGTACAACTCCTAACCCTATCTACTCCGACAATGGCGATAAACAATCTATCACGCAAGCTACCCTCCTTAATTGGTCCGTAATAGCCCATACGCTAAAGAACTAGACTGTAGCCGATATTGAGTGCTACCTCATACCGCAAACCCATCTAGACAACTGTCGACAATGACCAGCACGTTCCTAGGGTTCATTCTAGATAATGTCCTAATTAACACTTCACTTGTGGTCCTTCATGTTAATTTACGATAACATGCAAATAGTTGATCAGGCTAAAAACATGTAAATTAAATCTATCGATCAACATAGTTGGCGCCGATTATCATGAATTAGTAATTTACTAGGTATTCAGATCTAGCGATATAGATCATCGCAGATCCGAAAGAACGCAACTACTATTTCATGATTTCTTCACCTGTAATCGAGATCTATAATACATGGGGTAAAATAAACTAACTACTACATAATTAAACTAAATAAGCGATTAAAACATACTAGTCGAATATAACAACGACAGATCTACATCTTGGAAAAGATAGAAAATCATATCCTCGAAGACGAGCGTAGATCTCCTTCGGATCTCTCCCTAGGCGGCGACTCCGTCGTCTCTCCGACCAGAAATCATAAAATAAATAAAATAGAGAACAAGAACTTTTATTTCATAATTTCCTTGAATAATTTGAGTACATTTTGTTCTGAGGTGAAGCCTCTTATTTATAGCTATCTAAACCGACTTAGGAACAACTAGTTCCACCCCTCATCCAAGAAAATGCGTTTCGAAAGATTCTGGGACCTCGATAAGTCGGCACCGCCCCTCAGGTTGTAATTTTGTCTTTTTTCTTCCACCGACTTAACTTGGATGCTTCTAGAATACCCTAGGCCCATTCTTTTCATCCAGTCCACTCCAGATTCGTCTGTCATGCTCCGTCCAATATTCCGTGTCCTGAATATCATCAAATAATGCACGAAATAATATCGAATCAGGGATAATAAACGCTTAGTGCAGATTTCTCGACTCACGAACCCGACATATGATATTCAACGTAAATGGTTCATATTTATAAGTCGAAACAACTATTTTTAGCTCATAATGGATAGAATATTGATGCCGTATGATAGACTATTTTAACCGTCACCAACTACCCCCCACTAGCCTTCTGCTCGTCCGCGAGCAGAGTATCAGGGCGGAATGTACCTCCAAGAACACTCTCCATCAACTACCACATATTCAATAAAGATTTCCGGCAGAAACATACATCAAGCCACAATCCATGAACTCCCCATTAATCACTACTTATCACGCATCAATGTGTCGTGTTATGAATCAGTCGTGATAGTGCGTTCGTGAGAAGAATCAAGTTGTATTAACCACACAATCTTAACTTGCTTGCACATACACTCGCTCATCTTGCTTTCAAACTTGGTTACACAACATGGTACCGATATTGGGTCGGGCGGACTCGGGGACTGAGCATCGCTCTTAAGTCCTTGTTTGTTTCTTTTGATGTGAGGCTCGTGCCCTTTTTACACGAGTTTGCTTCCCTCACTGCCTTTATTGCATTTTTTTTTATTTTTTTCCTTTTTTTCTGGCAGATTTCCTCACTATTTTCTCTTTCTCTCACAAGTCCATTGTCCCGGTCTCCTTTCGTCCTCCAAGTTGCTTCCCTTGTCTTACAACAATTTGTTAAAGTATATAGACAGACAAATAATGATTCCTGGTTAAAATAATTCATCATCTAATCTTAAACGCTTCTCACTCAGATTTTGTGCTCAAATATTGATTGCAATGGTAGAATAATAATTAATAAGTTACTACTTCACGCAACATAACATATGCTCATTCTTCCATACTAAATTGAATATGCTATAGCTCACTTCAAATTGATCTTGGGCTCCTTTTCTACCGATTCCTTACTCGGAAACGTGCAAATAGCAAGCTAAAAACAATGTTAAATTTTCAAAAATATTCCCTTTTTCGACTACCCAGCCCAGCTAAGATGCCTTACCCCCCACTTATTATAGACATTGCCCCCAATGACTAATAATTAAGAGAAGAAAAAGTACTTAGCTCTGGAAATGTCGGCTGAGTCAAAACGAATCCTGGAACAGAATCATTCGCTCCTATGTCATTCCTTTTCCAAGTTATTACCTGCTTTCCAAAACCCTTCCAAAAACTGTGAGTAACATGCGTAGGGAAATAAGAAAAAAAGGTGGCGGTAATTGTGCATACCAGAGGAATGCGCAAAAACAGTTTAAGCCACTTTATTCTGTTATCGGCCTAAGTAAGACGCGAAAACTTTTACGAGGGTATCACATGAGAATCGTGAAGGAAAAAACCACATATATCTCTAGTCAGGTGACTGAAGATATATGTGATGAAAAAGACCATGCGATTGTCATGCTACTTTATTGACTCAAAATATAATAAACAAAAGCAATAAATAAGGGTTTAGAAATAGTTCTGAGTTTATAGTCATCAGCTCGACTGTACTAATTGGGCTCCTTCATTCATATTCCGGCTCCTCTAACGTAAAGACTTCCAATTCAGGGTTATAGTTGTGCTCTAGGTAATGTTTCAGCCTGTGGCCGTTAACTGTGAAAGTTTGCCCAGAGTGTTCATGTCTAACTTCGCATGCACCTGAATTGTAGACATTCATGACTACATGTGGTCCATACCATCTAGACTTCAACTTTCCAGGAAAAAGACAAAGACGCGAATTGTACACCAGCACTTTATCTCCAACTTGGAATGTGCGGTTCAAAATCTTCTTATCATGCAAGCGTTTCGTTCTTTCCTTGTAAATCCTTGCATTCTCATGCGCTTGAAGTCTAAACTCCTCCAATATATTCAATTCTAGCATCCTCTTTTCACCGGCTAAATCCTCATCCATGTTTAGAAATCTCGTAGCCCACAGTGCTCGGTGCTCGAGTTCTACCGGTAAATGACATGCTTTTCCAAACACTATCATATATGGTAACATCCCAATCGTGGTCCTATAAACTGTTCTGTACGCCCACAGAGCATCATCTAATTTCAAATATTACCAGTCATTTGACAGGAATGCAGGATCTTGTAAACTCATAAGCAGATTTATGAATTGTTGGCCAATAGAATCCACACTGCAGTAATGTTGGTCCCTTGGAAAGGCTAACACAAGTTTAGAGGGGGGGGTGAATAAACTTGTCACCAAAAACTTTCCCAAAACTGAAAGTACCTGAAGGCGAAGTTTTATCAAACTCAAATCGAACTATCAAACTGATACACAATATGACTCAGTTCAGTTTCGTTCCAGCCCCTTTAATCCTGTGTAGGAGTTAGCTAATTCAGTTTTTCCGATGCTATAACTGAACTAACTTGCAGCGGTTAATAAAAAGCCTTTTATACAATAAATGTGACATTAAAGATCTAAACCTCCTATGTATCGCTTTTGTCTTTGACTCGATGTCTAATGTTTGTTGAGTAAGTGATAGCATGATAATGTAATAATTAAAGCAATCATAGCACAAGTATAAATGCGTAAAGTAAATCAAAACAGAGTTTGTTTATGGAAGTTCCGGGTGGTGTAATCCCGTACGTCTCCCCTTCTTCTGTGGTGTAGGAGGTATCACTAGAATATTGAGATAACTGTTATAAAATCCTAGCCCAATGACAGTCCTTCACGACACCCTAGTTTCACTGTCTACATGTAATGAAGAAAGGTAAGATTGCTCCATTCACTCTGCACACTGATCCTTCGGAGGTGGAATGACTCCTTCAGCAGCTCACCACTAACAAAAACACAGTCCGCAAACTGCACCAACAACTGTGGCAACCAAGTTGCAACCGTATGAGGAAAGGTGAAGTTGCTCTCCTCCAACTATGCACAGCCAATCCTTTGTCACAAAGGTTAGGTTTAGAATTAATCAAGAGATTAATTCAGTGAGCTGTTTGCTTCTTCTGGATATGGCGTTGCAGCTCCAAGATGCCTTCTTCCCCGTTAATGGGTTACTGGATCTTTCTTTGTAATCTTCAAGGCAATTCTGTTGGCTTCCCCTTTTTCTAGATATGAAATCTGACTTTCTGAATCTGGATCTTTAGATATATGCTTTTTAAAGCTTCTTTCAAATCTCTTCTCTCAAGTTCTTGCCTCTGTGTATTTATAGGGGTAATGTAACGGTCGAATAAATCTTATAGCCGTTACATTTGTTGTTTAGCCAACGTTCATATGTACGACCCTTTGTCGTTTTGTTATTTCAAATTCAACAAGGCCTTAACTCAGTTTTCTACTCTTCTTCAAAACTGAGTACCTCATATACTTGACATCTGACTTCAATTGACTAAGTCAGGGTACACCATTCAGTTTCTTCTTTTCCTGGTAACTGATAATCTTTGTCCTTAAGATTATTCAGTTTTACATGATCTATAGCTCGCCAGTGTCCACAGACTTGCCTAAATCGACTTATAGTCACGACTTAATCAGCTTCTAACTGAATTTGCCACCTCAGTTCTTCAGTCTTCAACAACTGAGTCTATGTCCCTCAGTTCTTCAGTCTTCTTAGACAAGCCAACCGAGTCTGTGTCCCTCAGCGAACTTATCTTCTTCAGTTTTCTCAAAACTAAGTCTGATTCCTCAGTTCTTCATATGTATACTCAGTTTGCTTGCTGTGACTCAGTGGTTCTCCTAGTTCCTATCTATTACAATGCTTGTCTGAAACAACCTATAAAAAGTTCAGACTCTAGATAGAACTTATACATTTTTCTCTAGACTATTTCTTGCTTCTTCTTTCATTATGCACTATAACAGTTAGTTATGACTTCATCATCAAGGGTTTTAAGTGATCTCACCAAGTACGTGATAAATCATCATCAAAACACAAATATTATTTCCAACAAGTACCTTTGGTACTGTCTTGTCTGGTCCATAGTGACCTCCAGCTTCTCTAGAATGACACATGTGCAAAATACTTGGAATCTCATCATCGTGGACGCATCTTCTAAGAATGGCATCAGGGCACAATTTGTATAGGTAGGGATCGTCCCAATGATAATACTTTAGATATGTGAAGAACTTCTTCTTATCTGCATTATTGAATTCTGGTGGTAGGTACTTTCCAGTTAAGTAATTCACAATGTTAGCAAACCAAGGGTATACCTTGCCCACTCTTGATGTACGATGTCAGGTCTGAGATTCTACTCGAGCCACCACTGAGATGGCAAACAACTATTCATCAGGAAAGCTTTCCTTGATCTCAGTCGGTTGCTCTTCTTCCAGCAAAGTTAATCTCGACAGGTGATCAACCACCTGGTTTTCAGATCCCTTCTTATCTTTGATTTCCACATCAAACTCTTGTAAGAGTAGAATCCATCTTAATAATCTTGGCTTGGAGTCTTTCTTGGTCAGAAGGTATTTCAAAGCTACATGGTCAGTGAATACAGTGACTTTCGATCCTATTAGATAAGGTCGAAACTTGTAAAATGCAAATATGACAGCTAAGAGTTCCTTCTCCGTAGTCGCATAATTCCTCTGGGCACTTTTAAGGGTATGACTGGCGAATAGATAGGCTTAAATATTTTATCCTCCCTTTGTCCCAGGGCTGCTCCAACTGCCGTGTCTCTTGCATCACACATTACCTCAAAAGGTTTATTCCAATCTGGTGTTACCAGAATTGGGGCGGTCATAAGCATTTGATTATTGTGTTGAATGCTTTCTTGCACTCCTCTCCAAATACGAAAGGTACATCTTTTGCAAGAAATTCAGTCAAAGGTCTAGAAACTTTAGAGAAGTCCTTAATAAACCTCCTATAAAATCCTGCGTGGCCAAGAAGGGCTTGCAAAGTCTTCAAGTTCGTTGGAGGGGGTAACTTCTCTATCACCTCTATCTTTGCTCTATCAACTTCCATTCCTTTCTTTGAAATCCTATGACCCAACACTATTCCTTCTGTAACCATGAAATGGCATTTTTCCCAGTTAAGTACAAGGTTGGTCTCTTCACATCTTTTCAACACTTTACTCAAATTGTCTAAGCATTTATCAAAGCTATCTCCAAATACAGAGAAATCATCCATGAAAATCTCTAGAAAATCTTCCACCATGTCCGCAAATAATGACAGCATGCACCTTTGGAATGTTCTTTGGTGCATTGCATAACCCAAAAAGGCATGACGATTATGCATAAATGTTCCATAGGGACATTTGAAAGTTGTTTTCTCATGGTCCTCGGGGGCAATATGGATCTGATATTAACCAGAATATCCATCTAAAAAAATAAAACGCATGACCGCTTAATCTCTCCAACATCTGATCAATGAATGGTAAGGGAAAATGATCTTTACGAGTTGCATCATTCAGTTTCCTGAAATCTATGCAAACTCGATGTCCAGTAATTAGTCTCACAGGGATTAACTCATCAAACTCATTAGGTTGGACAGTGAATCCTCCTTTCTTGGGCACCCCATGAATCGGGCTTACCCACTCACTGTCTGCAATTGGGAAAACGATTCCCATTTCCAACATCTTTATGATCTCTTCCTTACAACATCCTTCAGTTGTGGTGTCAACCTCTTTTGAGGTTATGCTACCGCTCTCTTCTCAAGGTCTACAGAGATCTTACGCATGCATACCGATGGGATTATTCCCCTAATATCTGCAATCGTACACCAAAATGCTCACTTATGCTCTCTCAGTACTCTTAGAAGTTTCTCCTCCTCTAAAGATGATAATGACGCTAAAATTATAAGGGGGAGAGTATCCTCTTGTAAGTACACGTACTTCAAATGAGAAGGCAAAGGTTTCAATGTTAAGTTCCTTGGTGGCTCCTCTAATGATGATCTTAACAGCTTACCAGTCAATTGTAGGTCAAAGAACATATGCCAGGAAGGTCTATGAATGGTTCCTTCTAAATCCACAGAAGATATAGGCTCTATTTCTCACACTTGACCTTCACTACACCCGGGCCAGGTTTCCTCATAACTTTCTTCATCCTTTAGGAGTAAGGTCTTTGCTACTTCAGGGTCTAGTGCCACTTGCTGATATAATTCTAAAACAAGGTCGTCTATGGCATCTAGCATGTAGCATGCTTCTCCTTCATCTTGAGCATATCTCATTGAATTCATCACATTGAATACTACTTTGTCCTCATTCACTCTCAGAATCAGCTCACCCTTATGAACATCTATCAATGTTTTGCTCGTAGCTAAGAAGAGTCTTCCTAAGATCAATGGAACATCGTGGTTAGCTTCCATATCTAGCACCACGAAGTCTACAGGGAATACAAACTTATCAACGTTCACCAAAACATCCTCCACCACTCCACAAGGTTGCTTCATAGACATATCTGCTAATTGAAAGGTTATAGATATCTCATTCAACTCCTTCATGCCTAATTTATGAAAGATGGAGAGTGGCATCAGATTGACACGGCTCCAAGATCACACAATGCTTTGTTCAGCATACTCCAATTGTGTGCATGGTATGAGGAAGCTCCCATGATCTTTACACTTAGGAGGCGAGTTTGCGTTGCAAAGCGCCGAGCATTCCTCGTTCATGCAAATGGTTTCAAGGTCTAACAATTTCCACTTGGTATAAATTGCTTCTTTCAAGAATTTCGCATACTCTGGCATTCCGGCCAGAGCTTCTACCAAAGGTATATTCACTTTCAACTTTTTAAACATCTCTATAAACTTTTTATAACACGCATCTTCATTATTTGGCTTATATTTCCTAGGAGGATAGGGTAAAGTAGCGGGGATTAATAGTTCTGATTCGTGAAGACTTACCTGCGATGGCTGCTGCCGCTGCTCTGCTGCGCTCACTGCTTGCATTTTTAGACTCCCGGTTTACCGGAGCAGTGTCCCGGGTTACCGGCCGCTTTTTTCTTGATTTCATTTGCGTTCATCTTGATCGCTTCGATTCTACGGATAGTTGGTATAATAGGTCCAGGCAGTTCCTTTCCACTTCTAGTAATGATTACACTCACGTCCTTCAGATTCATCTCAGGGTTACTTGGCAAACCTCCCAAAGGACGGGCTGACACTTGTTCTGCAACCTGTTCCACTTGGTGCAACAGATTCTGCACTACGTCTTCTTGATTGGTCAGTCTTGTATCATTCTTCTGACAATATGTGGTGAAGTTTGTATTCAGCTCAGTCATGGATTTCGTAAGTTGATTGACCGTGTCGGTCACAGTTGAGCTCATTTTATCCATTGCTGCTTCCCAGCCACCGGACTTTCTGAATTGAGGCATGAATCCACCAGTTTGTCTCGGTCTCTCTCCACCGTTTGAATCACTTTGTCAAAAACCCCCAGCTTGGTCACTCAGTCTAAAACCAGGGTGGTTATGAGAACCTGGCCGATATCCGCCCTCATAAGGATTTTATTGCCTCCCTATATAGTTCACATCCTCAGTGTTGGTTGCTTCAATCTTTTGAACTTTCTAAACCTTGGCTATACGATCTTGCATGCCATCTATCTTTTCATTCATTGCCATTAGCTAGTATAAGATCTTTTGAGAAGTATCTTCTCCAAATACGCCTTCAGCTACTTTGCCTGTTCAACTTGGTGTGTTCCCCATTGACTTGTAAGCGTAATGCTCCAATTTCTCTTCAGCTTCTTCCGGTGATAGCAACGCAAAACATCTGTTGCTTGATGCATCAACTCTCATTTGTTCAGTTGGCCGCAATCCATGATAAAAACTTTGCATTCGTACGGGCAAAGTGATGTCATGATGAGGGCATCTCCTCTGTGCTTCCTTGAATATTTCCCATGCATCTTCAAAGGTATCAGTGGGTTTCTGCTTAAAAGTCATGATTTCTTGTCTCATCTGCATTGACATCCCAGGTGGGCAGTACTTATTCATGATTTTCTGCAACAGATCGGTCCAAGTTTGGATCGATCTTGGTGCTAGAGACAATAACCATATCTTCGCTTTGTCTTTCAGAGTGAATGGAAACAATTTCAGCTTGATATTGTCTCCTGGTACTCCTGCTGGCTTAATTGTGCTGACTATCTCCAGAAAGTTGGTGACGTGTACACTAGGATCTTCGTTCATTACGCCGTGAAAAGTAATGTAGTTAGTCACCATTTGTAATCAAATTTGGTTTAAAGTGAAATACCTCAGCTGCATTCTCCAGCTGAACAATTGCTGGCATGAATTGCTCAATCATAGGCATTGCATAACTCTGTAGAGTTCTCCTATCTGCTTGTACCACAACTCCTGCTCTATTCTATCCGTTCTGTCCATTCTGTGCCATGTTGGTTCCAATATCTTCCTCTTCTCTCTCACTGTGATCTCCTTCGTGCAAAACCACGTCATCTGCCAGCCTAACAGATCTCTCTCAAGTTTCCTTTCTCTTTTTTCTAGCAAACTTTTCAATGTCAGGTATGAATCTCTCGAGTTTGGCTACTGAACTATGTGTAACGTACTACAAGACGCAAAAAGAAAATAAAAAGGTTAGTGACTTGCCTCGCCGGCAGTTACACACACCTGGCAGACTAAAAAATACAGACTCTGACTACTGACCGGACTCCGAACAAACAGAAATGATTCTGGTAGAATTCGACCCTCGGTTTATCAGGGTGGACCCTCGGTAAACCGGTGGTAATTTTCCTCCAGAATTCACGTGAATCGACTGCACGACTTCTAGTATAAACAGACTATAAAAAACTCAATTAAACAGACTGAAATATATACAGCAAACTCAATCTTAGATAACAAGTATTCTTGACACGAGTCCCCGTCAACGGTGCCAAAAAATCTTGATCGCGTGCAAAGCACTTACTAGCAATAGGGACTAAGTCTATCGTAGTAGAGTACTGGCGAGTCAAGGTCGAATCCTATAAAGACTCGTAAGAACGTCTAATTATCAAGATTGAGTTGTCACGATAAAGGTCTACGACCAACTATAATATATAGACAGTAGTACTGGTGCCTCAAACTAACAAGATTATGCAAGTTCCACGAAGCAAACTTGAGTTTCTAATGTATTAGTTCAACTATGAGTAATTAGTTATTCCCCCCCACATATGCAACAGTCCTCCCCATTGGTGAATTTATTCATTGTTCAGCTACGGGTACAACTCCTAACCCTATTTACTCCGACAAGGGCTGTAGACAATCTATACGCAAGCTTCCCTCCTTAATTGGTCCGTAATAGCCCATACACATAAAGAACTAGAGCTGTCGATATTGAGTGTTACCTCATACCGCAAACCCGCCTAGATAGCTGTCGACATTGACTAGCACGTTCCTAGGGTTCATTCTAGATAATTTCCTAATTAACACTTCGCTTGTGGTCCTTCATGTTAATTTACGATAACATGCAAATAGTTGATTAGGCTAAAAACATGTAATCTATCGATCAACGTAGCTGGCGCCGATTATAATGAATTAGTAATTTACTAGGTATTCAGATCTAGCGATATAGACCGTCGCAGATCTGAAGAACGCAACTACTATTTCATGATTTTTTCACCAACGAATCAGATCTATAACACATGGGGTAAAATAAACTAACTACTACATAATTAAACTAAATAAGCAAATTAAAACATACTAGTCGAATATAACAACGATAGATTTACATCTTGGAAAAGATAGAAAATCCTACCCTCGAAGATGACTGTAGATCTCCTTCGGATCTCTCCCTAGGCGGCGACTCCGTCGTCTTTCCGACCAGAACTCATAAAATAAATAAAATAAAGAACAAAAACTTTTATTGCTTTCCTTGAATAATTTGAGTACATTTTGTACCGAGGTGAAGCCTCTTATTTATAGTTATCTAAACCGACTTAGGAACAACTAGTTCGACCCTTCGTCCAAGAAAATGTGTTTCGGAAGATTCTGGGACCTTGGTAAGTCGGCACCACCCCTCGGGTTACCGAGGGTAATTTTGTCTTTTTTCTTCCACCGACTTAACTTGGATGCTTCTAGAATACCTTAGGCCCATTATTTTCATCGAGTCCACTGCAGATTCATCCGTCATGCTCAGCCTAATATTCCGTGTCCTGAAAATCATCAAATAGTGCACGAAATAATATCAAAACAGGGAAAATAAACGCTAAGTGCAGATTTCTCGACTCACGAACCCGACATATGATATTCAACGTAAATGGTTCATATTTATAGGTAGAAACAACTATTTTTATCTCATAATGGAAAGAATATTGATGCCGTAGGTAGACTATTTTAACCGTCATCAAGAAGCAGACAATGTAAATAAGCTCAAAATTGGGCATCAAATCATTCATAACTTCTGAGCAGAACAAATGAACTCAGAGACCGAGAAATGATAAAACTGTAGAGCAGTCAAAATAAATTAAGGTTTGTAAAATCAAACGAACATATCACTCGGGGACTGCAAGTCAGACCACCCCATCAGGACTACCGTGACAGGCTCAATGAGTTTGAAAAAACAAACTCTTTAAGCCTACGGGGCATACCGTTTCACGTCAACATTATATCCTTACTCTCAAGTATACCTCGTCAACAATTAGACACGTCATGCTTGGGGGAAAAAATAGGGGATAATAGAAGATGAAAATAAAGGCAAAGGTAAATGCTCTTTCCTTACAAATTACTTCAAAAATAACTTCAGAACTTGCGTCAAAAGTTTTCAAGATTACAAAACAACCGCAGAGCAGGTCACAGTCAAAACAAAATAAAATAAACACCAAGGCAGTCTAAGAGGACTTGGGCTGAGAAGCATTGGGTTGAGCATCCTTTGCTGAAGAGCTGGCAGACGGTCGGGATGCTGGAATAGTATCATACTTAAGAGCAATGTCGACGCCAGACTTAAGCTCTTGGAGGCACTCATTATAAACCCTGCCTATGCCAGGTTTGTACATGCCCACGTTCTTCAGCTTGGTCGGGTCAAGGCCTTCAAGCGGAGCTCTGGCATCATCGATCCCCATCGAGTACCCTTGATTAATCAGGGGAATGAGCAGAGCATAGAGGACCCCATCAAAATGGGCGGTACTATAGTACTCTCGGATGCCCTTTGCAATGAGTGCAGGGATATATCCCTCCAGAGCACTCCGGGCGGATTGCGCTTCGGCCAGATTTTTCTCCGCCTCGGCTTTCTTAATATCTCTTTGATCCTGTAGAGCTTGCATTTCCTCAGCATGATTAGTCTGCAGAGCCTGCACCTCAAGCGTATGCTATTTTTTGAGGCTGACCACCTCCTTCTTTTTGGACTCATATAAGTATTTGTACTTTTTCTTGCTGACCTTCAGCAAGGCCACAGTCTTCTTGTGCTCTTCGGCCACAGCTTTCGATTTGGCCAGGCGGCCGAACACTTCTTGCCCTATGCGGGCATCCTGAAAGAGAAAGGTTAGGAATCACAAATTAAGAAGAGCAAAAAGAGTAAACAATAATTGGTAAATTATTACGAAGCATAAATAGCTCATACCATTTCTGCCAAGTCCACAGTAGATATGGCCGACAGCTGATCGTGTACAGAGGATGCATCGCTCGATCCACCTCCTCCGGACCCGAGAGTGAGCAGGGTGGTGCGCCCCCTCTTGCGAGGTGGCCCCTCTGGAGAAATAGAGACCATCGGTGCTGATTTGGTCCGTGGGATGAGGTCAGAGGCCTCTCCCCGGCCAAGAGACTGGCCAGACACTTTCACGTCTTCGTCCTCCTGACCAGGAGGAGTGACATCCGCATCGTCAGGATGTTCGGTCGAGAGACCGACCGCCAAAGATCTAAGACAAGCATCGGACACTCGGGCAGGTAGGGGCACTTGGCTTGATCGGCCCTCAGAAACCAAGGGCACCTCCTCTTGATCTTCTTGCTGGGTATCCTCAGTTCCAGCTCTAGCTCCGGACAATAGGAATGCCAGGTTAGCCACTGCACAAAGAAGGAAGTCAGATATACAGTAGTAACATTGACAAAGATGCAAAAATATGAAATGATAGCTCAAGGAATACATCCCTACGGGATTTCTCTTCGTCATCTGTAAGTGGCGCGTAGGTCTCGGGTCCGGCATCGTGCCGATGAGCCCGATCGATTAACTTCGAGGTGTAATTCAGGTAATCCATAGAGATGTTAAGCTCCCTAATGACCTGGATCCAGTCCGCCAGGTCAGTATCGCCGGGAGCCACGTCCTGTTCTAGAGTCGTAAAGTTCCACCGACCCAACCGGGCCGCTCTCTCATGACGGACAAAGAAGAACCTTTCTTTCCATCTCTTAAAGGACGTATTTCCTTGTCTTTGAATAGAATATCCGACGGGGGACTGGTCAAGAAAGTAGTACCAACTAGGGTAGTTGGGGACTTTGGAACGCCGGTAGAACGTCCTAAAAAGATCTATAGAAAACATATTCCTCAACAACCGGCACCAGATGGTGAAACCTACAATGGATCTAACCCCGTTAGGGGCAATTTGGCAGCCTCATACCGCAGTCAGAGAGGTAGCTACAATGGCCGGACAGAGAGGAAGCCTCATACCGCAGTCAAACTACTCATTGTATACCACACAATAACCGGTGGGAGGCTCAAAGGTGTACCGGCCGGCAACCCGAGCATCTGTTTTAGATTTAGGGCTAATCGGAATCTGGGGAGCAAATCTAGTGACGTATATTCTGTACTGAGTGCATAAATAGTCTATGGTATGCTGAGAAATGATAGATTCAGTGCCGAAACAACCCATAATGGTTCGAGTAGCAGATACTGCTTTAAGATGCCTAAAAAAGGAGGAATCCCTAGAGATTAGAGGCACAGTGTGCCTGGGAACAAGCCCTGCTAAAATATAAGGTGAATGAAGAGTGGCCGGATGAACCACCGGAGAAGACGAAGTACCGATGGCTGGATGGGAAATTACCTCCCCAGTCGCAGAATCAAAGAACTCTAAGCCTAGCTCTTTATCTACAGATTCGTCTGAAGGAGTGGAGTATCTCACCCTCATAAATGGAATAGTCAAAAGAAAATAAAACGAATGACAGAAAATGACTTACTTGCAGATGAGAAGGAGGAGGAGGACAATATCTCGCTTCCAACTTGGATATAAAACGACAATAATAATGAAGGAATGACGTTTGAAGAGATGGGTTATAACCCCAATCGACGCCGGTTGACAACTTTCTTTTTGTCAGAAAATATGAACGCCTCATTCTCGTGCTAATTATGACTAGTACAGCAACGTCTTTGACATGTGTCATATCGCGCTCCGATCAGCTGCATCAGACTGACCTGCTCATCCCAGATCGAGCGTGATTAGTAACAGATCGTCCAGGTCTAGAGATCCAGGTCGACCTAGGGGGCTTATGACGATGGTCGCCTCTGCCAAGGCCACGTGTCATGAGTACTGAAATTGTACTTAGGCTCGAGTAGGGCATGAAGGACCTCCAAGACCAGAGGCCGGGAGTCCGACCAGTGACCATCATAAACTATAGAGGTGAGCCGCCTCACCCCTCCTGACCACCGCAGGACGGTTTGGTTTGTGGGATATGCACAGAGCGCGACCATAAGGACTCGGCAAATAAGTTACACACGTTTCCATAAATTAAGGTAAACGTGGGAAAAGAACCTAGCCTCATTAAGGCCCTGATTCAACATTAAAGATAAAGGAGAGATTATCTCCTAATAATCAGGGATTCAAATCAATCCCATTGAATGATAAAATAACCGAATCCTTGAAAGATACGACAGGATTAGGGTTAGACCCCCTACATAAAGCCCCTATAAGAACTATGGCCATCTTGATTCCAATTACATTAGATTAGATACATAGGCAGCTTGGGAATAATCCAAGTTTAGTCATAATATATCAAACACAACCCCCATTTCTGGTGTTGATCGGTGATCGGAGGAACTACCCCTAGATCCATTAACCCAAATACATTTGTTGGTGAAATCTGACATCATCATGTTCTTATTAACAATGAAATTTTGAGCATGTCCTATTTGCCTAATTAACTCTATTTTGTATCCTTTTAGACATTTCCTTAAATTTATCACCTTATGCGATACAATAATCAATAGTGTAAGATATTGTGCTTTTTGTTATGTGTTTTTTTATAATAAACATAACATTACTCTTATGTGAGAAAGCTCATTTAATGATAGAGTATTCTTTGTCATGATATCACCTTGAATGTCAGTCTTTTGATTATCGAGTTTATCGAGTTTAGGTAAGAAGAGAAGTTGTAGATAGAACAGTGATCTATCTTGCTGAAAAGTTTCAGAATTTTTGGAGCAGAGGAAATGGGTTTACTTGAAATGCAAACACCAAAACAAAAGGCATTCACTCGTGTTGGATAAAGCCAACCACAATAATGATGAAAACTATGTGCCAAAGCAGAAGACCTTTAACACTAATAGTTGAAACGAGTGAAAAGCACTTGGAAAGGATAGAGTTGTATATGGAGTTCGTGTAGAACCCATTTCAAAGCAGGGTCAAAGAAGTTCAGAAAACACAAACCAAGCGATAGTAAAAAGAGGGAGTAGAGGATTTGTAGAGTTGAGTCGGACATCATTCTCTACAAGAATAGGTCGAGCCAAAGTGTAGGCTTTGACATCGAGGTGTAAGAGAAAGTGGAGAGGTCGCAATAGGGAATATAAAGAGAATTCAACCAAGAGGACCTCAACTTAAAGGTGTAGGCATAAGAATCCGATCCCAAAGCTTTACTTAGAGGGGTTTCACTTAATCCTAGATGACGTAGTTTGGTTTAGAGGCATCATCCCTAAGGATTGATTGCTTAGCGGACTAACTTACTAGTGCTCCTAGTAGTTTTCTTAGCCATATGTCAAGAATAAAGGGTCATCTAAGCCCCTAAAGCGACTAATAAAATTCAACTTAAGCTACGAACTTAGACGTAAGATAGGAACTTTTGCTCTGATACCAACTGTGACGCCCCGTCCCGGATACTAAGTCCTTATCCGGAAAGAACGCCCGGCATGCATATATTAACTTTTTAAATCATCAAAAGTAATATATACATAAGCTTAATAACAATCAGTCAGAGTAAAAGCGGATTAAATTAAAACTAAAAGATAACTCGGAAAAGAATGTCAAACGACAAATAACGGATCACCAAGTCCCAAATCTACGTCTAAGAAAAATGACCGACAAAACAACGAAATAAATATTGTTGTGAATTATTACATCCCAAATGAAACTAAAAAGATACTAAATTCTATCTCTCAAAACTGATTAATAAATTGCATAAAATAAATGTCCAAGTCTTTGTAACATAGAGCTCAAACATCAGCTCCGTCGTCATAACCAAAATCATCATCACCCTATCAACCACCTTCTCGGGATGGGAACAAAAGAAAGAGAAGAGGGGTAAGTACTTTCATACTTAGTAAAGGGTAGAAGAAACGGTTACGATAAATAGCAATAATGGCATATAGATATAACATGACATCATCTACAATCACTACCACATAGGTTGTAATAGTAGAGCTCTCTCACCCTCTACTAGCTCCGTAGTATATCCTCACACAAATAAGGTTTGTTACATCAATATCAAAGGACACTACGCATGGTGAACAACTGCACCGCAACACGGGAAGCACCTCAAGGGCACGGGCTTAGGTCCCCGTGGGGGAGTCACACGCGTCCCTTGGCATCAGACCAAGTAGAGGGGTGTAAAAATCCCATGCTAAGAAGAATAAACTTGCCTCACCAATGATATTGATGTTTTAGCATTTAGACATACACATATGTAATTTACGAGTTAAGAATTAACCACCTGATTCATTCATATAAAGGCTCCCTAGGGACTTATAGTACTATACAACTAGTTACGCTACCTAACATGTTGTAAAAGGATCAATGACTACTAAGTCAATGTCCCACAAGGCCTAAACAAAGCTTTCAGGTGCTCCCACCTTCTGCCCTCAGAGGGTCTCAGTTGTGGTGCGATTTGATACCAAGGCTACCAGAAGTCGATGTTAAACATTGCAAAATAACATACAATGGCCTCAAAGGCATGCATACCAGTCAATATCGTGTTGTACACAACAAAATCATAGAAATAAGGTGAACAAGAACCTTAGCGCTTGCCAAACACCTTTATACCTATTATATCATTAATTCATTCAAAAAGCTTACATATTATATCCTTAAATTGTAACAATTTTAGACATATAATTATTACATTTGCTTCTTATTCTATTTTTATTTATTCTTTCGAAAACAATACGCAGTTTTTTTTTTTGAAAGGAAAAGAAATAAAATGAAGAATAATTAAACTATTTTTTTTCTTTTCCAATCCGTCTTCAAGTTCCTGTATTCTTTTTTTCTATTTTCTTTTTCGACAGCAATACACAACTACAGCAACATGTTTGAGCCATGTCCTATTTTCCTTCTTCCGAAGTAGATTCACGGCAACAAAAATAAAATAGAAATAAAGAAACAACCTATAGCAACAATAATGAATAAATAAAAACGTAGTTAGATACGATTGAACACCCAAAATCCGTTTTAAAACACCCTCTTACCTTTTAGCAATTTGAAAGCGAATCCAACAGCAAAAGCTTGAATCTTTCGATTCCACAACTCCTACGATCAGCCTACGATAATTAAACAGTACACTACGATCAGGCAACACCCTATTCTATTAATACTCAGATTTTTCTCAAGAACGTAAACGAATCTAAATTTAGGGCTAAAACTGAAAACTTACGGAATCGGGAGATGTTGTTTTCAAAAGATTCGTCGCGTCGCGGTGATCACTTTTCTCTACTGCAACGTCTTGAAACGGTGAACGGATTGGCCGAATGGTTGAAGATTACGTTTTGCCTCCTCCCTGTTCTTCTTCCTCAGATTTTCAGAAAATTTGCCGTGGAAGACTTATGAGAAATTATGGGATTATTCCCTTTTATAGCTATTTATTAAATCTATTAATTTAATAGCTAAACTCTTTTTTTTAATTATTTAATTCTTTTTAATTAAATAATTGGGATAAATAGTAATTAGGTTAAATTAACTAAAACCAATTACCCTTTTATCCTTATTAAAAATCCCGGGTGTTACATCTCTCCCCCTTTAAGAGAAGTTTCGTCCTCGAAACTGAACATAAGTAGAAGGTGCTTGAACTCTGGGACTTCACAAAAAGCCTCGTCTTCTCTCACTCATGTTGCCTCTGTCGGTGTGACTGCTTCAATGACCCAAGGTTAGCTGTACGTCTTCCTTCTTAGCTTTCTTCATCTTCGGCTCTGAAGTGTACTTGCCTCTTACGTGTAAGTCGAAGTCTCTTCAACCGTTTCAAGGTCAAAGCTTGACTCACATCAACATCGGCTAACCATTTCCTATCATTGACACATCAGGGATGTCTTCCACTCGTGAAAGTGATTCTGGTAACTCCAAACAGATAAGATAAATGTCCAAATTTAGCTAGGATCACGTAAGGGTCTTCATACCTAGGGCTTAAGTCGCATGTCTTCCCAAACCATCTTACTCCTCTAGTTGTGGATGACTTTAGATGCGCTTCATCTTCAACTTCAGCTCTAACAGTCCTCTTCTTACATTTTCCCAGCTTTTCTACTTGTCTTGAGCCATCACGAGGTTACGAAATTCCACTTCAATCTCCTCTCCGGCTCACTGTATAAACTCTGGTCTTGTAATCTGTCTTTGTTCCATTTCATCCCAGAAAACTGACGTTCTACGCTTTATTCCATACAGAACTTCAAAAATGGCATATAGATATTGGTGTAGTAGCTATTGTTGTAAGCACACTCTGCTGTCTCTATCTTCATAGAAGGGTCATGAGTAGTACTATTTTCAACTCTCTGTATATCTTGGTCACTCCGGGATGAACTGTAATTTCTATCTTATAGGCTTCATTCATCGCTTTCTTTCTTAGATCTTCCACATTCGGAACCCCGAACTGATTCTGCTGCCAAAGGCTGCCATCTTCATCTAACTCGTGACCACTGGCTGGTTTGGTTCTGGCCACTCGCTTGTAATCGAAAACAACTTGATCTTCATCTTGTTTCTTCACAACCTCATCAACTATCTCGGATCTAGCAATCGATGGTATGACATAATTTTCTTCATCTTGCTGACTGAATCATGAATGCTTAAACCTTCCAACTGATCCAAAACTCGTGGCGCAATTGGCTCCTTTTCATCTCAAGTACCATCTGTTGGAAGTAGCACCCGAAAGACAATTTATGTAATTCTTTTTATAATTAATAAATGACAGATTTATTCTCATCTTATTACTTGCTTCGTGCTTGTAAGTAATACACTACTGAAAACCCCAAATCGTATCATATGTAGCCATATAACAGAGTATGTGTCACACATGAGGATTGAGTTTATGGTGATACGCTTGAAATGTTTGTCCATGGTGAAGTTAATCAAAGTATGGGGTCTATTGATTAAACCACCAATAATGCACCCAGAACACTTTATGGTGTGACCTTCTTATCTGGACCGTCGACTTTGGTTGTCTAACTGGGGCATTTATATATGATGAGAGTCATATAGGACTGGACCGATTTAATCTGAGTTTCTCATATAATTCTGTGATTGAGAAATCTTATTAAATCACAAGATGATCATATATGGATTAACCTTATTCCTGAAGTGATTAAAGACTCCTACTTGTTTCAGGATAGGGTTTGATGTGTTCGTTAAGGATCTCTAAGAGGCGTGGTCTGAATCACTTTCACGTTGGCACTATTCTTGGAATGAGTGAGAAGTGTGTGTCTCACAGATATGGAATCCATTCCATCCTGCGGGAAGTAGAAAGACAATCCCCGTATTTGTTGATCCTAGAAACTGATCAATCCCGGGATTTCGTATTGGTTCTGAACTAATTGATCACTAGTGGGTTAATGGTAAATAAGGATAAGATGTAGTGAAGAAGGTTTACGGAAATAATCCTACTTCAGTACGGATAGTCTATGGAGGGTTAGTTCATATGAAATGATTTTATCAATGGACACTTATCAACTCGACTCAGCGTTTTGAGAATAAGTTATATCTATAATCGATAGAGTTCAGTTTCGGATTTATGGTGGCGTAATTCCGGAAATAATGAATTAAGTAGAAATATTATGTTCGATGAATATTATGTTCTGTTTCGGATTTGCGGATTTATGGTGTTTTCTCGTTTTATGGAACCTCGAGAATAAATTAAATAGTTGGTATATTTAATGAATATGTAAATATTATTTATTTGGTAAATAATATGTAAAATAGAAAAGACATTTTCTATTAAAAATGACAAAAAGGTGGCGCCACACATGAAGATAATTTGGGAAAAGAAATTTTCTTAGATTATGTCACACGTATAATTAATTAATTATCTATTTGTTGGATAATTAATAGAAAATTGAGAGATTGATTTTTTGGGAATTATCTCTTATTTTGTAGCAAAAATATCTTTTCCTTATGGGAATAGGATTTTGTGGTGTGAAAATGATAACTCTCTTGACTAGTAATTTTCCTATATAAAGAGAGAGTTCCTCCTAGCACAATACACACAATCATATTGGCGCCACACATACATTAAAAGAATAGAAAAATTAGTTTCTCGTTCTAGTCGAGGAGGTTCTACGGCGAGGATCGACGTCCACCAGTCGTCGCTAGGAGATACAATCCGGAAGACTACGGCTTCTCCCTTGGTCGATTTTATCATCTCTCTCCGGTTTGAGTAAATCTACTAACCTTCTCGTAGGATTAATTAGTTATGTCTCATATCGTAAATCGCATAAGTTTCCACTGTGCTAAGATCGAGTGTCTCGATCGGTGTAATTCTAGCATGTGGTATCAGAGACAGGTTAAATTTTACGATATCGAGAGCATAATTAATATAGGAGTGGAATTGCATATAAGGTTGCATCTTTTATTTTATTGAATGATTGAATGTTGTGGTTGACGAGATGGGTTGAGGTTGATACTTGTTTACCGTTAGATCTATTGTAAGCTCGTATAATTAGTATTATACGAGTATAGGATATATGCATTTTAATTTTTTGACAATTTAAATTTCATAGTAGTAGTATTTTTTTTTCGTCGGATCTGTCGGCCAAATATCTCCAATGAAAAAGCAAAAGGACGCTGCAAAAGGGGTGCTTTTTCCCTGGTATAGACGTATGCGGACATGGTCCGTGTGGCAGCACACGGACCACACAGTTTCATTCTGTATTCAAACTGTGTGGTTCTGATCGTTTCACCTGTCACTTCACCTAAAAAAACCTCACCACACAATAACTTCCCCTGCAAAAGGGCTTCCAGGCACTGTAAGAACGAAAAAAAAAAAAGAAAAAAAAAAGGGGGACGCTGCACTACGGCTGAAGACGGAAGAAAAAGGAATCAAAAAAATTTCAATATCCAAGATCAACATGGTATCAAGGATTTATTTTTTCTCCTTTTTTCCTAGTTCAAATAGGTTAGATATGGGGTACCAACGGTCCATCTCAGTAGTTTACTTTTACGCATATACTTTCATGTTTGATAATTTATGTGAAATAATCATGTCATGACATGCATCATATTCATGAATTCCACTCCTAGCATATGCATACATGTAGATAATTAATCATGATATCAGTTAGGCATGTATGAGACGTAATTAATTTAGATTAATTTAGGTAATTAATTAAATTAATTAAAACGAACGGAATTTTATCGGGACATAAAATTCACATGATAAAATAAATTTTATTCGGCAAATTTAATTTTGGGATCTAAAAATCATTCGTGGATTTTGATTATGTAGTGACTACATAAAAGAATTTTAATAATTGAAAAATTGGAAAATCCGGAAAAGTTGTACACCAACTGAAAAAAAAAAGGTTCAAAAATTGGTTTGGGCGGTCAACAGGGCTTCGGCTCGACTCGACTTGTCCGTCCAAGTACGGGGTTAGCCACGGGGGTCCGGCAAGGTCAAGCTATCCGGCAAGATGAGGCTCAATGGGGCAACCTTAGCCCGATTTTCAACCCAGCACCCGCACACGTGCGACGTTAGAGTCGTATATGAACCAACGAAGAGGACGGGTCGGCTTAGCCAATCCCGACACCATTCGGTAAACTCGGTTAAAGCTCAGCCAGGGTTTAATACCAATAAGTTGGTGATTGCTTTTCAAGATTTATTGTTTTCAAATTATTGAGATAAAATTCTACGATCCTAAAATTTTATCATGACAATATTAGGACTATAAAATTCTTTTAGCGAATTTTGATCGTGTAGTGACTAGACGAGAGAATTGCTAAATAATCGATAAATTGGAAGATCATGAATATAGTGTCACTAGTTAGACGGTATTTGAAATCGATAAACTAGTGGGAGCTTTAAATTTATGATTTTTTGTTTTTCGATTTGGTGGAAAATTCATAAGTCCTAACATATTAGGATTATAAAATTCACGGTGAATTTTAAATTGTGTAGTGTCTACACAAAGATTTTATAAATCCGTGAAATTGGAAAGTCGTTAATAAGTGACACTAGTTAGACAGTATTTGGAACTGATGAACTAGTGGGAGGATTAATTTAAAATATTCATGATTTATTGTTTTTCGGATTGTAAATAAATTCTAAAAATCCTAAAAGACTACCTAATTTTCAAAATAATGAGTGGGAGCGGGGAAGGTGACAACCAATCCCTCGGGCTCTACTGTTAACACAAGCGCCGTGAGAGAATGGTGACGCCTCGTGCAGTTTTGATTTCGGCCCTTTTCAGATGGCCTTCACCGCTATCAAAATTCAAGGCTTGGTTTCCGAAAGGATAGGATTTTGAGTACTAGTCGGGTCACTGACCTACCCTACGGCGACATACTCGGGGTCTACTTAAAAATCTGAAACAGTAGGTCACACTCTAAAGGGTATTTTCTGAAATATCTTGGCTGAAAAAGGAAGGTAATCAACAATTAAATCGGGATGTCTGATTCTCAGTTAATTGTTGAGAGAGATTGTCTCAATTTAATCGTCACCTCTTTGACCTACCCTTCGGCGGCACTGAGGTGTGAGATTAAATCCTTGGAATGGTATGATAAACTGCATAACATCACGTTTATTATTCCTAAAATATTACTAGTTGTGGTGTATGATTTGATTTATATTTCTGTCATGATTTATTTTCTGCAACTACATATTATCTCAAGGTATCTAAACTGCCAAACACAATAAATTGACTAATGATGACTTCGAAAAAGTGGAAAAGTAACAAGAACGTTGAACTCAATAATCGAGAATGCAAATTAATTCTTCGGAAGAGGATGTTCCTCTTGAGCCTACAAACTTAAGTGACATTGATGTCACTGCTGTCACTTGTGTTGAACTAGAGACAAAACAGAATTAGTTCAAAGATGACGAGAATGATTTGGTATCAATTTCACTAGACATCCCACAGTGTACGAGTAGTGTCTACTCAAATGAACTGCTAGTTCACGGCCATTTCCTTTAAAGAAAGCCAAGTACGGGAAGGTAAATGTCTACAAGTGCAAGACATCTAAACTAAATAAGTTAAAGGCTAAACCGAAATATTAATAAGAGAAATATAGGATAAGGAAAGTGATTTCGGATCACTAATCTATGAATCCTGAGAGACTTTCTTAACCGAGTAATTCGACTCAGAAGCTAAAGTTCTTTTGTAAGAACAAGGTAGCTGGGCATTCAGGATGAAGAGTAGACAATGGGCAGTTATTTCAGCTAAGATAGTGGGATTGATATAAGGAAATAAATTTCGGATTTTAATCCTTGAATATCAAAGAAATATAATTTCTATTTTCAGATTCGTTGGAACAAATAGATTCACTTTCACATCGATAATATAGTTGCCTTAAAGAAAGTGAACATGACATTTGAATACGATTCTGAGACTCAAACTTTTTTCTGATAAAGTCAGAACCACTAAGTAATGTTGAAAATGTATATGTAACACATAATAAACTATTAAGGCAAATGGTTTCCGTATTTAGATAAATTCTTCAACATCTATTAATTGGTGCATATATCCTAACGATAAGATCTTAAGACTGGCTAAGGGTGATTCCTATCTTCCAGTCTAAGAACACTATCTCAAAGGAAAAATGACTAAGTTACCTTTCAATTAGGAAAAGGTTAATAGAGCTAAAGAAGTATCATAGCTTGTTCATATTGACCTTCAGGGTCTTATGAAGGATACAAGCTAGTGGGAGCTTTTGAGTAATAGACATTTTGTCTAATGACTACTCGAAACGCCGATTAGTTTATCTAAATATCTGGAGGAATCTCTGATATTACCAGAGAAACGAGTATTCCATGCTTAGATATAGGCTATAGCAAAGTTTTGGCACTGATGCTTGGCCTACCTCCGGGTGAACCGATTTCACTAAAAGGATAAACCATGTATTGTCTTGTATAGTTATTGACATGCTACATTACACTGCTTAACTCAATTAAGATATTTATTGCAAAATAACGGTTTACAATAATATGTAATACCGAGAAGTCTACCTAGAAGATGCTTATGAATTTGTGGATAAAGAGTGAATAACATTTACTCCACTTCCGTAAATAGAGGCATTGAGTACTTGGTGCTTGAAGGTAGGACTGGAGATTTTGCATACACGTTCAAATAGTGACTAATCGTAAAATATCTTAATACAATGAGTGAAGGTTGGTTATAAGACTCTTAAGATCGGAAAGTGACGGTTGTACTGTCACAGCCGTTCTGAAAGGATGTTTAACTAACAACCTTGGACCTTGAAGTAAAGTTACTCAAGGAGTTACTATCTGATTTAATCAGACCACTTCCAACATTGTTTGTTGGGGAATACACTGATTAATACTACTGAACTAGATTAGAATAGCAATCCACCCAAATGCAGTGGGAGTATGGTTTATACATTGACTCGCTGTGATTATGCAGACTTTACAGTCTGCTGGCGGTGATTGATAACCTATGGTCTTTCGGAAGGACCGTATAGGATTATGATAAAAGGAGGTTGGTTTAAAACCATAAACCTGTAAATGGAGTTTTGGTACTCCAATTTTGTTCACACTGAATGTCTCAGGCCCAGTGGGAGTAATTGGATCTACATAGAAAAAAATTTGAATGAATGGGAAAGTTTAACTTTCTAAGCAAAGCCAAGTGGTCTTGGGGTAATTCCTTGAGAAAGATAATTCAATAGGGGTGATGCCCTAAACTCTCTCACCATTCAGCCTTGCTTGACTCCATGGAAAGCAAAAAGATTACCAGGGGTGATGCCCTGAAACTTTCTTGCCCAACAACGGAGCTTAGATTCATTCGGAACAGAAGGGTTTTAGCTTAAAACCCAATGACAGATTGACTGTCTATGCTTACATCCATTGATGGATTAAAGTAAACCTCTAGGTCATTTAAAGTCACATGTTTGAAATGTGTGGGCTTGACCAGAATATTGATGAGTCGTTTGTAGACCAGAGAATCAATGTTGGTAAAGTAGTAGGCATTAGTGTTTATAAATGATAACACTGCAACAATTGATAACAACATGAGTGTGTTATATGAAGTCAATAATTGACGAGCCAAAGCTTCTCTGCTTCAGAGAAGTGGACTATATTCTTAGACTTTGATTTGGTCGAATTCATGAGAACAAGTTTTTGGCAATATCCCATCCATCTTATTGGTTTAATATGTTGATGCATTTTCGAATGCTAGATTCACCGAGAGGTTTCCTACCCAACCCCTCACGGAATAATTCTCTCGATCTTCGGATATAGAGAAAATATGATAGATTCTCTTTTGGATAGAGAAAGTCAGGTTATTAAAATTCAGTAACAGTCAAATCTTGGTTTCGGGCATTGAGTAGCAGTTTAGTGCATCCTCAAATATCTTTAGAGAACGAGGAATTCATATGCTTGTGTATTCGGGTGCGAACCTGAGTGTCGTTGACTGCGATTTCGATTTTTGTCGGATTAAGGATGATCGTGAATCGATCTCAGACTCAGCGTTTACTCGTTGTGATGGAGCTACAGTCTGGAGCAATCCAACACTGCCAATTTGACTCTGTTAGTCGAATACATAGCAGCTAAAAAGGCAGTGTGGCTTGAGAAGTTCTTTGTTGGATCAGGAAGTAATTTCAGGTCTCAATGAGCCGATATCATTTTACTGTGTAAACAGTTCAGAGGTAGCTCATGGTAATGATCTTCACAATCACAATAGTTCAAAAGTATATTGAGCGAAAGTACCAGCTGCTCAGACAGACCGTGCAAAGAGGCGACGTTTCGGTCCTAAAGATCACCTCAAGCCGACAACCTAGCTGATCAATTTTCCAAGTTGCGTGACATCTAGTGTCACTGATAAGCGCTTGACGGGTATGAGATTGGGAGATATGTCTCATCTGCTTTAGAGCAAGTGGGAGAATGTTGTGGATAGAAAGAATAAGGGTGTGGTGCTATAAAAAACAATCATTGCTTGTCTTTACGGGCAAGGGGGAGATTGTTAGATATGGTGTGCCCGAAAGACAATTTTTGCTTGTCCTTACGGGCAAGTGGGAGATTGTTGGAAGTAGCGTCTAAAAGACAATTTATGTAATTGTTTTTAGAATTAATAAATGACAGATTTATTCTCATCTTATTACTTGCTTCATGCTTGTAAGTAATACACTACTGAAAACCCCAAGTCGTATCATATGTAGCCATATAACTTAGTGTGTGTCACACATGAGGATTGAGTTTATATTGATATGCTTGAAATGTTAGTCCGTGGTGAACTTAATCAAAGTATGGGGTCTATTGATTAAACCACCAATAATGCGCCCAGAACACTTTATGGTGTGACCGTCGACATTGGTTGTATAAGTGGGGCATTTGTATATGATGAGAGTCATATAGGACTGGACCGATTTAATCTGAGTTTCTCATATAATTCCGTGATTGAAAACTCTTATTAAATCACAAGATGATCATATATGGATTAACCTTAATCCTGAAGTGATTACAGACTCCTACTTGTTTCAGGATAGGGTTTGATGTGTTCGTTAAGGATCGCTAAGAGGCGCGGTCCGAATCACTTTCACGTTGGCACTATTCTGGAATGAGTGAGAAGTGTGTGTCTCACAGATATGGAATCCATTCCTTCCTGCGGGAAGTAGAAAGCCAATCCCCTTATTTGTTGATCCTAGAAACTGATCAATCTCAGGAGTTCGTATTGGTTATGAACTAATTGATCACTAGTGGATTAATGGTAAATAAGGATAAGATGTAGTGAAGAAGGTTTACGGAAATAATCCTACTTCAGTACGGATAGTATATGGAGGGTTAGTTCATATGAATTTATTATATCAATGGACACTTATCAACTCGACTCGACGTTTTGAGAATAAGTTATATCTATAATCGATAGAGTTCAATTTCGGATTTATGGTGGCGTAATTCCATAATTAAATTAAGTAGAAATATTATGTTCGATGAATATTTTATTTAATTTATTGTAGCTACTGGTTATAAGTACATGGTCCCCGGTTTGGCTCCTAACACGCTAGTGTTTTCTCGTTTTATGGAACCTCGAGAATAAATTAAATAGGTGGTCTATTTAATGAATATGCAAATATTATTTATTTGGTAAATAATATGTAAAATAGAAAAGATATTTTCTATTAAAATGACAAAAAGGTGGCGCCACACATAAAGATAATTTGGGAAAAGAAATTTTCTTAGATTATGTCACATGAGTAATTAATTAATTATCTATTTGTTGGATAATTAATGGAAAATTGAGAGAATGATTTTTTGGGAATTATCCTTTATTTTGTAGCAAAAATATCTTTTCCTTACGGGAATAGGTTTTTGTGGTGTGAAAATGATAACTCTCTTGACTAGTTATTTTCCTATATAAAGAGAGTTCTTCCTAGCACAATACACACAATCATATTGGCGCCACTCATACATTAAAAGAATAGAAAATTAGTTTCTCGTTCTAGTCATTAATATAAGAAAAACCTAGGGTTTTTCTTGTGCATTTTCGAGGAGGTTCTACGGCGAGGATCGACGTCCACCAGTCATCGCTAGGAGATACAATCCGGAAGACTACGGCTTCTCCCTTGGTCGATTTTATCATCTCTCTCCGGTTTGGGTAACTCTACTAACCTTCTCGTAGGATTAATTAGTTATGTCTCATATCGTAAATCGCATAAGTTTCCGCTGTGCTAAGATCGAGTCTCTCGATCAGTGCTTTTACTTCGAGCACCATAATTGCGGCACAAGCTTGCTGTAGGACTGCAAGGATCCCAGATGAAGGATTTCTGAAACTTTTCAGGAAGGAAGAAACACGCATTTGCTATACCTCATCTCTGACGGTCTGATCCAACCCTTGTAGTAATGCTAAAGGCAGCACAACACTCTTGTAAAAAGTGTTGCAGCAAGAGTCTCCGAGAGGGCAATCCCTTAAACAGTAAGATGGTACATAAAAGATACTCATGCTGACAAAAGAGGAAGCTATAAAATATCTTGAAAAAGTACGGAGGATGGGCCAATGTGGGAAACATCAAAGGCTGAAACATGGTACAACAACACAAAGAGAAAAGAATGTTTGAATTTAAGACCAATTGGATTAGACTCAACCGTTACCGGTTAGATTTTTTTTTATAAGGGTTTACTTGGAAAGCCGAGAAAATTGAGAAGTGAAGATTTGAGCACCAGAGTGGTATGTCAACTTGGTAAACTAAAGAAAATGGCATAATGCACTCGAAACAAGAGAGGTTTCTTGGGCTACAAACAAGAGAGGTGATTCTGGGTTGGGGGAAGCTTGAAGTTGGTTCAAAACTGACGGGTTGGCGTTGTAAAATAATGTAAAAGAATAGTCGCTAACAGGAAGAATACAAATGAACATCTTGCAGATGAAATTCATTTGAGAGAGTGGGATTCTACAAGATACGGTGGTCGGCAAAGAAACTCGGGCCACTTGAAAGGGAGATAATGAGCTCTTACATAAGCCTTTAGAAGGTGGTAACGTTAAGGGAAACATCACATAAAGGACTTGTGAACATCTAATATAAGAAGGAAAAGAATATTGGACTTGAGAACGTCTGGAAAGTGACCTTAGTCGTTAACGATTTGATACACAAATGGTTGTTGGTAAACTAGGAAGGTCCTCAGTTCGCATGAATGTCGTAGATAAGTCATTCCACAACAGAAGAACAAAGCAAAAGTGCAAGGTCGAGCACCTGAAAGAATAAACAACGAGAAATCAAGAAGAGAGCAAGAATCTTAACGTGGAGACATTAAGGTGCCAAAAGGAGCATACCAAAAGGTCTTAGAATGAAATAAAAACTTGTCAAAAATGTCCAAGTTTGAACAAGTCAAAGAGAGAATATCTCAAGATTGAAATAAGATAGAAATTTTCTCAATGTAATGTAAAGGAAAATCAAAAGTATTGAAAAGAAGAGTATACGATAACCAAGTTTTTGTGTGAAGGGTGAATGACACTTAAGAAATGTCGGATAAAGTTTGATTTCGCACAATTAATTCAAACTTCCAAAAGAGGCTTAAAAGATCATTGAAGACCCAATTCAAGGGTTCAAGGTTGCACTAATCAAGAGGAATAGTACAATGCCAATGAATAAGACCTCAATGTTATTCTTTATGAGGTAATGAAAAGGTTAAAATAGAACAAACATTTCAACTGGTTTTAAAAATTGTTATAGAACCACAAAGACAAGAGGGAACGCCAAAAGATGTGTCCGGTGGTTCATGGCTCTAAATGGCCTGAAAGATATTTAAAGTTGAAAAGGTGCATGGTGCATTAATCTGAATTGAAATTAATAAGACTGTGGAGTCCATATGTTGGTTGGCAAGATAGGTTCGGAAGGCATCTTGGCAAAGACTACCTTCTGCTTGAACTGGTTTAGTGTAGATTGCCAAAAGGTTGAGGGTAAGTAATTGAAAATGTATGTCATAGTAGGCTTTAAAGACCTGACTGGAAAGATGGTGAGATGCATACCTTAAAAGAGTAGGCAACATTAGATGAAAATCTTACAATATCAACACTACCTGTAGGAGGGAAGCTGAGAATGAACATAAGTAAGAAGAATGTTCTGTCATTATGAGATTTAATCAATTTTGGATTTGAAAGAAAGAATGAAAGTACAACAATGCAACATTAGAGAGGACTCGTTTCTTTGTTTTTGAATAGTAAGAAGGAGTGAACTTGTTCACAAAGGAAGGCATAAGGAGATATGTTTCTAAAATAATTCGTGACAGAAGATGGCGAGAAGTTATTGAACTCAAATACCTCAAGTGAGGAATCAAATGGAAGCAATTTACTAGAAAAGGCATAAAAGGTTTTGAACTTCAACATGGCATACTGGAAGGTAACGTCTTTGTGATTGTTTATGACTACAAAAGAACCATAACGTTAGCCTTACAAACATCCTACTAAGAGACTTACTCTAGAAGAAGATTAAACTTCGAGGAATTTTTTTAAAACATCACAGTCATAACTTATTACTCCCTTAGCCCAAACCCTAAGTCAAGGAGGTGAGGATTCCTTTTAGGCTGTTGTCAATGATATTTTATTCCGGATCTGATATTATCGACTTGTGCATCCCAAACCAAAAGGATCTTGCGCACGATCAAAGGAGAAAATATATAGATTCTGGAGTTTCCCAGGTGACAGAAAAAAACTAGAATTTTTGGATGAGAAGAAGTCGGTCAAAAACAATTATTTTTGCCGAAAGCACAAGCTGTCAGAATTTCCAGATTAGTAAACACTGATTTGATTTGCAGATTGCGATCAAATGAAAAGGAATTTTAACTTAATCCCAAAAGGAACGTTATAGATAAAAGTGTTTTCTGCAACATATCAAAAATTCAGGTCATTTGAATGTGGTTAAACTGTTCAAAACAGAAGAAGAAAGTGATGCTGCAGATTTTCTAGACAGAGTGTCCGGCATTAACATAAATTTTCTGAACAATTCATAATGATTATCGAGTTGAAGCAAGAAGAGAAGTTGTAGATAAAACATTGATCTATCTTGCTGAAAATTTTCAGAATTTTTTGAGCAGGGGTAATGGGTTTACTTGAAAGGCAAACACCAAAACAAAAGGCATTCACTCGTGTTGGATAAAGCCAACCACGAGGATGATGAAAACTATGTGCCGAAGCAGAAGACCTTTAACACTAATAGTTGAAACGAGTGAGAAGCACTTGGAAAGGATAGAATTGTATATGGAGTTAAGTGTAGAACCCATTTCGATCAAAGCAAGGTCAAAGAATTTTGGAAAACACAAACCAAGCGATAGTAAAAGAGAGAGGTGGAGGATTTGTAGAGTTGAGTCGGACATTGTTCTCTCACAAGAATAGGTCGAGCCAAAGTGTAGGCTTCGACATCGAGGTGTAAGAGAAAGTGGAGAGGTCGCAATAGGGAATGTAAAGTGAATTCAACCAAGAGGACCTCAACTTAAAGGTGTAGGATAAGACTCCGATCCCAAATCTTTACTTAGAGGGGTTGCACTTAATCCTAGATGACGTAGTTTAGTTTAGAGGCATCATCCGTAAGGATTGAATGCTAAGCGGACAAACTTACTAGTGCTCCTAGTAGTTTTCTTAGCCATATGTCAAGAATAAAGGTTCAGCTAAGCCCCTAAAGCGACTAATAAAATTCAAGTTAAGCTACAAACTTAGACGTAAGATAGGAACTTTCACTCTGATACCAACTATGACACCCTGTCCCGGATACTAAGTCCTTATCCGGAAAGAACGCCCGGCATGCATAGATTATCTTTTTAAATCATCAAAAGTAATATATACATAAGCCTCGTAACAATCAGCCAGAGTAAAAGTGGATTAAATTTAAACTAAAAGATAACTGGCAAAAGAATGTCAAACGACAAACAACGGATCACCAAGTCCCAAAATCTACGTCTAAAAAACTGATCGATAAAAAATGAAATAAATGTTGTTGTGACTTATTACATCCCAAATGTAACTAAAAAGATACTAAAATTCTATCTCTCTAAACTGATTAATAAATTGCATAAAATAAATGTCCAAGTCTTCGTAACTTTAGAGCTCAAACGTCAACTCCGTCGTCATTACCAAAATCATCATCACCCTATCAACCACCTTCTCGGGATGGGAACAAAAGAAAGAGATGAGGGGTAAGTACTTTCGTACTTAGTAAAGGGTAGAAGAAACGGTGACGATAAATAACAATAATGGCATATAAATATAACATGACATCATCTACAATCACTACCACATAGGTTGTAATAGTAGAGCTCTCTCACCCTCTACTAGCCGTAGTATATCCTCACATAAATAAGGTTTGTTACATCAATATCATAGGACACTAAGGACGGTGAACAACTTCCAACACGGGAAGCACCTCAAGGGCACGGGCTTATGTCCCCGTGTGGGAGTCACACGCGTCCCTTGGCATCAGACCAAGTAGAGGGGTGTAAAAATCCCATGCTAAGAAGAATAGACGTGTCTCACCAATGATATTGATGTTTTAGCTTTTAGACATACACATATGTAATTTACGAGTTAAGAATTAACCACCTAATTCATTCACATAAAGGCTCCCTGGGAACTTATAGTCCTAGACAACTTGTTACGCTACCTAACACGTTGTAAAAGGATCAATGACTACTAAGTCAATGTCCCACAAGGCCTAAACAAAGCCTTCTCGTGCTCCCACCTTCGTCCCGCAAAGGGTTTCAGTTGTGGTGCGATTTGATACCAAGGCTACCTGAAGTCGATGTTAGACATTGCAAAATAACATATAATGCCCTCAAAGGCATGCATACTAGTCAATATCGTGTTGTACACAACAAAATCATAGAAATAAGGTGAACAAGCACCTTAGCGCTTGCCAAACACCTTTATACCAATTATATCATTAATTCGTTCAAAAAGCTTACATATTTATCATTAAATTGTAACAATTTTAGACACATAATTATTACATTTGCATCTTATTCTATTTTTATTTATTCTTTCGAAAACAATACGAGGTTTTATTTTGAAAGGAAAAGAAATAAAACGAAGAATAATTAAACTATTTTTTTTCTTTTCCAATCCGTCTTCAAGTTCCTGTATTCTTTTTTTCTATTTTCTTTTTCTACAGCAATACACAACTACAGCAACATGTTTGAGCCATGTCCTATTTTCCTTCTTCCGAAGTAGATTCACGGCAACATAAATAAAATAGAAATAAAGAAACAACCTATAGCAACAATAATGAATAAATAAAAATGTAGTTAAATATGATTGAACACCCAAAATCCGTTTAAAAACACTCTCTTACCTTTTAGCAATTTGAAAGCGAATCCAACAGCAAAACTTTGAATCTTTTGAGTCCACAACTCCTACGATCAGCCTACGATAATTAAACAGTACACTACGATCAGGCAACACCCTATTCTATTAAAACTCAGATTTTTCTCAAGAACGTAAACGAATCAAGATTTAGGGCTAAAACTGAAAACTTACGGAATAGGGAGATGTTGTTTTCAAAAGATTCGTCGCGTCGCGGTGATCACTTTTATCTACTGCAACGTCTTGAAACAGTGAACGGATTGGCCGAATGGTTGAAGATTATGTTTTCCCTCCTCCATGTTCTTCTGCGTCACCCATTCCTCTGATTTTCAGAAAATTTACCGTGGAAAGACTTATGGGGAATTATGGGATTATTTCCCTTTTATAGCTATTAATTAAATCTATTAATTTAATAGCTAAACTCTTTTTTTAAAATTATTCTTTTCATTTTAATTAAATAATTGGGATAAATAGTAATTAGGTTAAATTAACTAAAACCAACTACCCTTTAATCCTTATTAAAAATCCGGGGTGTTACATCTCTCCCTCTTTAAGAGAAGTTTCGTCCTCGAAACTGAACATAAGTAGAAGGTGCTTGAACTCTGGGACTTCACAAAAAGCCTCGTCTTCTCTAACTCATGTTGCCTCTGTCGGTGTGACTGCTTCAATGACCCAAGGTTAGCTGTACGTCTTCCTTCTTAGCTTTCTTCGTCTTTCGCTCTGAAGTGTACTTGCCTCTTCCACGTAAGTCGAAGTCTCTTTAACCGTTTCAAGGTCAAAGCTTGACTCACATCAACATCGGCTAACCATTTCCTTATCATTGACACATCAGGGATGTCTTGCACTCGTGAAAGTGATTCTGGTCATAGTTATCAGACCCGGCCCGGCCCGGCGGTCGAACCGGTCGACCCGGTTACCCGGTCCCAAACCCGGGCCGGGTCAAGCATTCGACCGTTTAAGCAAGAGAATCGTTTCGCCCGCCAACCCGGGCGGTCGGACGGTCGACCTCGGGCGGTTGAACGGTCGACCCGGCGGTCGGACGGTCAACCCGTGACCCGGCGCGGTTTTCCATCACCAGCTTTTTTTTTTTTTTTTTTTTTTTTTTTTTTTTTTTTGTCATCAGGATTTCATTCACATTCAGCCGATTCTAAAAAGAATCTTCAGTTCTAAATAGTATAAATCTCAAAATATCGAGCAAATTTTGTCAAAAAAAAAGAACATCGAGCAGATCTCTAACCTAAAAAAAAATCAAGCAGAAGTATGTATTCTTTTTTGTTTTATTGGAAATAATTATTGGTATTTAGGGGTATTTGTACTCTTTTTACGGTCGAAAACTTGAAGTGAAGATAATGAACTTGTTTTCATTATGGATTAAATGTATTGATGTGTTTTTTTAGGAATGTATGAAATTGTAGCAGTAGCTACAATACTTACCTAAAGAAAAGACTAATTATTTGCGTTTTAACTTGAACAACAGATAATCATTTGAGCATTTTATGTTGTCTAATTTGTAATTGTGTTTATTGGAGTTATTTGAAAATAATTATGGTTGTCATATTTTATTTTATCTTTATGTTTTGAATATTCAATTATATTTTTTAAGTATATAATGTGACCCACCGGTTGAACCACTGACCCACCGGTGGAACCACAAACCCGGTGACCCGGTGTCTTTTCCGGGTCAATGACCGGGCCGGGTCTGATAACTATGATTCTGGTAACTCCAAACGAATAAGATAAATGTCCAAATTTAGCTAGGATCACATAAGGGTCTTCATACCTAGGGCTTAACTCGCATGTCTTCCCAAACCGTCTTACTCCTCTAGTTTTGGACAACTTTAGATGCGATTCATCTTCAACTTCTGCTCTAACGGTCCTCTTCTTACATTTGCCCAGCTTTTCTACTTGTCTTGAGCCATCACGAGGTTACGAAAGTCCACTTCTATCTCCTCTCCGGCTTACTGTATAAACTCTTGTCTTGTAATCTGTCTTTGTTCCACTTCGTCCTAGAAAACTGGCGTTCTACACTTTATTCCATACAGAACTTCAAAAGTGGCATATAGATACTGGTGTAGTAGCTATTGTTGTAAGCACACTTTGTTGTCTCTATCTTCATAGAAAGTCCTTGAGTAGTACTGTTTCAACTCTCTGTATATCTTGGTAGCTCCGGGATGAACTGTAATTTCTATTTTGTAGGCTTCATCCATCGCTTTCTTTCTTAGATCTTCCATATTTGGAACCCCGAACTGATTCTGCTGCCAAAGGTCGCCATCTTCATCTAACTCATAACCACTGGCTGGTTTGGTTCTGGCCACTCACTTGTAATAAAAAACAACTTGATCTTCATCTTGTTTCTTCACGACCTCATCAACTATCTCGGATCTAGCAATCGATGGTACGACATAATTTTCTTCATCTTGCTGACTGAATCATGAATGCTTAAACCTTCCAACTGATTTGAAACTCATGGCGCAATTGACTGCTTTTGATCTCAAGTTCCATCATTGCGGCACAAGCTTGTTGTAGGACTGCAAGGATCCCAGATGAAGGATTTCTGAAACTTATCCGAAAGGAAGAAACACGTACTTGCCACACCTCATCTATGACGGTCTAATCCAACCCTTGTAGTAATGCTAAAGGCATCACAACACTCTTGTAAAAAGCGCTGCAGGAAGAGTCTCCAAGAGGTCGATCCCTTAAACAATAAGGCGGTACATAAAAGATACTTGAAAAAGTATGAAGTATGGGCCAATGTGGGAAACATCAAAGGCTGAAACATGGTACAACAACACAAAGAGAAAGGAATGTTTGAATTTAAGACCAATTGGATTAGACTCAACCGTTACCGGTTAGATTTTTTTATAAGGGTTTACTTGGAAAGCCGAGAAAATTGAGAAGTGAAGAGTTGAGCACCAGAGTGGTATGTCGACTTGGTAAACCAAAGAAAATGCCATAATTCACTCGAAACAAGAGAGGTTTCTTGGGCTACAAACAAGGCAAGGTGATTCTGGGCTGGGGGAAGCTTGAAGTTGGTTCAAAACTGAGGGGTTGGCGTTGTAACATAATGTAAAAGGATAGTCGCTAACAGGAAGAATACAAATGAACATCTTGCAGATGAAATTCTTTTGAGAGAGTGGGATTCTACAAGATACGGTGGTCGGCATAGAAACTCGGGCCATTTGAGAGATAGATAATGAGCTCTTACATAAGCCTTTAGAAGGTGGAAACGTTAAGGGAAACATCACATAAAGGACTTGTGAACATATAATATAAGAGGGAAAAGAATATTGGACTTGAGAAAGTCTGGAAAGTGACCTTAGTCATTAACAATTTGATAAACAAATGGTTGTTGGCAAACTAGAAAGGTCCTCAGTTTGCATGAATGTCGTAGATGAGTCATTCCACAACAGAAGAACAAGGCAAAAGTGCAAGGTCGAGCACCTGAAAGAATAAACAAACGAGAAATTAAGAAGAGAGCAAGAATCTTAACGTGAAGAAGTTAAGGTGCCAAAAGGAGCATACCAAAAAGGTCTTAGAATGAAATAAAAACTTGTCAAAAAGTGTCCAAGTTTGCACAAGTCAAAGAAAGGTTATCTCAAGATTGAAATAAGATAGAAACTTTCTCAAGGTAATGTAAAGGAAAATCAAAAGTATTGAAAAGAAAAGTATGCGATAACCAAGTTTTTGTGTGAAGGATGAAAGACACTTAAGAAATGTCGGATAAAGTTTGATTTTCGCACAATTAATTCAAACTTCCAACAGAGGTTTAAAAGATCATTGAAGACCCAATTCAAGGGTTCAAGGTTGCACTACTCAAGAGTAATAGTACAATCCCAATGAATAAGCCCTCAAGGTTATTCCTTATGAGGTAATGAAAAGGTTAAAATAAAATAGACATTTCAACTGGTTTTAAAAATTGTTATAGAACCACAAAGACAGAAGAGGGAACGCCAAAAGATGTGTCTAGTGGTTCATAGCTCTAAATGGCCTGAAAGAGATTTAAAGTTGAAAAGGCGCAAGGTGCATTAATCTGAATTGAAATAAATAAGACTGTGGAGTCCATATGTTGGTTGGCAAGATAGGTTTGGAAGGCATCTTGGCAAAGACTACCTTCTACTTGAACTGGTTTAGCGTAGATTGCCAAAAGGTTGAGGGTAAGTAATTGAAAATGTATGTCATAGTAGGCTTTAAAGACCTGACTCGCAAGATGGTGAGATGCATACCTTGAAAGAGTAGGCAACTTTAGATGAAAAGCTTACAATATCAATACTACCCTTAGGAGGGAAGCTGAGAATGAACACAAGTAAGAAGAATGTTCTGTCATTATGAGATTTAATCAATTTTGGATTTGAAAGAAAGAATGAAAGTACAACAATACAACATTAGAGAGGACTTGTTTCTTTGTTTTTGAATAGTAAGAAGGAGTGAACTTGTTCACAAAGGAAGGCTTAAGGAGATATGTTTCTGAAATAATTCGTGACAGAAGATGGCGAGAAGTTATTGAACTCAAATACCTCAAGTGAGGAATCGAATGGAAGCAATTTACTAGAAAAGGCATAAAAGGTTTTGAACTTCAACATGGCATTCTGGAAGGTAACGTCTTTGTGCTTGTTTATGACTACAAAAGAAACCATAACGTTAGCCTTTCAAACATCCTACTAAGAGACTTACTCTAGAAGAAGATTAAACTTAGAGGAAACTTCTAAAACATCACAATCATAACTTATTACTCTCTTAGCCCAAACCCTAAGTCAAGGAGGTGAGGATTCCTTTTAGGCTGTTGTCAATGATATTTTATTCCGGATCTGATATTATCGACTTGTGCAGCCCAAACCAAAAGGATCTTATGCACGATCAAAGGAGAAAAGATATAGATTCTGGAGTTACCCAGGTGACAGCAAAATACTAGAATTTTTGGATGAGAAGAAGTCGGTAAAAAACAATTATTTTTTCCGGAAGCACAAGATGTCAGAATTTCCAGATTAGTAAACACTTATTTGAATTGCACATTGCGATCAAACGAAAAAGAATTTGAACTTAATCCCAAAAGGAACGTTATAGATAAAAGTGATTTCTGCAACATATCAAAAGTTCAGGTCATTTGAATGTGGTTAACATGTTCAAAACAGAAGAAGAAGTGAAAGTGATGCTGCAGATTTTCTGGCCAGAGTGTCTGGCATTAACATAAATTTTCTGAACAATCCATAACGATTATCGAGTTGATGTAAGAAGAGAAGTTGTAGATAAAACAGTGATCTATCTTGCTGAAAGTTTTCAGAATTTTCGGAGCAGGGGAAATGGGTTTACTTGAAAGGCAAACACCAAAACAAAAGGCATCCACTCATGTTGGATAAAGCCAACCACGAGGATGATGAAAACTATGTGCCAAAGCAGAAGACCTTTAACACTAATAGTTGAAATGAGTGAGAAGCATTTGGAAAGGATAGAATTGTATATGGAGTTCGTGTAGAACCCATTTCGATCAAAGCAAGGTCAATGAATTTTGGAAAACACAAACCAAGCGATAGTAAAAAGAGGGAGTGGAGGATTTGTAGAGTTGAGTCGGACATCGTTCTCTACAAGAATAGGTCGAGCCAAAATGTAGGCTTGTAAGAGAAAGTGGAGAGGTCGCAATAGAGAATGTAAAGATAATTCAACCAAGAGGACCTCAACTTAAAGGTGTAGGCATAAGACTTCGGTCCCAAAGCTTTACTTAGAGGGGTTTTACTTAATCCTAGATGACGTAGTTTGGTTTAGAGGCATCATCCGTAAGGATCGATTGCGTAGAGGACTAACTTACTAGTGCTCCTAGTAGTTTTCTTAGCCATATGTCAAGAATAAAGGGTCAGCTAAGCCCTTAAAGCGACTAATAAAATTCAACTTAAGTTATGAACTTAGACGTAAGATAGGATCTTTCTCACTGATACCAACTGTGACGCCCCGTCCCGGATACTGAGTCCTTATCCGGAAAGAACGCCCGCCATGCATATATTAACATTTTAAATCATGAAAATTATATATATATATATATATATATATATATATATATATATATATATATATATATATATATATAAGCCTCGTAACAATCAATCATAGTAAAAGCGGATTAAATTAAAACTAAAAGATAACTCGGAAAAGAATGTCAAACGACAAACAACGGATCACCAAGTCCCAAAATCTACGTCTAAGAAAACTGACGACAAAAAACCGAAATAAATGTTGTTGTGACTTATTACATCCAAAATGAAACTAAAAAGATACTAAATTCTATCTCTCAAAACTGAATAATAAATTGCATAAAATAAATGTCCAAGTCTTCGTAACTTTAGAGCTCAAATTTCAGCTACGTCGCCATAACCATAATCATCATCACCCTATCAACCACCTTCTTGGGATGGGAACAAAAGAAAGAGAAGAGGGGTAAGTACTTTCGTACTTAGTAAAGGGTAGAAGAAACTGTTACTAAAAATAGCAATAATGGCATATAAATATAACCTGACATCATCTACAATCACTACCACATAGGTTATAATAGTAGAGCTCTCTCACCCTCTACTAGCTCCGTAGTATTTCCTCACACAAATAAGGATTGTTACATCAATATCAAAGGACACTACGCACGGTGAACAACTGCACCGCAACACGGGAAGCAAGTCAAGGGCACGGGCTTAGGTCCCCGTGTGGGAGTCACACGCGTGCCTTGCCATCAGACCAAGTAGAGGGGTGTAAAAATCCCATGCTAAGAAGAATAGACGTGCCTCACCAATGATATTGATGTTTTAGCTTTTAGACATACACATATGTAATTTACGAGTTAAGTTCTAACCACCTGATTCATTCACATAAAGGTTCTCTAGGGACTTATAGTCCTAGACAACTAGTTACGCTACCTAACACGTTGTAAAAGGATCAATGACTACTAAGTCAATGTCCCAAGGCCTAAACAAAGCCTTCCGGAGCTCCCACCTTCTCCCCGCAGAGCGTCTCAGTTGTTGTGCGATTTGATACCAAAGCTACTAGAAGTCGATGTTAGACATTGCAAAATAACATATAATGCCCTCAAAGGCATGCATGCCAGTCAATATCGTGTTGTACACAACAAAATCATAGAAAAAAGGTGAACAAGCACCTTAGCGCTTGCCAAACACCTTTATACCTATCATATCATTAATTCATTCAAAAAGCTTACATATCATACATAGTAGTATATACACTTATTAAATTTGCATCTTTGGTAGTATGGCTTTTTGTGACTGTTTTGGTCGTCCGGCTTTAGCGACGTTTTGGTCGTCGCTATAGGTATACCAATTAAAGTTTGTCCTTTTGTGTTTTTTTTTTTGGGAAAGTAAAACGACGGCGTTTTGATCAAAGGTTTTTTTTAATTTTTTTAATGTAAAATGAAGTCGTATGATTTGGTACGGTGGTATCACATCAACGTGTTTATCACTAAGGTTTTTATTTGAAGCATTCAATTCTCTGATTCGAGTTTCGGAAATTTTAATTGTCTTATTATGTAGTTTCTATTGGTTCACTGAAACTCTGGTTTGACTTTTTGTGCACGAAGGTGCATTTCGATCTTCAGAATTTTTTGGTTAAGTAAAACGAAGTCGTGTGATTTGGTACGGTGCTACAAAAACTACTAGAAAATAAAATATTTTTCTTCTTTTTTTTTCTTTTCTTTTTTCTTTCCCTTTCCTCACACTCGTCCTTTTCTCAGCACACGTGTTACCTCCAACATAGCTCTAGCACCGCACCACCGCTTCAACATGCATTATCGATTAAATTAATTTTTGATAATAACTGCATGTGTCCTTTCTCTCTACATATACGATGTGGAGATGGATCGCTGAGAGAGAGAGAAGAGAGAGGCGAGAGGCGATGAGAGACAAATTGTCGCTTATTATTATGACATTTTACCCCATTTCTGATACCACTTTGAGTATTATTGTACCAATTCAAGTCATTAATTGTTTAGTTTCATCCATATGTGTAGATAGTAATTATTATATAAAATATCGTATTTTGATAGGTTTTGTACCGGTTTAGTAACCGGAGCGTCTGTCGGGTTTACACTTGGTATTTTTGTGATTTATTGCAGGATTATAAGTTGACCAAGACCCCGAGTGACGACATTTGTTGAGACTAAAACACGTCTTTTGAGGGCTAGAAGAGTGTGCCGGAAGCTATCAAGTTCAAACGGATCAATTGTCTTTTGCATTTCTACCGTAGCCTATCTTCAATGGACATTTCACCCCACTTAAGGAATTTAATAAGGAATATTTATTAATGAGAGTTGTAGATCAAGAAACGAGCTTTCCAACTCACTTTGAATCACGTCAATCGGAGGTCTACAACTCAAGTTATGATCATTTTACCGAGACCCGGCGCAGACCGAATCTTTACCGGCGCGCGCGCCGAATCGTCGCAGAAAGCTGTCAGATGCTGTCGGAGTTAGTTATACCAGCGCGCGCCGGATCTTTAGCGGCGCACGCCGGAACGCCACAGAAGCAGTTTTTCAGCATAAAAACCCTTTAGAATCGAATTTTTTTCACCCAATCTTCTTCTCCTCCCTCATTCTCTTCTCCTTGAAGACACCAATATCCATGGCTGCTAGAGCCAATATTTTAGTTCCATTAATTAGCTATTTTCATCACAAATTTAACTCTAGAATAGTTAGCTTAATCTGTTGAGTAGTTGATTGGAGCAAGCCCAACACTTGGTGCAACCTCCATGGATGCTCGCCGGAGATGGATACAAGCTTGCCGTTACAAACTCATCGGTTGTGATCGGTATATTCTAGTTTTATTTTGTTTTGATGATCTTATTGCTATGAAGACTAACTTTAACATGTTAGTAATTGTAGTAATGAGTAGCTAAATTTGGTACTAGCCAAGATGATGTTGTTGTAATAGTTATTAATCTCTATTATGTTGATTGGGAATATTAATTCATATATTTCATAGCTTTTTGTGTTGTTGTTATCTTTTCCTATTTTCACTGTATTGCTTGTTGGTGTTGGATTGATCACCTGGCACTAGCACACACACACACACACACACTTATTTGAGACCGAACGGAGATATTAGGTGTGGGAGAAGGAATAGGAGAACCGGAAGGTAAAATTGACCTTAATTGGAATTCGATTTCTTATCCGGGGATTATTGGCAATCGTCATTGCATTCAAGATCTTAATCATGTTGAATCATTAGGTCTAGGGTTCTTAGACCAAGGAGGAGACATAGAGTAGTTTCGTACACTGGTATGAGGGGAAACTACTAGCTTATGAGTGCACCGGTAACACACACTTGAACACTAATGGAAGGTTGGTAGGTAGTTCATTCCTATGACACTAGTAGAGATATACTTGATCATTACATTGTCTTGGCTAGGCTTTTTATAATTTTATCACCCTTTATAGTAGTAGATTTTAGATAAATTTACCTTCTTGTTAATTTGTGACTTAGATCAAGATAATAATAGCTTTTTGGTGTTCAACCTCACAAACCTTGTGGATACGACCTTGACCACTTACTAGACTACAATTGACCCGGTACACTGCCGGTAAGATTGGAACCCTAGGAAAGTCCAATCAAGTTTTTGGCGCCGTTGCCGGGGATTGTGTAACGGTTGATACTTATATTAGCTCAAAATTCTTGAGAATAAGTCAATCTTTTTCTAATCTCGTTTCTATTTTATTTTTTTGGTGCTTACCTCTTTGGTAAGTCACCAAGTGCTAGTAATTGTGTTCTTGTTGTTTCTTATCTTGTAGTTGATGAACCACTCTCAACGTGGTATGGCCCCGGATACTCCATACATCTCAGATATCAACACTTATATTAGGGATGGTTTGTTTGAGATAAAGGTTGGCCAAGCTCGTAGTGAATTGGATCTTGGTGAAGCATCTTCACAAGAGACATCACACCAAGAAGAGGAAATAAATGAGGTGCAAGGTAATGCACAAGGATGGCATAACATGAAAATGCCCTTTTTGAACAAAATCCCTTAAATCCAAATGACTATCCTCCACCACCACCACAAGAACCATATCCACAAATTCCACCACCCCCACTCGAACCACCACCACCAATTCCTCAACCACCCTATGAACCATATCCATACGATCCAACCCCAAATCCACCTTACCAATATAGACCGCTTTGTAAGCAAGCCACTCAAAGAAAAAACCATGTCCATAATCCAATTCGGCTAACTCACATTGATGCAAAAAAATTTTCAATCAAGTCTCATATGTTCGGTCTAGTGGAGAGTAGAGCTCAATTCCATGGAAAGACCCATGATGACCCGCATTCACATCTTTATAACTTTGAAGAAATATGCAATACGGGATTCCAAAATAATGCTTGTCAAGAATTTACCCGTCTTGCATTATTTCCTTTTTCATTGAAAAGTCAAGCAAGGGAATGGCTTATGTCACTTCCCCACCATCACTTGCAATCATGGGAGGATATACAAACCGAGTTTTTGGAGCAATACTTTCCACCGGGTAGATATTTGGAGTTGAAGGTAAGAGTTGCTAATTTCAAGCAAGATTTAATTGAATCTTTGGACAATGCTTGGGACCGTTTTAAGAAGCTTTTGAGGGCATGTCCAAATCATGATTATACTTTGGACATGCAAATCCAATTATTTTGTAGAGGCTTGCATAAAATGTCAAGGAAAAAAATTGATTTGGCATGCCATGGATCACTTATGATGAGCACGGCCCAAGATGTTTATAAGGCCATTGAAAGAGTGACAAGAAATGAGAAATTGTGGGATCCCGGCCCAAGTGAATTGGAAGTTTCCATTGGGGATGAGCACAATTCAAATGATAAAGAAATTTTGAGAGGAATGGCGGGGATAAACAAGAGGATGGATGAATTACAAGCGGGGAAGAGAGAGTTAAAGTGTAGAAAGTGTGATGATGTGACATTTGGTGTTTTTCATATTGAAGAATTATCAAACTCCGATGTATCTACACAAGAAGAAATGAGTTTATTGAGACAACGTCGGGATTTGAACAACACTCACACCAATGTTTTTGAACCACATCCTTTTTACCAACAAGTTCCTACTCAACAAGCCCATGTTCAACAAAGTTCTCAATCAACGGAGAATGTCTCCCATTTGAAAATTTTGATGGAAAACTTGATGGGAGTTGTGTCTACTCAAGCCGCCAATATGAAAACAATGATGACTTCTATTGGTATGATGTCTCAAGAGGTTGGTATTTTGAAAACATCTATGAGTGGACACGAAATAAGAATGAGAACGATGGAAGCTTCAATAAGAGTTATTGAAGACCTTTTGACTAGAAAAGGTGAGAGAAATAATAGTAGACCCCCGGGTGGATTACCAAGCAACACCGAGAGAAACCCGAGAGGAGTCCATGTTATTACTCGATGTGGAAAGTCATATGGGCATAACGAGGGAAGCAATGAGGTTGAAGAAGATTTGAATGACAAAAAGGAGGAAGAGTGGAGTGAAGAAGAGGAAGAAATTATTGATGATTTCTTGAAAAATGATGGCTATGTTGAGGTGGAGGAAAAAGAAGAACAGATAAAAGTTCCAAGGCTATTGAAAAATACAAGTTTGAGTGATTTGAGGACTTTGTTCAATGAGCATGTTGGAAAGGAATCAAGTTTGGATGGGCCGGTTCAAACCAAACCTCATACGGCTCAACCAAAACTCATATCGGTTCCACCCGACAGGGCAGCACAACATCCAGAGCGGATTTTGAAGAAAAATGTGCAGAATGATGACACATGGCGTCCTCCAAATGCACAAACATTCAAGTAAGCTTCACCATCTTCATCTAACGACAAGGGTAAAGGAGGTATACATTCTAACCCTACTTTAATTGATCTTGAGTCACTTCCCTATCCCCCGAGGGAGGAAATTAAAAAGATGAAGTTGGATAAGAAGTATGCACGTTTTCTTGACACTTTTCGGCACTTAACCATTAATATCCCTTTCATCGAAGCACTCACGAATATGCCGGCGTATGGTAAGTTTCTTAAAGACATACTATCCAAAAAGAAACGGTTGGAAGAATATGAGACGGTGTGTCTAAGTGAGGAGTGTTCCGCCGTGCTTCAACACAAGCTTCCACCTAAACTTAAAGACCCCGGGAGTTTACTATCCCATGTGAGATTGGGGAATTTTCGTTTGAGAAGGCGCTATGTGATCTCGGTGCGAGCATAAACCTCATGTCCTGCAATGATTTCATGAAACTTGGCATATGCAAGCTTAAGCGTACGGAGATGACTCTCCAACTTGCGGATAGATCCATAAAACGTCCAAAAGGAGTCATTGAGGATGTACTAGTGAAAGTTGATAAATTTTACTTCCCCGTCGATTTTGTTGTTATGGATATGGAGGTAGGGTACAATACACCCCTTATCCTCGGTAGACCATTTTTAGCAACGGTAGAAGTTGTAGTCGATGTTCGTAAGGGAGAGCTTAGTTTAGGAGTGAATGATGAGCGCGTTGTCTTCAACATCTACAATTCATTGAAATATCCATGCACTACACTAGAATCTTGTTCTTTTGTGGACACTTCATGTCCCTTTGTTGTGGATCGTACTAACACGCAGGTAGTTGAAGAAGACGTGAGCGATAATGTGAAAGCTCACAAACCAAAAGCTCGAAAATCAAAAGAAGAGGTCAAGAATCATTGGGATTGGTGGCATTCATCTACATTATGTTGGAGACCGGTTTTGATGAAAAAGACGGATGCGATGCGCGAGGATAACCCACCACCCGTGCATTAAAGACCTAAGCAAGGAAAAGTCTAGCTATAGACTATAAATTTAGCAATCACGGGTACTATCCTTCATGTTACTCCCTGAGCATTTATTTCCGGTTGGTTCGTGTGTTTAATTGCTACGTGCTTTGGTGAGTAATTGTTAGAAGTATCCCCTTTTGTTTAATATATTAATTAATGATCATTTTGATTGTTTAAAGTCTGTCGAGCAAATGACGTTAAACAAAAGCGCTACCGGGAGACAGCCCGTAAAAGTTTAGTATAATATTTTTGCTCTTTTGTAAGGCCAGGTGTGGCCAATGATCTTTTTGTCTCTACATTTTGGTTGATACTTTGCTCGTACTTAGGATGACTTGTCATTTCATTGGTTGTCTTTCTTGTTCATGCCCACCCACCCACCCTTTTATAGCATCCCGGTATTTGTTTTGACTTGTTTTGGTGCACCATTGCTTTCCCAACCACTTCTTTACCCTCACTTTACATTGGGGACAATGCAAGTTCGTAAGTGGGGAGTGGAGTCGTGGTTGGTCTAGCAATGGCATTAGTGTTTATTTTTGTATTAGAAAATCCCTTAGTTTCCGATTTTTTTCAAGCATTATTTAGTTGATTAAAATAAACTGTACAAGGCATATATTTCATGGATTTGAAGATGTAATGATCAATTTGGATGTGTATAACCAATGTGAACCGTAAGTGCATTTTAACCCCAAATCTATTTGTGTAACATGAATTCCTTGTGCACGTATAGTCTCAATCTTTTGTTAACATGCAACTTTTGTATGATATCATGTAAGCATGCTTGCATAGCAACTAGAACTTAGGCTTGATATCCTTTCGAGGCAAAATAGAAAGGTGTTTGGAGTCGGAGTTAGGGATGACGGTTATGGCTTTTCTTTGACTCAACCATAGCCAAATGGTTGTCCCGAACGTAATTTTCACTTGTCCCCACCTCAGCCTTTGTAGAGTGGTGAGACCCCACTCGAACTAGCCATTTGTGATTAACCGCATTAGTATCCGACCCTGACCCAAATTTTGGTCTACATTCCCTTGATGTCCCGCAAGATTAGCAAGTCTTTATGTATGGTGCGGTGATAACTTTGGAAGTTGAACATTGGATGACTTTACTGGCACAAAGATGAGTTGGTATCTATCGAGTTCGGAGACCATTAATGTATATATATTAAATTTGATGATATGTATGTATATTTTAATTTTCGAAAAAAAAAAAGGAAAAAAAAAGAAAAAAAAGAAGAGAAAAAATATATATATAATTTGTTGTGAATTTAATATGGTGAGTTTTAGAGGGCAATTTTGGAAGACGAGTTCGACAAATTCAAGTAATGCGAATTCGGGTGATAAAACAATTGAAAAGATACTTCATAACTATTGTTGAGGAGACGTCTTTGGCAATTATGCAAGAGAATTGGAGTTGTCAATTCAGAAAAACAGTGGAATTGAAGGTATAAAACTTTGCTATCTTGCAGTTGTTCTTTTTATATCCTTTTTATCCTTCGATTAGCCAATACCCGAGCCTGACATTACAATCTTGCAAGTCCTACCCGACCCATCTTCTTGATTCCGAATACCTCGATTAGTGGAGATTGGTATCATTCTTAAGCTTATGGATTGCATTGTACAAGTCTTGCATGCATGATTTCATAATTGGTTACTTGGTAACAAATTTGAGAACTATTCACACACACACACACACACTCTGTTACACACTTATATTGAGATTAACGTGTGGTTATGGTTCGAATGGTTGCATCATCCGGTTGTCCCTCACATCTTATATCTTCATGAATTTGTCTCTCATTCATTTTGTTTTATCGCTTATTTTGCTCGAGGACGACCAAAAGCTAAGTGAGGAGTTGTGATGAGAGACAAATTGTCGCTTATTATTATGACATTTTACCCCATTTCTGATACCACTTTGAGTATTATTGTACCAATTCAAGTCATTAATTGTTTAGTTTCATCCATATGTGTAGATAGTAATTATTATACAAAATATCGTATTTTGATAGGTTTTGTACCGGTGTAGTAACCGGAGCGTCTGTCGGGTTTACACTTGGTATTTTTGTGATTTATTGAAGGATTATAAGTTGACCAAGACCCCGAGTGACGACATGTGTTGAGACTAAAACACGTCTTTTGAGGGATAGAAGAGTGTGCCGGAAGCTATCAAGTTCAAACGGATCAATTGTCTTTTGCGTTTCTACCGTAGCCTATCTTCAATGGACATTTGACGCCACTTAAAGGAATTTAATGGGGAAGATTTATTCATGAGAGTTGTATATCAAGAAACGAGCTTTCCAACGCACTTTGAATCACATCAATCGGAGGTCTACAACTCAAGTTATGATCATTTTACCGAGACCCGGCGCAGACCGAATCTTTACCGGCGCGCGCGCCGAATCGTCGCAGAAAGCTGTCAGATGCTGTCGGAGTTAGTTATACCGGCGCGCGCCGGATCTTTAGCGGCGCACGCCGGAACGCCACAGAAGCAGTTTTTCAGCATAAAAACCCTTCAGAATCGAATTTTTTCACCCAATCTTCTTCTCCCCCCTCATTCTCTTCTCCTTGAAGACACCAATATACATGGCTGCTAGAGCCAATATTTTAGTTCCATTAATTAGCTATTTTCATCACAAATTTAACTCTAGAATAGTTAGCTTAATCTGTTGAGTAGTTGATTGGAGCAAGCCCAACACTTGGTGCAACCTCCATGGATGCTCGCCGGAGATGGATACAAGCTTCCCGTTGCAAACTCATCGGTTGTGATCGGTATATTCTAGTTTTATTTTGTTTTGATGATCTTATTGCTATGAAGACTAATTTTAACATGTTAGTAATTGTAGTAATGAGTAGCTAAATTTGGTACTAGCCAAGATGATGTTGTTGTAATAGTTATTAATCTCTATTATAGGGAATGTTAATTCATATATTTCATAGCTTTTTTGTGTTGTTGTTATCTTTTCCTATATTCACTGTATTGCTTGTTGGTGTTGGATTGATCACCTGGCACTAGCACACACACACTTAGTTGAGACCGAACGGAGATATTAGGTGTGAGAGAAGGAATAGGAGAACCGGAAGGTAAAATTGACCTTAATTGGAATTTGATTTCTTATCCGGGGATTATTGGCACTGTCATTGCATTCAAGATCTTAATCATGTTGAATCATTAGGTCTAGGGTTCTTAGACCAAGGAGGAGACATAGAGTAGTTTCGTACACTCGTATGAGGGGAAACTACTAGCTTAGGAGTGCACCGGTAACACACACTTGAACACTAATGGAAGGTTGGTAGGTAGTTCATTCCCATGACACTAGTAGAGATATACTTGATCATTACGTTGTCTTGGCTAGGCTTTTTATAATTTTATCACCCTTTGTAGTAGTAGATTTTAGATAAATTTACCTTCTTGTTAATTTGCGACTTAGATCAAGATAATAATAGCTTTTTGGTGTTCAACCTCACAATCCTCGTGGATACGACCTTGACTACTTACTAGACTACAATTGACCCGGTACACTGCCGGTAAGATTGGAACCCTAGAAAGTCCGATCAGAGACCGATCATGTTCGCTTTGAATCTTTAAGGTTAAGAAGGTATGGATTCGCAATCTGCTCTTCGCCTTCTTCTCTGTCCCAATTGTGCTCGCCATTGTTGCTTCTTCTCTCTCTATGACAGATCTTCGGGTATGTCTTTCCTGTTGGTTTCTTTATTCTTATGTGTATTGATATGTTCGGTTATGATTGTGGATTTTTCTCTTAACTGGTCTCTATCTCTCGCAGGGGATTTGTTCTCTATATTGTTTTTGGTTTTGGTGTGCAGTGCTGTGAAGAGAAATAGCAAATTGCACTTCATTCCTTCTGCCTGGAGATTTCTCTGCTGGTCAGTGGGTTTTTCTTTTCCCTTTCATGTCTTTTGATTATTCGTTTGTGCAGGACGCTTTTTGCTATTCGGTTTGGGTAGGCTCTCATCATCTGGGTTACATGATTTGTTTTTAGTTTACGGTTGATTTTAAGGGATTTGAATAGAAGTTATGCATGCATGTATTTCCAGCTGTTAGTTGATTATTTGGCAGAGTATTGATTTCTGACTTCTTGAACTTCAGTAAAAAAGGGTTCTTTTTACATGCTTCTTTATTGATGTTTCTCTGTTTATTATGTATTCATGTTGTTGGTTTCATGTTGTGTGTTCTGTTGTTGTGTATATGATTGGGTTTTCAACTGCTATAGATGTTCTTGCCTTACATGTTAATAATAAATTTTTAGGTTGCTTGTCGGGTTGTGGGTGGGGAGAATTTTGAATGGAGTAGTGAGAAGTTCTTCTCCATCCTCGAATTTTAATTTTCATGTTTTTATTCTAGCTGATAATTTTATTTTTCTCTTCCTGTAGAAAAAAAATGATCAAGTTATTCAAAGTTAAAGAAAAGTAGAAGGAGCTTGCCAAGAATGCAAATGGAAAGCCTCCAGTTAAGAAGCTTCACCTTCCCCAGCATTGTCCGTTTCGGTACAGTAACACTGTCTACTACATCCTCCCACTCCCTCTCTCACGCCAAATCCGATTGTGATTCTGGTGACTGCCCACTCAATAGGAGAAATCAAATAAACGGTGTCGTATTCAACTACGGTCGTAAGCCTATTCAGGTCACTTCGTTTTTTGGGGGGTCTTATTTTCCTAAGAATTTTGTCTTTTTTTATTTTTCTTTTTCTTGAAATTTGATATAGATAAGGGTGTTGTGCAGGTTGCATTTAAAACTTGAGATTATAATCAGCAAGTGTTTTTTATTGCTGGACAATTATATGGATTTTTGACTACTCCGTATGCCTCTATTGCCAAAACAATCTATTTCTTTCAAGAATAATACATCACCCCTATAGATTCACACCTTCTCCACAATCATCAACTTTAGCCATCCAATAATTTTGCAGATACTTGGAGCTTATAGTCGGAAAAGGTGTGGAGTTTGGTCCCTCTGTAAATAGACATCTTCTTGATTTTGCAGGTACTTGGAGCCTTTGGATAAAGAGAAATGGTTGCTTGTTCAGTTTCTCCTTCCATCTTCATATGGTGGATATGGCATATCAAGTCTGAAGCAAGTAACGTTTGTTTCACTCTCTGTTTTGTTCATGTTTTTGTCTTGATTTTCATGCTCTTAAGCTATTACATGTTTGTTTCTGAATTTTGGAATAGGGTTCTTATTTTTGTTGAAAATATCCATGTCGTACTTTGCGGGAACAAGATGGATGTGAAGAATAGGCAGGTAGCATAGACTCTTCTTTGTTCCATTGTACGCAATATGATACGATTTGCTTACCTACTAACAATATTGTAAATTTCAAATTCAAGGCTACGAAAAAGGTCCTGCACGAGACACATGCATGGTTGAGAACCCAGAAAATAATAACAGAGATAAGGGTCACGCAAAAGAAGAATGAATCGAAAAGGGGACTGGTGATACCACTACTATTGTAAAGAGAAGAAGTGAAGAAGAGGGAAGGGCTGAATTGCAAGTAGATGGAAAGGTGCGATAGAGGTAATGCACAACGTTCTGATCACATCCTTCAGTAACTTTTTGTGTGGTATGGAGATCTTAAGAGCAACTTTGACTCAGCTACTTTTATATTACACCGAGCTTTTGGACACCATAAAGAAGACTCTTGGAGGTTCTGCCCTTAACAAAGATCTTCTTTTTATCTCTTCTATAATGTATGAAATCAAGAAATGCTGTAGGACTTTTTAGTCCATCCCCCCTTGGTTGCATTTGATACAATCACTTGGCAGAAGGCCTTTGGAAAATGCACCATTGGAACGAACAGAGGCGTACCAATGGGAAAAAGCCACTCGTAGTTTGTACCAGTTTATATTACTATTTCCAATGCATGTATTACACTATTAAACGACGTTTTGTGTTTCTACTGTACTACACGTATCATCGGGAAAAACCGAGGGCCAAAACGTGCAAAGCACGTTGCAGCCACTAGTTATATCATTAAATAATCTCTTATGGGTATTATACAATCCAGTTTGGCCCATGGCCCAGTTTATTTTGATGTGTATCCTAATTTACAACTATCTTTATCAGATATAAACATTCTTGATTCCTTAACAATGAATGTTAAAACGCATGGTTATAATTATGCATCTGGATCTGAAATTATTTGTATATGTTATAGGATTTATTATAAACCTTTACACACTCTAAACCCTATGTGTAAAATAAAGGATAAATCTTTAAATGAAACCATTTTAATAGAAACAAATTTTAGTAAGTCTAATATTACGACTAGAAGATCGATTAAATGGGAAGAAATTCCTTTACCTGATACTTGGCAGATAGCTAATGCTGTACCAAGAATTCCTGTTATATGTCAGGATGTTACTAATATAGATCAAAGTACAGATGGAAATATTTCTATTTGTATGAATTCAGGTATGGATAATAATAGAAATTTATTATCAAGATCTTTATCTATGAGATCTTTCATTTCTCCTTTTGATAATATTCATATCCCTGAACCCAGTAGGGTTTCTACTTCTCAATTAAGAGAAAAATATGTTAAAAATTTATCTTTAGATAAAAATAATATTGTAAGAGGACAAGAAGTTGTTGATTCAGATATTGCTGAATCAGAAGTAGACTATAATATTTAAATGGATTTTACACCAAAAATTAATTTTAGTCCAGGGTCACTGGCAAGAAAAACAATAAAAAATGAATTTAATCTTCCAAAATGGAAACCTTTTCGTGATTGGTTTTTTGAACATATTTCAAAAGAAGATAGAGATTACTATCAAGAAGAATTTTATAATTATGTTAAAAATGAGAATAAAATGATTACTTTTATTTCATGGTTTATTTCTACTTATGTTCCACAATATTTATATATAATTGAAAGAGATTTTCAATTAGAAGGGGGAAAAACCATGAGAGGTATTTATCCTCCACAACAGGCTTTCACAATTGAAAGAAGTGGAAAAATTTTAAATTTTAATGCATTTTCGATATTGATTGAAAATGATTCTTTAAAATATACTATAAAAGAATTAAATCTTTTATTATCAAATCAGAATTATACAAATTTATATTTAAATATATTAGGAGAACAAATATCAATTATTTCTGATAAGGTAGAAAGAATTTTATCTGAAATAAAAAATATATCTAAAGAAAAAGATGAAAAGAAGAATGACAAAGATACTGATAATATTGTTATTACTTCACATATCCAATCACCTCCTGATATTAAGGATTTTATTTTAAAACCTAGAGGGGATTTAGAAAAATTTCTTGAAGAAAAATTTAAGAATCTAAAACTAAATACTCTAGATCAAGATATTTCTAATGTAATTGGGGTCCGTAATCATAATGATGATCCAATTTGAAATAAATAGATTAAAAAATTATGCTGATCGTCCTACTCAGCATAATTACTATTACAGAAGACCTTCTCCTATGGATACTCTCCATGAGGAACATGAATATGAAATTAATAATAGTTATTCAGGAAAATGTATTTACGAATGGAACCTTGACGGCTATGCTGATAAACAAATATACAATATGATACATAGAATGCTTATGTATAGTTCCATATGTAAAACATCAGGTAATACTGATAAAAATATTGCTAAAATGATAGTTTCAGGATTTGCTGGCCAATTGAAAGGTTGGTGGGATAATTATCTAAAATTAGCAGATAAAGACCATATTATGAATATGGTTAAACAAGAAAACAATATGGTAGTAGAAAATGTAGTTTATACTCTTGTTACTACTATTTTAGAACATTTCACAGGAAGAATTTCGGATAACTGCGAAAATATTCGTACTTTATTACAAAATCTTAGATGTAAAACATTGACAGATTTTAGATGGTATAAAGATACTTTTCTCAATAGAGTTATGGAATTACCTGAAAGCAATAGCTCTCATTGGAAATCCAAGTTTATAGATGGATTACCTTATTTATTTGCAGAAAAGGTACGGAAAAATTTAAGAAAAGATTTTCTTAATATTCCTTATGAAGATTATACCTATGGAAAATTAATAGGAACAATTATTCATGAAGGGTTAGCTCTTTGTAATGAAATAAAATTAAACCAGCAAATTAAACGACAGAATTTGTCTGAGAAATCACAATTAGGTAGATTTTGTGATCAATTTGGAATGGATATTCCATCTTCTTCTAAACATTCTTTTAAAGAAAAAAGAAAAGAAAAATCTTCGGATTCTTTTTATAAAGGAAAAAGAAAGAAAAGATATTCTAAGAAAAAATTAGAAGAAAAAGAATTAAAACGTGAAAAACGTAAAATAAATAAAGAAAAATATAAGACAGATAAAAAATGTTTTAAATGCGGTCAAATAGGCCATTATGCAAATAGATGCAAAATGAAAAAGAAAATTAATTCTATTGATAATGAAGAATTAAAATTAAATCTTTCAAAAATACTTTTGCATACAGAATCAGAAAAATCTTTTTCAGATAGTGATGATTCTGAAAGTTCAATAGAAGAAAAGAATTTATCTCAATTAAATAATGAATCAGTTTATTCTTCTGAATCTGATGTTTGTTGTAACGCTTGCATACAAAATATTATATGTGATAAACATGATAAAGAAGAAGGAGCAGAATTTTATAAAATTCTTTCTCAATTTAAAAATTTAGAAGTAAATGTTTTATCAAATAATAATATAGTGGAATTTCTAAAATTAATTAAGAATCCTGAGCTTCGTTCTCAGTTAATTGATAACATGATTGAAGAACCATCATCTTCTAATAAAATGGAAATAACAAATTCTCAAGAACCTTATTCTATGAATAATGTTTTGAAAATGTTAAAAGAAAGACAGTCAGGTTTAAAACCTACAACTTTAATAGAATTATCAAAAGAAGTTATATCATTAAAACAAGAGATATCTAGTTTAAAAAAGATTAATAAAAATTTAGATGATAGGATTTCTGTCCTTGAATATGATAAAAAAGGAAAAGGAAAAGAACCTATCTCAGATATAACTGGTATACCTTCAGGATTAGAAGAATACGAGCAAGATAGTTTTTTAAATAATATAAGTATTATTTTTTCTCAAAAATGGTATGTAAAAATTAATCTTTTAATTAATAATTCTTATAAACAAGAATTAACTGCTTTAATTGATAGTGGTGCAGATATGAATGTAATCCAGGAAGGACTAATTCCTACGAAATATTTTGAAAAAACTACAATGACATTAAGTCATGCTGGTGGTGAAAAACTTGATATAAAGTTTAAACTTCCAAAAGCTTATATTTGTAAAAATAATGTTTGTATTCCTACAAGTTTTTTACTTGTAAAAAATATTACTAGTCAAGTTATACTTGGAACACCATTCATTGAAAAAATGTACCCTATAATAAAAATTGATAATAAAGGTATAATAGGTACTTTTGAAGGAAATAAAATCATGTTCGATTTTGTTACTAAACCTATACCTAATTTCTTAAATGAAATTAAAAATTTAATAGATAAAAAGAGTTTACATCTAAACTTTTTAAAACAAGAAATTAATGAATTTTCTATTGAAGAAAAGCTTTTAAATCCAAAGCTTAAAGAAAAAATAAATAATTTATTATATAAATTCTCAATTGACATATGTAGTGATCATCCTAATGCTTTTTGGGATAGAAAAAAACATATTGTTGATCTTCCCTATGAAGATGATTTTGATGAAAGAAAAATTACGACAAAGGCTAGACCTTGTCAAATGAATTCAGAATATTTAGAATATTGTAAGAAAGAAATTGAGTCTTTATTACAAAAAGGATTAATAAAACCATCTAAATCTTCTTGGTCTTGTACTGCTTTTTATGTTAATAAACATAGTGAAATAGAAAGAGGAGTACCTAGAATGGTAATAAATTATAAACCTCTAAATAAAGTTTTAAAATGGATTAGATCCCCAATCCCGAATAAAAAGGATTTATTAGATAGATTATATGATTCTATTATATTTTCTAAATTTGATTTAAAATCTGGATATTGGCGAATCAGATATCTGAAAAAGACCAATATAAAACAGCTTTTAATGTTCCTTTTGGACATTATGAATGGAGAGTTATGCCTTTTGGCCTAAAGAATGCTCCATCAGAATTTCAAAAAATTATGAATGATATATTTACTCCTTATAGTGAGTTTATGATAGTTTATATTGATGATATATTAGTATTTTCAAAAACTATTGAAAATCATTTCAAACATCTAGATATATTTAGAAAATTAATTATACAAAATGGCTTAGTTATATCTAAACCTAAGATGTCCTTATTTCAAACAAAAATTAGATTTCTAGGTCATAATATTGAAAAAGGAAATATTATTCCTATACAGAGAAGTATTGATTTTGCCTCAAAGTTCCTAGATATTATTCTGGATAAAACACAATTACAAAGATTTTTAGGTAGTCTTAATTATGTGTCTGCCTATTATAAAGATTTAGCTAAAGATGCATCTATTTTATATGATAGATTAAAGAAATCTCCTAGTCCGTGGACTGATCAACATACTAATGCTGTTAAAACAATTAAGAATAAAGTTAAAAGTCTTCCTTGCTTAATGTTAGCAAATCCTTTATGGGATAAAATTGTTGAAACAGATGCCTCTGATATTGGATATGGTGGCATATTAAAACAAATTTGCCCAGAAACTAAACAAGTTTATCTTGTTAGATTTTATTCTGGTAAATGGAATATTAGTCAGAAAAATTATGCAGCAGTAGCAAAAGAATTTTTAGCTATTGTTAAATGTATTTTAAAATTCCAAGATGATTTATACAATAAGAAATTTATTATTTACACCGATTGTAAATCCGCGAAATATATGTTTAATAAAGATTTCAAACATGATGTCTCTAAACAAATGTTTGCAAGGTGGCAAGCCCATTTAGCCCCTTTTGATTTTGATATTCTTCATATGAAAGGAGAAGACAATAGTCTCCCTGATTTCTTAACCCGTGAATTTTTGCAGGAATCATGACAGAAAATTCTGAAAATAATTATTATTTTATTGACAAATTTTGCTGGCATAAATGGTTGAGAGATGTTAGTATTGCTGTTGAAAGTAAAAGAGGAAAAGTCCAACAGCAAATAATACAGAGGGAAATATCAGGGAAACCTTTGAAGGTTTCATTGCCTACAAAATGTTGGTCATGTACCAATAAATTACATTAATAATGTTTTAATGTTTACAGGAATGACGTCCAGAGGATCAGGACGGGGAATTCATAATTCCTATCGTGGAAGAGGTGGAAGAGGAAATATCCTCGTCCAACATGGGAACAGAATTTTATATTCGGATAATATATCCGGAAGTGGAAGCTCAAGTCAGAATAATAATTCTGATAAAGAATATCAAGAATTCCTTGAATATAAAAGGAAGAAAAATGGAAAAGATAAAGCAGTTGAGGAAATACCCTCTTATGCAAATATCATAATACAAGAAGAAGAAGATATAACTTCTTATCAAGAAAATGAAGAACAAGGAATTATATTCCTCATTGAATATGATGATTTAAAGAAAAAGAATGACCCATGGTCATTGATGGATAAGTATTTGGATAATAATCCATTCCCAGTAACTGCATATAAGCAGCGTTATTATTATGAAAATCTTCTAAAGGCCTCTGAATGTGAAATCACACATTTTATGTCTAATGATCAGAAAGAATATACTTTCTCTAAAATTGTTATTAAAAGGATATATCTTCCAAATGAATGGGGTATATCATTATTTAAAGAAAAAGAATTTCTTTTTCAAGAGAAAAATATTTCTCTAAAATATAATTATTGGTATTATATCCAAGTTTTACGAATGTGTTTTTATATGAAAACAAAAACAAAAGCATACATGGTTTATAAAAAAGTATTTGAGAAGTATATAAACATCCTGAATTTATACCAAATTGGTTCAAAGAATGGTGGTTATTACATGGACCATCGGTAAAAATTTTACCAGAAGAATGGAAAGAATTATATTCTCAATGGGTTGATATATCTCCCAAAATCTCAGATTTAAGTAACCAAGGACATTTAATAAATTGTTCTGGTTCATTATATTTCTTTTTGGAATTTTCTATTCCATGGATTCTGAAATGGACTCCAATTGTAGATATAACTACAGATAATTTGCCTTGTATCAAGAGAAAATATTTCTCAAAGTTTTGGACAAAATTGTCAAAAAAGGATCCACAAACAGGCCAACTATTTGGTGAAGATTTATTTCAAGAAATCAAACAAAAATTCAACAATTTGAAGAATTAGAAGATGATATCTTGAACACAGACAGATTGCGAGAGCCCTTTCCAGAATATTTCAGGAAAGCTTAAAATGAAAGGAATAAATTCTAAGAAGGAAGTCTTACAACATTATTTGTCAGAAATGAAGAAGGATTTAATTAAGAATTTTGGTCACAAAATTGGGGATGATAAATCAGACACATCTATGTCCTCTGCAAATTTGGCTGGAGAATCACAAGATCCAAATCAAGAGATCGACGAAGATTTTCAAACAATTATTGCGAAAATATCAGAATTTCAAGATTGAAGAAAATTATGGAAGAGTATTATTACTATAGGACAAAATGGGTCCTACAGGTTTGTCGTTTGTGCAGACACCAACTTTAATAAAGTTCTACTATTAAGAAATAGTAAAAGTAATATTCTTTTGCTTTTGCTTTTGAAATTATTGGCAAAATGTTCGCCACTTACTTTTCTTTTTATTATTTTAATAGCCCACTTATTTTGGCTTTCTTTTTAGTTTCTCTATAAATAGATTAGTTTCTTGTTTGTTGGAGGGCACGCTAGAGATTTGTCTCGCCTTCTCTTTCTCCCACTACTACTTTGTAAAATAATCTTCAAAGTGAAATAAAGAAGTTTCTTTGTTCTGATTACAACTTAAAGTACTGTAAGTTATTTTAATTTTGTTTTGTAATTTATATTTTATTTTATTCTGTTTTAGCCTAATGATAGGCTAAAAGTGTTTAAGTGTTAAAATATAATATGAAGGTAAATTTAAATACAGTTTGGTCTTGGAAATTAAATTAAGGTTGTGTACATAATGATCAAGGGTTGAGCAGGAAAACTGGCAATCTTATCTGACAAGGTTTTGATTAATTCTGGCATAAATATAAGCTGATCCTTTTGTAGCCGTTTTATACCCGCCTTAGCCCAGGAGTGGCGTTTAGGGTTCTTTGGCTTTTGCAATGTTGGATCAATATTTATATTTATAGACGGAATTCATAATCAAGTAAAAATACCAATATTGTCACATAATTTAAGACGGTTTCCTTTATGCTCTTAAAGCATGCCTATTTTGATCAAATCTATGTACACAGTAATGAATTGGTATCGGAGCCATGGCCGTATTTACTGTTATCTTCTATGTTATATTTTAACACTTTTATTAAAATAATGTTAAGAAAAACAGATAATGTTAAGAATAGTCTTACACAAGAATTTGAGTTACCCAGAAATCTGGATTTATTAAATAAATGGACTATCCCTAGGATAGAACCAAAAACAATTTATCAATTAGGAACCTTTGAAAAATTAGGTTTAAGACAAATTGTTAAAACCTCAGAAGAATCTATTTCTTTAAACAATGAAGAAATGATAATTAAATTATTAAGTGAAAAAGATATTTTTCCATATAGAAAAACTCATAAATTTCTTCATATAGGTTTAGTGCAAATTGCTTTTAAACCTTTAACTTTGGAAAATCTTCCAGAAAGTTTTATTGCTGCCTTAAGAGATGGTAGAAATCTAGATTGGAAGAAATCTCTTATGGGTATTCTATTTTTACATTTGCATCTTATTCTATTTTTATTTATTCTTTCAAAAACAATACGCAGTTTTATTTTGAAAGGAAAAGAAATAAAATGAAGAATAATTAAACTATTTTTTTTTCTTTTCCAATCCGTCTTCAAGTTCCTGTATTCTTTTTTTCTATTTTCTTTCTCTACAGCAATACACAACTACGGCAACATGTTTGAGCCATGTCATATTTTCCTTCTTCCGACATAGATTCACGGCAACAGGAAAAAAAAAATTAGAAATAAAGAAACAACATATAGCAACAATAATGAATAAATAAAAACGTAGTAAAAAATGATTGAACACCTAAAATACGTTTAAAAACACTCATTTACCTTTTAGTAATTTTAAAGCGAATCCAACAGCAAAAGCTTGAATCTTTCGATTCCACAACTCCTACGATCAGCCTACGATAATTAAACGGTACATACAATCAGGCAACACCCTATTCTATTAAAACTCATATTTTTCTCAAAAAACGTAAACGAATTTAGATTTAGGGCTAAAACCGAAAACTTACGGAATAGGGAGATGTTGTTTTCAAAAGATTCGTCGCGTCGCAGTGATCACTTTTATCTACTGCAACGTCTTGAAACGGTGAACGGATTGGCCGAATGGTTGAAGATTACGTTTTCCCTCCTCCCTGTTCTTCTCCATCGCCCATTCCTCTGAAAAAATTTGCCGTGGAAGACTTATGGAAAATTATGGGATTATTTCCTTTTATAGCTATTAATTAAATCTATTAATTTAATAGCTAAACTCTTTTTTTTTTTAATTATTTATTCTTTTTAATTAAATAATTGGGATAAATAGTAATTAGGTTAAATTAACTAAAACCAATTACCCTTTTATCCTTATTAAAAATCCGGGGTGTTACAACCATCATACAAGCCATGCCGACGTATGGTATGAGATTTTCTTTACCATGACACTTGATAAATTTGTTGGAGTCTATTATTAGAATGTTTATGTGGGGAGCACAAGAAGGAAGAAGAAAGACACATGGAAATTATGGACAAAGTGTGTCAACCGAAATCCCTGGGAGGTTTAGGTTTTAAAGATTTAGAGAGTTTCAATAAAGCAATGCTAGCGAAACAAGTCTGGAAACTTATAAAGAGCCAAGGCCTTCTCAAGTCGTGTATTAAAAGCAAAATACTTTCATGTTCCAATTTCCTCTCTTGCGGGTCATGTGCAAAAGGGTCGTATATTTGGTGAAGTATTATTTCTGAGAAAGAATGACTCTTGCGTGGGACTCGATGGAGGGTAGAAAGTGGGCCACTATTTAGGTTTAAACAGATGCTTGGTTACCTTTGTCCTTCACTATTAAGGTTTAAATAGATCCTTTCCTCTTCTAAAGACAATTGAAACTTTAAATTAAATTAATAAATGACATAAATATCCATATAATAATAAAACAATATATTTGTTAATTTTTTACTATGTGTAAAAATAAATAAATAAAATGACATTTTTTAAGGAACGGAACGAATAATCTTGTCATATGAAGGCTTCACATATTGCCGCCACAATTAAAGCATGTGTCACTGTCATTTATTAAGTTCATGAACACCAAACCTTTTTGTGGTAGTAAAAATATATGTGAACTATCCCTTATAGTATTTTTGTAATAATTCATCACATTTTCATTGAGAAAATACTACATGATGCATGTATGTGACTATTCATCGATCTGTCCAGTGAAACGCAACAACATATCTTCTTGATGAACGTGTTTGATCAAGTCATCATTGTGTCTAAGAGTATCTTCAATAATAAACTCATTAAAAGGTTTATCACCACGTCGCGTCATCAATTTATAAACTTTTTATTTATACACCTATTCTTCATAATCGATAAACCTCTAAAAGGTTTATATTCGGGCCCACCAAAATACCTTTTTTCCTCTACTTTTTACTATCAACCGGTTTACCAAAATAAACATTTTGTACAAACATTTGCCACGTCAGCACTCTCCAATGATGACAAACCTATTGAAAAGGTTTAAACCTTTTCATAAACTCACCATTATAGGTACTTTAAGGCTTGCCTTAGGCCCTTAGGCCTCATGCGTGAGGTCGAGATAACCCTACAAGCTTGTCAAGGGTATGCGAGCCTACCCATAACCTTAATAGACGACTTAAGACACTCATCGAGTGCGTGCCAAGTCTCATGCCCTTGGATGGCTACTATGTGTGGTTTCCACGCCCTCCACGTGATGTTATGATACAAGTGTCGAAACCATGAGGTTATAAATGCAAATCGTTGTATGTCCCATTTAAATTTAACTATTACTTTTTGTCTTTTTAGTTTCTACCTCTTATTAAGTAAAGTAGCGTTTTAGTAAAAAAAGAAAAGAATAGGAAGAAATTCTAAAAATATATTATATGACATGAGTATAACTCGAATATTATTATTATTGGCCTCAAGTTGGTCAATGGGCCAAGTCAAGAAAGACCCATACTAAGTCCATCGGTTCACAGAAAGTTAGTCTAAGATAAACAGTCCTTATTCAAGTCACCCTCAAAGCTCAACCGACCTCATCTCAAGTACTAATCAGTCGACATGTCCTTACATCTCACTACTCATCAGAACAAGTCGCATTCAATCTGCAAAGACGGCTACCGAGCATTAGTGGGCAGGATCTTCACAATTGATCACCACAAACTGTTATAGCCCACGTTTGATCATATTCCATGATCTTAGCCTCATTGAGTAATGACTGCTCTTTGTCCAACATCACTCTAACCCGCAATCACAGGCCTTAAGAATAGAGATTCATGCTATAACTCTCACGCCGAAGCTTTATATAAAGATCACATCCTCGCAAATCCACAACTACGTTACACTGGCTTGATTCAATACACATTCAATACGTATGTAGTCTAAAAGACACAACAATAATCCACCCCCAAAATCTTCAATTTTGTAGTTGGATTTCTCCCAAAATAATAAGTGGTGTATCATTGCTGTTACTTTGATGGTATTTATGATTCAAATACTCTCGAAAGTAATAATACGTGTACAACCATTATATTACGACCAATAACACAATAGTTATCCGTTAATATTAATAAGTTTAAATTGATAATAATATTAAATCACTATTAATAATAATATAGATAACTGTTATATCACTAATTATAACACAACGATCGTGTATGTATCATTGTCACCCTCAACTTGAGGGAATCATCAAATTAGATGTACACTTTCAAACCTTAGATTGCACCAAAGATATGCTCCTATTTTAGGCCTTGATATGTGTCGGTGAGTCTCTCCCATGTGCTATGTTTTTTTTTTTTTCTTTTTCCTTTTTTAATTTTACTTTAAATGCTTTTTTCCCCCTCTATAAAATTCATTCCCCATCACGGAATCATTCGTGCCCATTTTCCACTGTCCTTCGCCACGGTCACCACCATTATTTCGCCGGAAGTTGTAGAGAATTTCCGATGAAAATGAAGACACATGCTAGACTGATTCTCCTTCAACCTTTTATGTCTAAGAAGCAAGCAGCAGCAGCAGCAATAATATCTTCGTCGTACCGTCTCTGGTTTCTAGCTTTCATATCTTTCTTCACTACTGCTGCTTTTATACTCACTCTAATCACCGCCGCCGCAACCGGAAAAATCACTCACCACGATGTCAGTCCAGCCACCACGAATCCTCCATTACCGGAGCCCATTTTTAATTCCCTCATTCATTATGCGTCCCTTAATTCCACGGCCTCTTTCTCTCGAATGACTCCCAAAGAGCTAACCTCCATCGCCGCCGTTCTCCGTAAATGCAACACTTTCTCCACTCCCTGTAACTTTCTTGTTTTCGGATTTACCCACGAAACCTTCCTCTGGAACTCGATTAACTACAACGGCCGGACCATTTTCATCAGTGATAACGCTTTCATTACATCAAAATTGGAAGAAAGACATCCCGAAATCGAAGCTTACGACGTTCAATACACAACCAAAGTAGCGGAATTGTACGAGCTTTTGGATTATTCAAAAGAGCAGGTGAAAAACGAGTGCAGACCCGTACAAAATCTTCTCTTTTCCGATTGCAAGCTGGCGATCAATGATCTTCCTAATCACGTTTACGACATTCCATGGGATGTGATTCTGATTGATGGGCCTTTAGGGAATTCACCGACGGCTCCGGGGAGGATATCGGCGATATACACCGCCGGAGTGTTGGCGAGGAGCAAGAAAGGGGGTGCAGACCGGAGCCGGCCGACCCATGTGTTTGTGCATCAGATTGGTAGAGAAATGGAGAAAGTAAGCAGTGAGGAGTTTTTGTGTAAGGGGAATTTGGTGGAATCCATTGATTCATTGGGGCATTTTGAGGTGGGAAAAATGGAAGACAATAGATTTGAGTTTTGCGCCATTTCTGCATTATCAGCTTTGCCTCCATTATCATCAAATGATAGTGTTGTTGGCAGAAGAACAACATAGAATGACAAACATTCATATCTTAGTGGTCAATGTTTCTCCTTGTTGTTTTAATCAGCCAAGACGGTATCGGAGACATGTCGGTTGCGTGTCGTGTCGCATAACTAATCGCACTCCATATGATATTCAAATTGAGGCGTCACTTTCTTTCTAGCACGTACCATTTTAAGATTGTTAAACAAACAATGTTATGATTGTGTAATAACCGACTTTCAACGAGTCTTTTGTTTGAGAGATTTTATGATACAACGGTTGTAGGAAACTTGTATCGAGTGACATACATTAAAGTTGTTTATTTTTATTGTCCCACATAATACACTTTTTATCGCATGTGAGTGATTATAAATGAATAGTTGTAATGTATGTCACTTGGTAACTTTCATACAATGGTTATATTATAAAATTTGAGCAAATATAGATTTATAATGATCAACGGTGCAGATGGACGTTGTGGCACAACAGTTATACCCGTATCATTACTCATAAACTTATCCCTTTTGTACTTCCTCCGTTTTCTTACCTAACAATTTTCAGAATTTGCTTTGTTTTATTTATCCGGCATTTTACATATTATGCAACATTTTTTTTTTGCCTTTACCTCTCAATTTAATTATAATATATAAACAAAATATTTATATCTTAAATATAAAAAAAAAATTCTCAATACTAAAAACTCTAAAAGTCTCATAAATATACACATTATTTAATGAGTGTGGATATATTAAAAGACTACTTAGTTATTTTAAATTATATTTCAGATATATTAATTATTATTTTAATTTATGTGATTTTGTTCTATGATGCGAACAAAGGAAGTGATTTTTTTTTTCACAAAACTACGTCGTTTTATTAAAAATATTTAGAAAGAATCAGACTTAACATCTGATTGGCTGAAGCAGGAAAAAATTTCGAAAGTGCTTGATATATAAGCTATGAAAGTTAAAAAAATCAGGGAAAAAATAAAAAAATGTCGGTAGTGGGATTTGAACTTACAACTGGAGACTGAAAACGGTTTGTTCTTAAACCACTAGGATATAAGGTCCATTGTTCAAAAAAAAGACACATAACATACTAATATTAACACTACTATTAATACAATAATAAAAATTTAAGAGGGCTTTAGGCCATTTTAGGAGGGCTTGAGACCATTTGAGGGGGCTTGAGATCACCCCATGCCATAGGTGGTTCCGCCCCTGTTAACATATCTCTTTCTTACCACTCTTTGATTTCGGTAAAAAGAATTCCTACAAAGAATGATATTCTAAAATAACAAAACAAACTAAAGGTAAAATAATAGTACGTATAATTTTTTTTTAGGATAAGTTTTGAGGGATATTAGAATGTTAATTTGTAATTAATCCTTGTTATAAATTGAATTTTAATTATTCAAAAAAAAAAAAAAAAAAAAAAAAACCATGTTTTTTTTGCAGGTTATCTGTACCTAGACAGCTACTGTGCTACATACAAAAAAAATATAAAAAAAAAATAAAATAAACCCATTAGTCATAGTAAAAGGTAAGCTTGATTGCTTAATTATCCTTTTTTTTTTTAAGGAAATAATTGCTTATATATCCTTCACGTGTAATATCCTGATCGGTAAAAACTTTTCTTCTCCTATTTCAACGGGGACAGGACGTAAGTCTCTTCAGATTCTCGGATTCCACTATTTTTCAACCACCTTAAAATAGAGATTCAAAAGTAGCAGAACATTGTTCTTCTTTCTTCTTCATCTCCTCATCGAAAATCAAAGCAAAAGCATTCGGTAATGGCTTCCTCGAAATTATTTCTGTGTTTCTTCTTTTTGCTCATCGTTTTTTCATCCGCTTTAGACATGTCCATTATCGATTACGATAAACAACACGGCCATAAAGTGTTCGACGGTATTCCCCAGAGAAGGGAACGTGATTTAAGGGCCATATATGAATCATGGCTTATGAAACATGGCAAAGCGTACAATGCTATTGGGGAAAAAGAGAAAAGATTCGAAATTTTTAAGGATAATTTGAGATTCATTGACGAACATAATAACGTTGTGAACAACCGTCCGTATAAACTAGGGTTGAACCGGTTTGCGGATCTAACCAATGAGGAGTACCGGGTAATGTTTGTGGGTGGCCGGATGAATCGGACGGCGGCGCCGTCGACGTTGTTGAAGGGTAAGGTCGGAGATCATCGGTATGCTTTTAAAGAAGGTGATGATTTACCTAAGTCCGTCGATTGGAGGTCCAAAGGCGCCGTCGTTCCTGTCAAAGATCAAGGCCAGTGTGGTAAGAATTTTTTTATATTTATATTTATTTTAATTTTCTATAGGTCCCTTTTATGAACGTGATTTAGATGGCTATTTGATTTTTTTATAGGTTATTTAGTTCAATTGTCACCGTATTGAATCTATTTTCAGGAATTACTCGAAATCTGAAAAATCGCAAGTTTAATATTCAATTTTCGATATTTAAAATCTGAAAAATTTGTAAGCTCAATATTTGATTTTAAGAATGTCTATTTGATGTCGTGATAGATTAGCTAAGTATGATGTCAAGCTCAATATTTTATTTTCAAAACGTCTATTTGATGTTGTTATAGATTAGCTAACATGATAGATTAGCTAAGTACGGTGTCAAGCCCAATATTTGATTTTCAGAACGTTTATTTGATGTCGTGATAGATTAGCTAGGAATGGCGTCAAGCTCAATATTTGATTTTCAGAACGTCTATGTGATGTCGTGATAGTTTAGCCGTATGCCAAAAATGGTATCAATAATAGCTGCCCTTCGACAAATAGAATTTTTATATTAATATAATTTTTATATTAATATAAAATGTACAATTTGATGTATAAGTCATGTCAATAACAGCGTCCCACCAGAAAATAGAAATTTGATATTTATATAAATTTTTTTTTTTTTTACTGTTGTTGTTATATTTATATAAAATATACAATTTGATATATAATGGCTCTGCTAATTTTTTTTAATGTATAGTGAATCATTGATTTTGTTAAGATTCACGATTAACATGAGCACACTAAAGCTTATGGAGATCCAAAAAGAATCACAAAGTACATTTATTTTAGGGGTATTTGTTTATTTTATGCAAATTAACTTATGATATTTTACATTTTACAATCGGCAAAAAGTATAACTTAGCTAAGTAATACAATAATTTTCAACTTAATGATTATTATGTAGTAGAATCTATTAATTAATTCGGAATCAACCATGATCAATGGTCTTATGATTTGTTTTGTTTTTAATTTGGTTCTGATACTGGTATTTCCCTTCAAATATATATGAAAATCTTGATATTTTCTTAATATATATATTATTATAATCCAAATTTATGATTGATATTTCCTTAAGTATATATTATTATAATCCAAACTTAACTTGTTTGTGGAATGAAGGGAGTTGCTGGGCATTCTCAACTGTGGGTGCCATTGAAGGAATAAACCAGATTGTTACAGGCGAATTAGTATCCCTATCCGAGCAAGAGTTGGTCGACTGTGACAAGACATATAACGCAGGATGTAATGGGGGCCTTATGGATTACGGATTTGAGTTTGTCATCAAGAATGGCGGTCTTGACACCGAGGCTGATTATCCGTATCATGCTCGTGATGGTATATGCGATCAATATCGGGTATCTTCAAAAAAAACTTTTGATATTTATGAATACAATAGGATGGTTTTGATTTTAAACTTCTTTTTTTTTTTTTTTTTCTTAAACCAGAAAAACGCGAAGGTGGTTTCCATTGATGGTTATGAAGATGTTCCTACAAACGACGAGAACTCGTTGAAGAAGGCGGTTGCACATCAGCCTGTTAGCGTTGCAATCGAAGCTGGAGGCAGGGATTTTCAGCTTTACCAGTCGGTATATACGCTTTTTTATCTTCTTTGTTTATTCATCAAATCATACATATTCAATTTATAGTTCTGTTGTCATGTACCCATAAATGCCTGTGAATTTTTGGTGTAATGAATTGATGCAGGGCGTCTTTACGGGAGAATGTGGGACCGAGTTAGACCACGGTGTTGTTGCAGTAGGATACGGTACAGAGGACGGCGTAGACTACTGGACAGTGAGGAACTCATGGGGACCTGATTGGGGTGAAAACGGTTACATTCGAATGGAACGAAACTTAGCCAACAAAACAAGTGGGGGAAAATGTGGGATAGCAATAGAACCATCTTATCCAGTTAAGAATGGTCCTAACCCTCCGAATCCGGGCCCATCTCCTCCGTCTCCTCCGGTGAACCCTCCGACGGTTTGTGATGATTATTATTCATGCCCAGAAGGAACCACATGTTGCTGTATCTATTCATATGGTAATGTCTGTTTCGGTTGGGGATGTTGCCCACTTGAAGCTGCTACTTGCTGTGCTGATCATTCTAGCTGCTGCCCACATGATTATCCTGTTTGTGATCTCCATGCCCGGACCTGCCGTAAGGTATATATATATATATATATATTATTATATGTATATATATGTATATGTATATGTATATGTATGTACACACTTGTAGTATTATCTGATCTAATTGTGTGTTTTTGGTGAATGATTGTTGCAGAGCAAGGATAGTCCATTTAACGTGGAGGCGTGGAGGCGGCAGCCGGCAAGTCCGATAAATCATTTCCAGCGGAGCTCGTCGTAATCAGTTATGGGAGCTGTGGAGATGAGGGGGGATGGGTGCTGAATTTCTGTTAGATAATGTCGTTCAGAAGCATATTCACTGTAAATAGTGTTTTTTATTATTATTTACTTTTTAAGATTTACGTAATTGCATTACTGGCGTTAATTGGGATTTAATTATTTTATGATCGAAAAAGGTTATGCACAACTAAGAGTTGTACATATGTTTAGGTCCAAAAGGTTCCTTTCATATTTTTGTTTGCTATTCTTTTTACCATTTATTTTGTTAATTTTATGTTCATGATGCAAATGATATCATTAGAAATGACACTTAATACGAGATGATAATTGATACAATTGATACAAGTTGGTAAGGGTTTGACAATATCATACTCATCAAAAAAAAGCACATACTCTACACTTTATCTATACGGGTAAAAAAAATTATACTCATATATACCATACCCTGAAAATATCAGTTGAAGAAATTCGTAGGATTCGTGAATATCAATGAATATTTGATTTCAATCAGAATTAAGCATATCAAATTAAAAAAAATTATACTCATACCATCCCCTAAAGATATCCGTAGGATTTGTGAAAATATCAATGAATATTTGATTTCATTCAGAATCAAGCATATCAAATTAATATTAGAATGATTTGCTTATTATTATCATTGTGGGTGACGTTCATGTAATAATATAAAACGTTCATATGAGGGACTTGTTAGCTTGAAAAAAATCATATATAAAATATTATGTCATGTATTAATTTATAGGGTGCTTTTAGCATTTTTGTGGTGTAAGTAGAACACCCTAAAGTCAACCAAGCCGTATATTAGAACAATTTACATAGATAGACAACTCCAAAACTTACAATAATAGATGTAATAACAATTGTTTATCCAAATCGGTTACCACCATAATGAATATGCAAGCTGAGCACGATTATGTGAAACCCCGAATTTTTATTAAAGGTATTTTTGTATTTTTGGGAATTATGTTTTCTTTTCGCATTACTTTAAAGTTTAATTAAGTCTTTCTTAACAAATAACTTACGTAAGTTTGATAAGTAGGCTAAACATAGCAAGTAGATAATTAATGTAACGAACAATTATGTGCTAGATAAATTGATATAACCTGTAAACATATTTTCCATGCATGTTTTAAAGTTGGTTTTCAAGTGGTTTCCTTATGTTTCAATTAGATATGCTTTTAAAAGTGTTTTACGTATTCTTCAAGTTATGCTTTTAAACGGTTCACGAACTAGATTAAGTAGATTCGTGTCATGTCTCTCGTAATCCGACAGGCATGAATCTCTCTTTAGATATTCTTTCCTCCTTACTAATTAAGCAGGGAGAGAGCAAGCTTAGGAATGGAGCCATGAAGTTCGTTGTGTTCCGATGGTTTCCTTCTTTAGGACAAGTGGAGTTGTAATAAATGTTATTAACTATTTATGTTTTAGTTAATTTGACATAGTCTTTCTCCTCTCCTAATTATCATTTTCTTATGTGTAAATTTTATTAATATAAGGTTAAAGGTTGTGAATGACGGTTTTAATCTAAAATGGTTGAGAAGGATAAAATGTAATAACACATGTAAAAACTTGTAATAACACATGTAGTAACTGTCCTTCTCAACCATTTTCTTATATTGTCCTTCTGACACATAACCCCTAATCCATTAATATATTCTCTCCAAGCATGCATGAGTTGGATTTGAGTGCTAGCTGCCAAGAACAGTTGCAAGTCAACCCCAAAAGCAAGCATTTTAATTTGATTCCTTATTTCAAAGGAAACAGAAGGCTCAGGTAATTACTGGCAAAAAGAAGAGGGATATACTTGTGCACATGGAATGTAGGAGACTTGGGCTTGAAAAAGTCTCACAAAAAAGATGAAATTTTAAGGAAGGTCAGCGCACTCTATTCATACTACACTTTATTTTTAGTCAACACAACACATGCAGATGCAATATTAATTTCTGGGCACCCTATAAAATGGAAGTTGCAATGAGCTCAAAATACATCTTCTTCATCTTAAGTACTGAATTGAAAAAAGATGGCCCAACTACGAATTCGATATGTCGTGGTTTTCACCTTGGTGCTAATGGTGATTACTGCTAATGCTCAAGACAGTAAAGGCAATGGTCAGGGCGAAAACAACAATAATCAGGGCGAAAACAACAATAGCCAAGGCAACAACAACGATGACAATGGTAAAGGTAACGGTAACGATGGAAAAGGTAACGGTAACGATGGTAATGGTAAGGATGGAAACAATTCTCCTGGCTCAAATAATGGTAACAACGGTAACGATGGAAAAGGTAATGGCAATGGTAACGATAACGGCCAGGGAAACAACAATGACAATGGCAAAGGTAATGGTAACGATGGAAAAGATAAAGGTAATGGTAAGGATGAAAACAATTCTCCTGGCTCAGATAATGGTAATAATGGAAAAGGTAATGGTAATGATAACAACGGAAAGACCCCTCCACCTCCTTACATTCATCCTTCTTCTCCGCCACCACCAACCACTCCCTCATCTCCTCCCCCTCCCCCTTCTCCAAAAACACCGACTCCCTCACCTCCTCCTCCGCCTCCACCATTTACCATTCCCTCCTCTCCTACTCCTCCTCCTCCAGCAACACCTACTCCGTCACCTCCGCCTCCACCATTTAACACTCTCTCATCACCTCCACCACCTCAGATAGTTACACCTACATCTCCTCCTCCACCTTCTCCAACAACGTCACCAACACCATCGCCTCCTCCACCGTCCACGCCGACTCCTCCTTCAACCTCGCCAAAGAAAGCAAAATGTACAAACACCAGTTACCCACTATGTTATGCTGTAGAACACACATGTCCAGGCTCTTGCCCTGGTGGATGTCACGTCGACTGTGTCACTTGCAAACCTATTTGCAGTAAGTATTTGACATGATATATTTGCGTGATTTATGTAATCATAACCTATGTTATACACTTGTACAACTTAATTGAATGATGACTTCAAATCTCTTACGGATTAATTTTGAATGCAGAATGCGACATTCCCGGAGCCGTTTGCCAAGATCCCCGTTTTATTGGGGGCGATGGCATCACGTTCTACTTCCATGGCAAGAAAGACAAGGACTTCTGCGTAGTTTCTGATAATAACCTTCATATCAACGCTCATTTCATAGGAATAACGAATCGACGTATGACAAGAGACTTCACCTGGGTACAATCAATTGGAATCCTCTACGAAAATCACACACTGTCCTTTGGCGCATTGAAAACCCGTGCATGGGATGATTCCACTGACCGTATCTTCCTCACGTTCGACGACAACACCATCTTCCTCCCTTCCAAAAACGGCGAAAAGTGGGAATCAAAATCCACACCAAAGACATCGATAATCCGTATGTCTGATGCAAACAGTGTGCTTATTGAAGTTGAAGGACTCTTTCAGATTAGTGCCACTGTCGTGCCCATCACGGAAGAAGATTCTCGAGTGCACAACTACGGCATTACAAAACAGGATTGCTTCGCTCATCTCGAACTAGGCTTCAAATTCTTCTACTTAAGTGATGAAGTAAATGGAGTTTTAGGCCAGACATACAGAAGTGACTATGTTAGCAGAGTGAAAATGGGAGTGCCAATGCCGGTGATGGGAGGTGCCAGAGAGTTTCCTTCGTCTGGACTTCTCCAGCCCGACTGTTCAGTTTCTCGTTTTCATGCCGGGAAATCATCTTATGCCGATGGCTCTACTATCACGACCGAGTTTCCTGGTTTGAACTGCTCTAGCGGGAAACGAGGAGGCGGGGTTGTCTGCAAGCGATGATTTTCCTTCTGCTATATATACATATATTATGAACTTTAGTAATGATACGGACATAACAACTGTGTCATAAATCAATAAAGAGAAGAAGACATTACCTTCTTGTGTTTTCAAAACTTTTACCTTTCAGTTTTACTTCATGTAGATATATGGCAGTATACAAATGCCTATCTATGTCTCTATGACAAATACAACAAAGAATTATATATTGATGATACTAGCAAATACAACAAATACTTTCTCAAACATTTCAATTACAAGATACATACTGTGACCTTGTACATTAGACGGGAAAATGCATCAGAAGTGAGCAGCAGATACATGAACACATAAACATTAATACGTACATTACATTTAGTATCGTTTACAGATCAAGATCGTCATTCATAGCCAAAACCGTGTTTAATCATCATGAGAGGTTTTAGCTGTCTCCAGAGAATTGAATACACATCATCAAATCAAATGTAATATTGCTAAAACACTAAGACCATATATTCTCCTGCTGAACATTATGATCCACCTTAATTTTGAACCAAGATTTAACATACACACGAGATGAAAACTCGTTCTAAAAGTAGTGTGTTCAAAACCAGAACAATTTTCATCCTTGCCACTCAAAGTTCTGCTTCAAGCTATGTACCCTAGCTACTGAACTGACCCTGTGTGTTATTAGAGGCTTTAACTCAACCCTCAATGGAAGAAAGTTATGGAGGATGAATTTATAGCTTTTTGTGACAACCAAACATGGGAGTCAGTACCTTCCGCGCAGGGTCGGACCTTTTCTCCTGAAGAGGGGCCTAAGGCTGATTGGTCGGTTGACCCCTTTTGGTGGGTTGGTCGTCCGGGACCGTTTGGTTGGTCAAACGATACTGGTTATGATATATAAATATATAATAAAAAATAAAAATACTTTATAAAGCCGATATTTTTTATTTGTGATATAACGGATCTTTTTCAATATCTATATACGCTTCTCTTTACCAATTCAATTACGTGTGTTTTATTGTGATCACAAAGTTGATAACGTCATCATATTCTGACATTAAACATATGATTTTTTTTAATATATGGTCGATAAATTATACTCCCTCCGTTTTTTTAACAGTCACTTTTCGGAATTTGCTTTGCTTTTATTTATCTGTCATTTTACAATACCAATGCACAATTTATTATTTTTTTCCCCATATTTACCCCTCTATTTAATAATAATAAATAAACAAAGTATTTACATCTCCAATAAAAAAAGACATTCTCAATACTAAATATTTCAAAAGTCAATTTGCCTCACTATTGCTCATGCATATATACATTCCCTGTATAATACTCCAATTAACAAGAGAAAATGAATATTTATTGGGTGCGTATATATTTAAAAAGACGAATGACAACTTAGTCATTTTATACTATATTTTAGGCATATTAATTACTTTCTTAATCATGTGATTCTTCCTACGCGATGAGATAAAAAATAGAGGGAGTATGTGTCTGCATTAGTATTATTTGTATTTTTCTAACAAATATGTATTATTGGTATTTTGGAAATATGTTATAATCGCTGGACCTGGACATAAACTATAAGAGTATGTGATGATGTCTAAAAATTCAAGCGAAAATCGGCTTATTATAATTTTTTTCTACAAAACTGCCGAACTAGGGGCAGGGGGTGAAGGGGCCCTTAGGCCTCAGGTGTCCCTGCTTCCGCACCAAATCAAAATTTGGTTAGGAGCAGATGGATTTTCAAGACCAAATACAAGCCAGATGGATCAATACTCAAGTATAAGGGTAGACGGGTAGCTAAAGGGTATGATCAACATAAGAGAATATATCACACTACAATAAGAAAGGTTAACGAGAGGAATCCTTGTAGTTAAATATCCATTTTCTCAATAAAGACTTTTAATGGGGGAATTTGCCCATCGTTGCTTCTTCCGCCACTAAAGGTATATAATGAAAAGAAACAACTCCCCTCATTTATTAGATGACACATTTAATGAGAGTATATTCTTGTCATTAAAATTTAATTTCAAGGACACCATTCTCCTCATTATAAGGTTATTTACTCCTCACTAAATTATGATTCAATGAAAACGCATCCCTCTTTATAAGGTCATTTTTCCCTAGTTAAATCACGAATAAATGAGGATACGTCTCTTCATTATAAGATCATTTGCCTCTTATTAAATAACGAATTAATGACAACACGTCCCCTTATTATTGAGCCATTAGCCCCTCCTAGATTATAATTTAATGACGATATATTCCATCATTATAAGATCATTTTCCCCGGTAAGGGTCATTTTTTATAATAAAAAAATCATCGATCATTTACGTTCTTAACAACTTCTTTTACTGAAAATCACGTGAAGATATAGCAGTAGGAGATTTTCAGGTCTCACTTGGTTCCTAAAGTAAAGATTCCAGAAAGCCAAATTAATGGCTTGTAACCATGATTTTTGGGATCTTGAAGTAAAATATTACACTCTTACTATAAAAATGTTTAAAATACATGCATACATGGTTTCCTATTATCTCAGTCATTATCCATCATAAATATGCCAGTCCAAAATATCACGCACCGTCAATACTTGAATCCAGGACAGGCTCTGAAGATTTCGGGGCCCTAAGCCTTTTTGTCAGAGGGGGGCTTCAATTCTTTGAGTAATGTTCGGGGGCTACAATGACCATTGTGACCGAAACAAGATTAACGCGCTAGAGTTGCCCGATTTCACAACCAATTGAACCTCACTCCCTAATCAATCTAAACAACTCAGTTAATTATAAGAAGTGATCTTAAAACCACTTTTCCCACCCCTTCGCAACATACATTTATAAAAGTGGTGTGTGAGTTCATGAACTAGGTGTACAAGCTAATTCAAGCATTAAGAACAAGTTTTAAGACATGAATTCGTCAATATAACTACCCATTCACAATTTCATTAATTAGAGAGCGATTTCATCAATCTTCACATGATTTGACTATGAGATGTTTAGCTACTCATAATAAAACAAGAAACAACAACTAAAGACAAAATTAAAGCCATAAGAGGAGAAAACTGAGATTGACTACCAAATTAGTAGATAAATCTGAATTACATCAAGCTCCAACACCATCCAATGTCAATTGATGATGAAGAAGACCCACAAAGGATGAAATCCAAAAGTAAAGGAGAAACTTGAGCTAGATTGAGCTAATTCTATCTAATAACTAATGTAGAAGAGAATGTAAGAGTGAAAGAGTGAATTTCAATCTAAAGGTATGAGGGGAGAATTCTAGGTAAAAAAATGAAGTATCAAAAGTCTCAAGAGGTTCACCCAAAATCTGTGCAATCTTTCTATTTATATGTGCCCAAAAATTGTACTTAAAGCTGTCCAATGCGTACACATTGCTGCCTGAATGCGCACGCATTACTCGGTGGCTGTCTGGGAAAATCTGAGTCTGCTGAGATGGATGCGTACGCATAGCTTGGAATGCATACGCATTGAACGTTTTGGCCAAATTCCTTAGCTTGCTGTTACTTCTGGGATGCGTACGCATTATATTCAATGCGTACACATTGTTTCTGATTTTCCTAAGCTGAACATCATGTATCAATGATGCGTACGCATAGCTTGGAAAGCGTACGCATAGAGTTCATTTCTCCAAATCTTTGCATCCTGTACCAAGGATGCGTACGCATAGCTCATAATGCATATGCATAGACTGCATTTCTTCAGCTTTTCCACTTTTCTTCAGCTTTTCTAATCCCCGAACTTCGGTCTTGCCTTTATGAGCTCATTACCTCACCTTCCAGGCTTACGAGCACCTATATCCTGTGTCATGACATCCAAACATATACCGAGCATAATTTCGCAAGATAAATAGGGCTCGAAAGGACTAAAAACATCATCAAATAACAAGGTTTGCCATCTATATGATGGTTTACCTCCACGTGATTGCATTGTGTGTTTTCTCCCTTAACATGGCCTAAAATTGCCCGGAATGAGCCAAAAGTGCCGTAAACGGGGGTTGAAATATGCACCGGAGCAAAGTAAAGTTGACTCTCATCACATTGCATTAAAGAAACCATACATGGTTTTTTTTTTTCTTCTTCTTTTCGTTTCATTGTTATTTCATTAGCTAAACATAATTTAAATGAATTCATGTGTTCATAAAACAAGAAGCAAGTGACCGCTAAGGCAGAGGGCCACATCAAGCAAGCAAAAAAAGGCCGGAAAGGCCATCCCTCAAGCAAAACGCAAACAAAACAATGAAGGGCAGGCGTGCGCCACTTCATTGAAACCCTTTATCCTTCCCATGTTTTAAATAATTTTTCTAAGTACAAAAAAAGAATATAATTGTTGACACACCTCATGTTTTATGTTAGGCTTAGATTCTAGCTGATATTGTATATACTTACTCTGCTTACTTCACCTGAATCAATAGAATGGCAGTAGCATTTTGATTCTTGAGCTGATTTCCTGCTTTTATCCATTAATACATCATTACATATATAGCAAACTAAGAAATAAATATAAGATGCAAGAGTAAAAACTTGTCTGTGCAAGTATCAATAATTCTTTATTGTATTTGTCATAGAGACAGAGATAGGCATTTGTATACTGCCAATGAAACTACAAGAAGTAAAACTAAATATATGGTAAAGTTTTAAAAACACAAGAAGGTAATTTCTCCTTCTCCTTATTGAATGAAATAGTTCTGCCAGTATCATTACTGAAACTTGTAATATATAGAAGAAGGAAAATCATCGCTTGCAGACAACCCCGCCTCCTCGTTTCCCGCTAGAGCAACTCAAACCAGGAAACTCGGTTGTGATGGAAGATCTATCGGCATAAGATGATTTCCGGCATAAAAACGAGAAACTAAACAGTCAGGCTCGAGAAGTCCGCGACGGCGAACTCTCTGGCACCGCCCATCACCGGCATTGGCACTCCCATTTTCACTCGCTAACGTAGTCACTTCATGACGTCTGGCCTAAAACTCCATCTACTTCATCACTTAAATAGAAGAATTTGAATCCTAGTTCAAGATGAGCGAAGCAATCCTCTTTTGTAATGCCATAGTTGTGCACTCGAGAATCTTCTTCGATGATTGGAACGACAATGGCACTAATTTGAAAGAGTCCTTCCACTTCCATAAGCACATCTGTTTGCATCGGACATACGAATTATCGATGTCTTTGGTGTAGATTTTGATTGCCACTTTGCGCCGCTTTTGGAAGGAGGAAGATGGGTTTGTCGTCGAACTTGAGGAAGATACGGTCAACGGCATCATCCCATGTGCGGGTTTTCAATGCTCCAAAGGATAGCTTGTGATTTTGGTAAAGGATACCAATTGATTGTACCCAAGTGAAGTCTCGGGTCATACGTCGATTAGTTATTCCGATGAAATGAGCGTTGATATGGAGGTTGTTATCAGAGACTATGCAGAAGTCCTTGTCTTTCTTGCCGTGGAAGTAGAACGTAATGCCATCGCCCCCAATAAAACGCGGATCTTGGCAAACGGCTCCTGGAATGTCGCACTCTGCATCCAAAATCCATGTGAGATTTGAAATCATCATAAAATTAATTAAGCAGTACAGATGTATAAAATAGATTCTATATGATTACATAAATCACGCAAAGATATCATGTAATATACTTACTGCAGATAGGTTTGCAAGTTACACAGTCGACGTGACATCCACCAGGGCAAGAGCTAGGACAAGTGTGTTCTACAGCATAACATAGCGGGTAACTGATGTTTGTACATTTTGTTTTCTTTGGCAATGTTGGAGGAGGAGTCGGTGTGGACGGTGGAGGAGATGATTGTGGTGTCTGAGTAGGTGGAGGAGGTGATGAGGGAGTGGTTGTTGGTGGCGGAGAAGAAGGATGAATGTAAGGAGGTGGAGGGGCCTTTCCATTGTTATCATTACCATTACCTTTTCCGTTGCCATTGTTGTTTCCATTGTTATCATTACCATTACCATTACCTTTTCCATTGTTACCATTGTCTGAGCCGGGAGAATTGTTTCCATCGTTACCATTACCATTACCTTTTCCATTGTTACCATTGTTGTTTCCGTTGTTATCATTACCATTACCTTTTCCATTGTTACCATTGTCTGAGCCGGGAGAATTGTTTCCATCGTTACCATTACCATTACTTTTTCCATTGTTACCATTACCTTTACCGTTGTCATTGTTGTTTCCTTGGCCGTTATCGTTACCATTGCCATTACCTTTTCCATTGTTAACATTGCCGTTACCACTGTTGTTGTTGTTTCCTTGTCCGTTGTTTCCGCTACCATTATCGTTGTTGTTGTTGCCTTGGCTATTGTTGTTTTCGCCTTGACCATTACCTTTACTGTCTTGAGCATTAGCAGTAATCACCATTAGCACCAAGGCTAAAACCACGACATATCGAATCCGTAGTTGGGCCATCTTTTTTATTTCTTTCAATTCAGTACAGGAGATGAAGAAGATGTATTTTGAGCTCTTTGCAAGTTCCATTTTATAGGGGCCCAGAAATATTGCCTGAAAGCATCTGCATCTGCATGTGCACGTGTTAAGTGTTGACTAAAATAAAGTGTATTATGAATAGCGTGCGCTGATCTTCCTTAAAAATTTCATCTTTTTTTGTGGGACTTTTTCAAGTCCAAGTCTCCACCATGTGTTGTCAGTAGTACCCAGCCGGCCTTCTGTTTGCTTTGCAACTGAATAAGAAAAAAAAATGTTGCTTGCTTTTGGAATTGACTTGCAACTTTAATTTTCTTGGCAGCACAACCCCAGGTCCTGACAAAGACTACTTGAGCCATAATATATGGATCCGATAACTATTTATACCTATCATCATTGCTTGGCCTAAAACCCAAGTTAATTAACAATTTCATTATGTCTCACCCTTATACCAAGTTGATGTTTCTCCCACATTCACAAAGTGTGAGGTATTACAACAATATCAAGAGATGAATCGTAAGGAACTAATGTCCACATGTCATTCTGAACTAGAGCATCGAATTCTACTGAACATGGCTTGACACAAGTGAGAGCTTTGTAAAGCTTGTCAAACGAAGACTTGGTTGAAGATCAGAGAACTAAGAATCTAACTGAGGATTATAAGATTTGAGAAGCTTTTAGAGGTTTGGTGATATTATTGAGAGAGCGAGTAACCATAGGATGAGAAGGCAATATCAGTTAGCCATAACCATAGGTGCCGGTAAAGATAGAGAAGGGTCGGGATGGGATGAGACTTAAAAGTAGATATAGATGGAGACGTGGTTGAAGAGGTAGACGGAAAAACTGAGGAAGTAGACGAAGGTAGAAAAGCAGGGACGAGGCGAGTTGGAACTTGAGGCATAGCAGAAGACAGCCAATCATTCATTGATGGTTTGGGTGCTGAATCAGTTGGACGAGAAGAAAAAGGGAAAACATCTTCAACAAATCGCAACATAGCCTCAACACCAACCACAACCATACTTGGGTAATTAATGTCATGTTTGTGATTCAAGATTAGAGAATAATAATGGAAATTATTATTGTAAATTATCTACTAATATATTCGCTTTTATCTTTGGATAGCTATCCTTGTTTAGTTTGATTTGATTTGATTTGACCGGTTTCTAGAACCTACCGTTTTCGGAAGTGATTCTATCAAGTGAAATATCATTCATTTTAGTATTTCTTTATCATAGTATCAGAGCTTTAGAATTTCCGAGTTTCTCTTTCTTTCCTTCTTCGATCCAAATTAGCTCTTCTTCTTCCTCTTTTCTTTCTTCATCTCCCATTTATCTTCTCTTTACAATTTTTATTATTATTCTTTAATACACGTAATCCTCTCTTGCAATTTTGATTGTTTGATAGCCAGGCCGGAACCAATTTAACATAAAATAAGAAAGTCGCGATTGGAGACATTTGATTCTGGATTATTAATCATCTTTTATAGTTTAGACAAGAGCTATTACGTGAATTGACTTGATTTCTATTGTGAAAACTCTTTAATAAAAATTTACATTTGTAACCAATCAAAACAAAACACATGGAATTAAACATACTATCAACAAACATATATACGAAGTAAGACCACACTAATTACACTAAAACCATATAACATGTTTTGATTTGATGGTTACAAGTGGAACTCATCTTTAAAAGTCTCTGCAGTAAAAAAAGATCACATCTATTTGGTGGCTTCTACAAAAAAATTGACCCTTGTCCCTACCACCCTCCGCCCTAGTCAATCTAGATAATGCGCTACGGGATTGTAGGGCAAGTATTAACGTCTTTCAAAAGATTGGCAAGTCTGTAAGAAGGGATTTATCAAAATCCTTTTCTTTTAGCTATGTGCGTGGATATCTTGTCACTAAACCTATTTCCTAAAGCCGCCCTACCGCCAACATCATTCCTTAAAAGACCAGTTTCAATCGATTATTCGATTCGAAAAGAAAGTTATAGAGTTAGTACTTGACAAGGAGCTGAAAGAACTCAAATGTAACGCCCCCAGACCCCGGGCCTGGTAGCGCTAAATGAGTCATTCTCTTATTTTACCAATGTGGGACTTTACATTCTCCCCCCCTTATAAGGGATTGGCGTCCTCGCCAGGACGGCCGAGACTGTTCCCGGAACGTCCCTACTAGAGGTAACTAGAGGCATCCTTACACCGTCTTCTTGTACGGTACAGCGCATAGTTCCGTCTGATAGTCGGCTCGATACTATTCTCAGAACGCCCTGCACTCGGGCCAGTAGCGCTTAAATGAGTCATAAATGTCCGGTCAATCGCTTAGACCGTCGTCCTCGCTTGGTCTAAAAGGGCTAACCCGAGTTGACAAGACCTTTATGTCTCACACTTATATGAGGGTGAGTATTCTCTTATTTTACCGATGTGAGACTTCACATCAAATCTCTCCGTAGGTAATAAGTATAACCATAAGTGCAATGGAATAAGTTTTGATTGAGTTAATGATCAGTGGCTTGCTTGTCCCTTTTTTTTTAAACTTAATTGGCTGCTACAATTGCTCTATTAATGGTTAAGAATGTAAAAACAAGCTATATCTTATAGTTAGATAATTACCAACTGTTTAACGTACGTGTAAATGTTCGTTAGGAACCATACTTGTACATATTATTTATCTTCTCATTAATGTCGCAAATTTTATGGTGGTCCTGAACCAATCAGATGTAAATGTTTTTTTGTTAGTCCCACATGTTTAGAGAAAAAAAACACCAAATCAAAAAATTGTGAGTGGTGAAGAGGTGATGACATGCATGATGGTCCTTTAGTTGGTCATGTACCACCATAAAATCACTATCGAAAACTATCTTTTTCACTTTTTCATCTAAATTTGTTAGTGATTGGGGATTGTAAAAAAGAGATGGTATACATGTAAAAAGAAGCATAAGTGACATGTGTGTCTATAGATAATTTGAATAAAATTTCAATTTATGTCATCAAAAAGAGATGGTACACATGATCCAAAAATATACAGAAGCAATAACAAATTTAAAATAGAGTATCTGCTGTATCACTGTATGTCTGTATGTATCGATTACCAGCACCAAATAAATAGCCCTTGATATATATATATATATATATATATATATATATATATATATATATATATATATATATATATATAGAAGCACTCCTTTGTTTTTATTTTCAGCATTTTAGGAGCTCCATGTTTACTATATCAAAAACAAAGACATAGGACATATAAGAAAATAATCATGAAACAAAAACATTTAAAATAAAAATAAAAATGTCACACGTATTTTCCTCATCCAAACAAGAAACTTACTTTTGGAAAGAATACACCTTGTGGGAGAACCCTCAAGACCCTCAACATTAAGGGGTAAGCAGTTGATCATGTACCACCCTGGGGTTATCTTCCTGAGATCTAGGCACTCGACCGGAACGATCTTGTCCTGCATATCAAGTAAATAATTAAATGACCCGAATTAATATAGTAACAATTGTATAATTTCGATATATATTCTCCTCAAATTCATCGTATAAACGTGTGGTGTTATAATCACCTTGGGGTCTAGGAGGGCTTTATGTGTTAGGTAGACATTTTTCGCGTGCGGCAGCAGACAAGTAGTCAGCCCCTGTAGTTCAAACATATGATCCAGAGTATTGTAAAGGATTGAGTTTATTAGGGTTTGATATTTAACATAATAGTATTATTGCATAAATTTGAGTTGTTAATTATAAGGAAAAAATTTGTTAATATTTTCTTACCAACAAGCTTGATGTCTGTGTTCTGAACCAACCATTGTGCCCCATCTAAGGTAAACCCTGTATAGTTGGACATGAACTCACCTTTGCCCAAAATGTCCCTGCATACATATATACATCAATAGCTTTACTTCACATCCCTTAACCAACCAAAACATGCAGCTATATAAGCTTGGTATTGAAAAATAAGTGGAAAAGACACTTTGTCCCCTTGTGATCGATTTCGCGTATATATGTAGCGTTTAACCGCTTGTGGTTTTTGTTGTATTGTTTGGTGCAAACCCTACGTGATAAGTTATATTAAAAGATAATATTTCGATAATATATTCAAAGAAAAATGGCATTTTGCCCTCTTGTGGTTTTGTCATACGTATTAAAGAGCCATGCAAAGATATTTAAAATAACAGCAAAACAGCAAGTTATGCATTCAAATTAACAGCAAACCAGCAGTCATAATATTGGCTCGAATTATTTTGAATTATGATCAAGGAGAGATAAGGTGGATATTGGAGAGATAAGGAAAGAGTTTTTCGATCATGTTTAAACCGAGTCCTTGGTGTTCAAGAGTTTGAAAGCCACACAATCTCTTATATAGGTGATAAGATAGTTTGTTATGTTTAAATTCAAAAAGATTATCCTGTTTATTGCAGTCATTTTCGAAATGTACGGCTTATGACCATAGTTGCTATAAATACTAAGCATTGTAAGCCTCTTAAGTATCAAGAAAAAGCAATAAGAAAAATTCAGTTCAACATTATTTTCTTCAGTTTTTCCACATGGTAGCAGAGCCGATTGGTGTTTGATCACCACATAATCCATATCTTACATCATGTCTGTTACATCCATCAATGTCAACAATATCATATCTCTCAAACTTTCATGAAGAAATTACCCCTTATGGCGTGAACAAGCCCTAGCATTTGCAGATATTGAGGATATTATTAAGGATGAATAATTATATTTTATTTTACGTTATTATTTTCCGTAACTTACTCCCAAGATGTGTTGTACTATATAAACATCTTGTACTCCATTGATTTGGTAATGAGAAATATCAATTATATTTGTCAATATGGTATCAGAGCTAGGCGTTGATCTCGTCCATCCCTCCTTCTTCTCCACCACTAAACCCTAACTCAAAAAAAAAAAAAAAACCAGAAACAGCCGCAGCAATGGCGGAAGATTCAGCCATCACAGAAACGTCGGCCACCACCTCTCTGGCCAAATCCTCCCTTCCCTCCTTCCATCCCTCTCCCAAATTCATATCATCAAGCTAAATCGTCAAAACTTTCATCTATGGCGTGCTCAAATCCTCCCCTATCTGCGCGGCCAAGGCGTATTTGGCTATGTTAATGGCACGATTAAAGACCGGGCGGCCACCATGGTTAATGAAAAAGGCACCACAGTCCCTAATCCGGCCTATGATGCTTGGCTGCAACAAGACATTCTGATTCTAAGCACCATCACCTCTTCTCTCTCTGAGGATGTTCTGATGCAAGTCTATCACGCTACCACCTCTGCTGAAATTTGGACAGCCATCGAAACATGCTTTGCTTCCCAATCCCGGGCCAAACTCATGCAAATTCGCACTCAATTGGCCTCCACACGCAAAGGTACAATGACCGTTACTGAATATTATGTCGCTGTTAAACGCTTAACTGATGAATTGGCCATGGCTGGGCATCCTTTGTCCACTGATGATATTGTTGCGTACTTAATCGCTGGTCTTGGTCCTGAATATGAAGCCCTTGTTACCTTGCTCTCTGCTCGTGACTCTGTATCCATGGAAGAAGCATACTCCTTGCTCCTATCGGCTGAATCCCGCCTCCAGAATCATGCCCCCACTCCACCGGCGGTTAACTCTTCTTCTCCGCCAACCCACAAAGCTAACCTTCATTCTGGGCCTCTCAAAACTCTGGTCGTGGTCGTGGTTATGGCTCCTCTGGACAAAATCGTGGCCGGGGGCGATCGGGCTCTTCTCGTGGACGTGGCTCAGGCCGTAATTCCGGTCCTCCGGTCACATGCCAAATATGCTCTCGTCAGGGCCATGCTGCTAATGCTTGCTACTATCGATTTGATGATGACTCGACTATTCCACCTCCCCGCCAATCTCCTCGGCAACAGCCATATCCGGCCCAAGCCTATCAAGCTCAACACCAGCCTGCCCCTCCACCGCCGCATGAGTGGATTCCCGACACCGGGGCCACCCATCATATGACCAACAACTTCCGAAACCTAAACTTGCAGTCCGAGCCTTATGATGGTCCTGATCGTATCAACATCGGCGATGGTGGCACAGTTTTCCTATTTCCCATATTGGTTCTTCCCGCATTGGCTCTTCTTACTTACTTTCAAATATTCTAGTTTCCCGTCCCTTCATACTAATTTACTTTCTCAGACAAACGGTTTGCTTCAGATAATTCAGTCTATTTTGAGTTTCATGATACTTATTTTCTTGTGAAGGACTACTCGGGCCACGTCCATCATAGGGGTTTCCTAAAGGATGGCCTTTACCACTTTTCCAGTCTATTCAACCGCCCCGTTGCTCGTGCTTTTCTCTCAACCCGTGAGTCTCCAAACTTTGGCATCGGCGCCGGCAGTCACTGCTCTCACCAAGCCCTCTCCCAAGTTTTGCGTATTTTAAATATTACTGTGTCCAATAAAGCACCAGCCACTGTTTGTGCTGCGTGCCAGTTAGCTAAAAGTCATCGTCATCCCCTTCCCGTTTCGAATTTTACCTCTACTGCACCTTTAGACTTGCTTTATTCTGATGTTTGGGGTCTGTGTTTTGAACCTTCAATTTATGGTAATCGTTATTACATAAGTTTTGTGGATGATTTTTCTAAATTTATTTGGCTTTATCCCATTCGTGTGAAATCCGATGTTGAGACCGTTTTTCTTAATTTTTGCAACCTTGTTGAACGCCAGTTTAACCGTAAAATTAAAGCTATGCAAACCGATTGGGGTGGTGAGTTTCAACGTCTTTCTCGTCACTTCACCACTTTAGGCATAGATCATCGTGTCTCATGTCCTCATACCCACGAGCAAATGGGGGCTGTTGAGCGTCGTCATCGCCATATTGTTGAAACCGGACTATCTCTCCTTGCGCAATCTAATCTTCCTCTACCTTATTGGGAAGATGCATTCACCTCCGCTGTTTATGTCATTAATCGCCTTCCCACTCGCCTGCTCCGTAATAAGTCTCCTTACGAAACGCTTTTTAATCAGTCTCCTGATTACCACTTCTTTCGTGTCTTCGGTTGTGCTTGTTGGCCTTACCTTCGGCCCTATAACCACCATAAAATGAACTTCCGGTCTAAAACTTGTATTTTCCTAGGCTACAGTCCGTCTCATCATGGCTATAAGTGCCTAGATCTTCAAACTGGCAAAGTATATATCTCTCGCCATGTTGTCTTCGACGAGACCACTTTCCCTTACACCTCGTCTGTCTCTCCCCTCACGCCTCAGTCTATCACGGTTCCTCTTCCGACAAATATTGTAGCTCCTCCCTCAATTTCCGTTCCGAATATATCTGAAGCAACACCGCTGTCCCCTTCACAATCTACGGCCCTCCCTGCAGACTCTCCTACTTCTTCCACATCCACTCCCTCTTCTCATGAGTCCTCACCTTCACCCACCGAGCCCTCTCCCTCGGGTCCACCTCCGCCCACTCGAACTATGGTAACTCGTTCCCAAACGCATAACCTGAAACCCAAATCCCTCCACCCTGATTTTGTCCGTTATCCCTTACCAAAGGCTCTTCTCTCTTCGGCCACTCCCTCTAAACCCACCTCTTACACCGAAGCCAACCAACAACAGGTTTGGCGTGATGCTATGCGTGATGAGATCAACGCGTTAGTTCAAAATGATACATGGGAACTTGTCCCTTACTCTCCTGGGATGAATGTTATTGGCAATAAGTGGGTCTACCGTATTAAACAGCATGCAGATGGTCGTATTGAGCGCTACAAGGCTCGTCTTGTGGCCAAAGGCTTTCATCAGTGAGGTGTTGACTTCACGACACCTTCATCCTGTGGTCGCTTCTACTACTGATTCGTCATTTTATTATCTTTGGCTACTACTAACAATTGGGTTCTTAAGCAGGTGGATATCCAAAACGCTTTTCTTCATGGTTTTTTGTCTGACAGGGTTTTTATGCAACAGCCTCAAGGTTTTCAGCATCCAGATTATCCGAATCATGTATGTCGTCTCAAACGCAGTCTTTATGGTCTTCGCCAGGCCCCTCGGGCTTGGTACTCTCGGTTCACTTCTGCCCTTACTACATACGGATTTATTGCTTCCAAAGCGGACACTTCTCTTTATATCTATCGTCATGGGTCTATCTCTGTCTATGTGCTCATTTATGTTGATGATGTAATCATCACTGGTTCCTCCTCCGCCGCGGTCGATCATGTCATTCGGCATTTGGGCTCTCAGTTTCCTGTCAAAGATCTTGGATCGCTCTCTTACTTCCTTGGTATTGAGGTTTTGCGCTCCTCTGATGGTATCTATCTTACACAACGTAAATACATTCTTGACTTCTTCAGCGCTCGGCATGGACAAGGCCAAGCCTTGCGTTTCTCCTATGGTCGCTAAGTGTAAATTAACCGGGATGATGGTCCTCCTGTTGTCGATCCGTCCTATATACAGACCATCGTCGGTGGCCTGCAATACTTACAGTTTACTCGTCCCGACATTGCGTTCGCGATCCACAAAGTCAGCAAATTCATGCACTCCCCCACTGAATCTCATTGGGCTGCGGTGAAACGCATTCTTCGGTACCTCAAACACACCATTTTTGAGGGTATCTTTATTTATAGTTCTTCCGCTTTGACTCTACATGCTTACTCCGACGCTGATTGGGCCTCTGACTCTGACGATCGACGTTCTGTAGGGGGCTATGTGTGTTCCTAGGTACGAATCTTGTTAGTTGGCGCTGCAAGCAACAACTTACAGTGGCAAAAAGTAGCACCGAGGCTGAGTACAAATCACTTTCCAATGCGGCCGCAGAGCTCCAATGGTTGCTACAGCTATTACGCGAAATGCGGTGCCCTCTGTCCACTGCTCCCACTCTCTGGTGTGACAACATTGGTGCTACCTATCTTGCAGCTAATCCTGTCTTCCATGCCCGCACTAAACACATTGAGTTGGATTTTCATCATGTTCGTGAATTGGTCGCCTCCAAGCTCATTCAAGTTACCTTCGTCTGTTCCAAGGATCAACTCGCTGATGTGCTCACTAAGCCCATTGGCACACCTCGTTTCAATGTACTCAAGGCCAATCTCCACGTCCTCCCTCTTCCCGTGGGATTGCGGGGGCGTATTGAGGATATTATTAAGGATGAATAATTATATTTTATTTTACGTTATTATTTTCCGTAACTTACTCCCCAAGATGTGTTGTACTATATAAACATCTTGTACTCCATTGATTTGGTAATGAGAAATATCAATTATATTTGTCAATAGCAGATAGCCAAGATGTCCTAGGACACCTAACTGGGGATGATACTGTCCCAAATCAGACACAAATCAGCACAGATGCTACTGCTGCACCAACTACAAATCCAGAATATACTAAATGGAAGAAGGCAGACAGGCTATTAAGAGCATGGTTGATCGGATCATTAACAGAAGAATCATTAAGCTTGGTGATGGATTGGACTCTGCAAAAGCTGTGTGGGATGCCCTCAAATGTGCCTATGCACAAGAGTCCCAAGAGTGAGAGTTTAATTTGAAGCAACAAGTAACCTACATGAGGAAAGATGAGTCTAAATCTATCAATGATCATGTCCAATACTTTAAGGGCCTGTGTGATAGCTTGGCTGCCATTGGAAAGACAATACCAGATGCTGAGAAGGTCTACTTCCTGTTAACCAGTTTAGGTCCCCAATATGAGACCTTCACAACAACCATGCTCATGCACAAGCCAACCTATGAAGAACTAGTAGGTCATCTACGGAACTTGGATCAGAGAAGGTCATGGTTTGCTGCAAAAGACTCAGACATCTCCCATCTAGCATTCTATGGACAAAGGCCACAACAAAGGAGTGATTCACAACCAAGGTTCAACTCTGTAGGTAGAGGGTTTCAGGCACAGCAATCAAGAGGGGCATCAGGACCATCAGATCAGACTAAGAAAGTGTTCAGAAGGATGTCCAGAGCAGAAAGAGATCAATACAAGGCTGAAACATGTGACTTCTGTGGAGTTCAAGGGCATATCTCCAAAATCTGTTGGTGGAACAATAAGGCAAAAGAGGAGATTCTTCCCCAAGCATTGTCAGCCTTGACATTGGACAATACTGATTCTGATTAATCGAGTGGTGATGGACACAGGTGCCACCAACCACATGACAGGTAATTGTAACCTTTTGCACAACTTACACACATATTCAGGTTCCCCTTATGTAATTGTTGGAAATGGAACTGCACTTCCCATACAGGGCATTGAAGATATTCATGTCACCTATAAAAATGAAATTTTAGTCATTACAGATGTTTTGTTGGTGCCTAATATGACCAAAAACCTAATTTCTGTTAGGCAACTTACAAAACAATATGATGCACATTGTTTATTCACTAATGCTGGTTTTATTCTTAAGGAAAACAAAACAGATCAGATCTTCCTAAAGGGAGGATGTAGAGGGGACCTATATGCTCTTCCAAGTGACCACCATGCCCTTGCAAGATACAAGATTTAAGTCATGCACCATCAAGTCCGGCACCGTAGATTAGGCCATATTCGATTTCCCACGATTCATGCTTTAAAAAATAAAGGATTCATTGATTGTTTAGGCACAAATAAGCAGGAGCATTTATGTGAAAGTTGTCAGTTAGGCAAACTTTCAAAGCTCCATTTTTCTCATTTTGAACATGTTTCTTCCAGTATTTTTGAATTGATCCATTGTGATCTTTGGGGCCCTGCCCCTGTTGAATCCATAGGCAAATTTCATTATTATGCTAGCTTTGTTGATGACTTCTCCAAGTATGTTTGGCTTGTTCCTTTAAAGCACAAATCAGATTTCTTCACTGTTTTTATTCACTTTGAAAAATATGCTCAAACTCAGTTTAATAAATCTATAAAACAGTTTCACTCAGATGGAGAGGGAGAATTTGTTAACACTCCCCTCACAAACCACCTATTAAAACAAGGCATCACACACTTAATCACTTGCCCTCACACACCTCAACAGAATGGCACTGTTGAAAGGCACAGAACCATCAGGGAATTGGGACTAACCATGCTTTTTCATATCAGAACTCCTTTATTTTTGTGGGTTGAAGCCTTTTCCACAGCTGTATATATTCTTAATAGAGTTCCATCTCTCACCAATAAAACTGACTCCCCATACTACCTGCTGCATAACAAACATCCTGACTATACAAACCTCAGAATTTTTGGTTCCAAGTGTTACCCTTATACTTGGGATTTCAAGAAACATAAGTTTGATCCCAAAACACTACCATGTGTCTTTGTAGGTTATAGCAACCAACATAAAGGATATAAGTGCTTTCATCCACCTTCCAGAAAATTTTACATTTCCAGACATGTCACTTTTGATGAACCCTTATTTCCCTATAAACCCATGAATACAGTTAACAGGCCTTATGTTCTTACCATATTTGATTCTTGGCTTCCCTCCACAACTCAACAACCTTCAACTGTCATCTCCCTCACTTCCAATACAGAGGAATCTAGCCTGTCCAATATACCAGATGTCATAATTGAACAACCCATAGACCTATAAGATGAAGCCACATCCCTTACTATCACTACAGACTACACTGATCATTCCCAACTATCCTCCCCATCTCCACCATCCACTCCAGATGATTTCCCTACTTCATCAGCCTCCAACACTCCAGATGACCAAATCCCTGATGTCCAGTTTATGTCCCCCACAGCTACCTCCAAAATTCAACTAATGCCCCATCATCTCCACATCTCTCTACAAGAGCTACTAGGGCACAACATGGCATCTTTAGGCCAAACCCTAAATATGCCCTAACTGCCTCTTATACCACCATCCCAACAGAACCAAAAACAGTCAAAAGTGCCCTAAAACATGAAGGATGGAAAGTAGCAATGCAAGATGAACTGCAGGCCCTCTCAGACAATCAGACATGGCACCTGGTCCCTAGGACTCCAAATATGCATGTTATAGGCTCCAAATGGGTATTTAAGGCCAAACTCAAAGCTGATGGTACTCTAGAAAGACTAAAGGCAAGATTAGTTGCCAAAGGATATGCCCAAGTAGATGGTCTGGATTATGTAGAAACATACTCCATGTAGTCAAACCTAGCACCATTAGGATCATCCTTTCCATTGCTCTATCCAGACAATGGCCTGTAAGACAGTTGGATGTTAAAAATGCTTTCTTACATGGCAACATTTCTGAAACTCTATATATGGAACAACCTCCAGGTATGTGTGATCCTAAACTCCCTCAACATGTCTGCAAGCTAAGCAAAGCACTTTATGGGTTAAAACAAGCCCCAAGGGCTTGGTTTGACAGATTTAGTACTTTCTTACTTTCATATGGTTTTCACTGCAGCTTATCTGATCCTTCTTTATTTTATTATCATGCTAATCAGAGCACCCTAGTGCTCCTCTTGTATGTGGATGATATGCTTGTTACATGTTCAAATTCTCATTTATTGAGTTCATTCATGAAAGTACTCCATACAGAGTTTGCCATGAAGGATCTTGGCACTATACATCATTTCTTGGGGGTCCAGATCCAACAGACATCACAAGGCATGCATTTACATCAATCCCACTATGCTACAACAATCATTCAAAGGGCAGCCATGCAAGATTGCAAACCAGCAAACACTCCAATGGCTACAAAGCCTCTAATTCCCCTCAGCTCACCTCCTGCAGATGCCACATTTTACAGAAGTATCATTGGTGCCCTCCAGTATCTGACTTTCACCAGGCCAGACATCACATTTGCAGTTAATTATCTGTCCCAATTCATGCAAGCTCCCAATCAGTTCCATATGCAACAGGTTCAAAGACTCCTCAGATATGTCAAGTCTACTTTGCAACTAGGCATTTCTCTCAAGGCCACATCACACCTCAATCTCTATGCATTCTCATATGCTGATTGGGCAGGCTGTCCAACAACCAGGAGATCAGTTACATGGTACTGTACTTTCCTAGGTCCCAACCTCATCTCCTGGTGTGCCAAGAAACAACCAACAGTCTCCAGGTCAAGCACAGAAGCAGAATACAGAGCCATGACACATACAACAGCTGAACTCACTTGGATCACTTATATCTTAAAAGAACTTCATGTTACTCTGCCCCAAGTTCCTACATTGATCTGTGACAACCTAAGCTCCCTATACATAACTATCAATCCTGTATTTCATGCAAGAAGCAAGCATATTGAACTAGACTATCACTATGTGAGAGAGCAAGTGGCTAGAAAGCTTTTGATCACCAAACATGTCTCAGCTAAAGACCAGTTGGCTGACATTTTCATAAAGTCACTGCCTAAGTATGTGTTTCAACAACTCAGAGACAAACTCGGACTGCTCCCAAGTCCCAGCCTCGTTTGAGGGGGAGTATTAAAGAGCCATGCAAAGATATTTGAAATAACAGCAAAACAACAAGTTATGCATTCAAATTAATAAAGAAACCAAAGAATAATCATAATATTGGCTCGAATTATTTTGAATTATGATCAAGGAGAGATAAGGTGGATATTGGAGAGATAAGGAAAGAGTTTTTTGATCATGTTTAAACCGAGTCCTTGGTGTTCAAGAGTTTGAAAGCCACCCAATCTCTTATATAGTGATAAGATAGTTTGTTATGTTTACATTCAAAAAGATTATCTGTTTATTGCAGTCATTTTCGAAATGTACGGCTTAGGACCATAGTTGCTATAAATACTAAGCATTGTAAGCCTCTTAAGTATCAAGAAAAAGCAATAAGAAAAATTCAGTTCAACATTATTTTCTTCAGTTTTTCCACAATACGAAACATTTTCATTTAATTACCCTCTTAAACTATTTTTTTTTAAAAATGTTTTAGTGTTTTACCTCCTTATGTCTTTCTATAAACCCTAATTTAAAAATAAAAAAATAAAACTAGAAATTGTGTGTTGGTTTGCTGCAGGTACAGAGGCATACCATACAATAAAAACCCCTAAACGCTTTATATGTCAAACTAAAACGAGGCAAAATGTATATAATACTTAAGTGTATTTGTTCGCTTGAGAGAAAATATAAAATCATGCCCCTGTATGGACTTGTATTTTTTTTTTCAGGTATGGTCAGACCTGATATTCTTTTTTGAAGTCCTCGTGTAAATTACTACGGGCTAAGAGGACCCATGGAAATTTCACGGGGGCTCGAGAACAAGGCTGAGAAAATGCAAACCAAGAAATTTCCACGGCTAAGTTTCATTCTAAGAAATTTACACACACTAACATGAATTTAGTGTTTTGCATTTTCTACAACACTTATTTTGAGCCCGTGGAAATTTTAACTGGTTCCTCCCCACCCGTAGAAATTTTAGTGTTCCGCATTTTCTACGACCCTTGTTTTGAGCTGTGAAAATTTCAACAGTTTCCTCCTGTTAGCAAGCAACTGAGTTTGTGACTTAAACTATAAAACTGGTGAAACAAATCTGAAAGTCAGTTGAGAATGATGGTCAACTGAATAAGTTTACTCAGTTCTGTGAAAGTCGGTTTTGTGAAAAAAAACTGATTTTCTTCTGAAAGTGAGTTTTATGAGTTTACTGAGTTCTACGTCTGAGTTGGTTACAAATCAGAGAAAGTCAGCTTGAAGCTGAGTTTTGTCTAGTGGGATCAGCTGGAGCTGGGACCACATCTAAGGCATTTATGACAATCCGACAGAGATCCTATGGCGGCTAGGGTTTAGGGATTTGTGTCTATAAATACCATCCTTTGTAATCAATGGTGTGTGTGTTTTTCAAGAGCGTGAAAAACTTTGTAACTTTTGTGCATAATAAAATATCTCCTTTTCTGCCCGTGGATTAGTCAGCACAATGCCGGATACCACGTTAAATCATTGTGTTCTCTTTGTCTCTGTGTTTTATCAATTTCCGCCATATTTATTGTTAGATTGCATCCGATTTTGATGACGGCCAAATTGTGCCCGTTATTCTATGATCTTTATCCCCAATTCTAGTTTGAAAAAGCATTAATGTAGGGATAATAAGTCGTAACATGCCTAATTTACGTATACCCCGAGTTACGATTCGTTATTCTGCATTTCGATTATTTATTGCATTATTTGGTATTAGAAACCATGTTTTTATATGATAAATACAGTGAGCATATTGGACGGACTACGGAGAAGGAATTAAAGATCCAGGACAATGCAGAGCCCAGCAGAAGATAGAAGACAGAGCCCAAAAGAAGTGAAGGCTCGGTCGACCGAGCCCAGCCCTTCGGTCGACCGAGTGGACTTAAAGCCCAGCACAGTCCAGCGTATTAATTATGTCGGTTAGGGTTTAGGGAATCCGATCCTTAGTCGGTTTCAAAGTCGGTTTCGAGCTCTATATAAACACATTGTCATTAGTATTATTCATTCATTCAAACATTGATTAAATCATTGATAAAAGAGAACTACACATCGAGGGTTTTTCAGCAGGTTAGGGCTGCAACAATGTAAGCCCTAAATCTTTATGCATTATTTCCGAGTAATTAATTCTTCCAAATATGTTCTTATCGTTTGAATTAATTAAACATAGCTAGATGATGTGATTCTCGGCTATGACGTTAGGAGGTGGTGACACCTTGTCTCTGAGGATCCCATGACCTACGTCATAATCTAGATTTATTCATGACTCTATGTGATTTAATTACTGTGTATCTATGATAGTTTATATAAGTGATGTGCAATTCTTTGTTTTATACATTACGTATGAGGAAGCGGCCGAGAAGTTGGTTCTAGGATGTAATTAGGGTCGAGTTCGTCCGGTGACGAGCAGGCGTTCGATCGACCGAGCCTCTGCACTCGGTCGACCGAGCCCTAGTTTCGTCAGTTCAATCTGCCACGTCTTTATGGTGGGTCTAACCAGTTGAATTTACTTTCTCAGTAGGTATGGCTACGGCTACGTCGCTCGTCAGTTTTTCATTAGCGTATTATTAGGAAATACCAATATAAGACGTCTAGTTCGGCTCACGAACGATCTTTCGGGACTTTCAGCAAGATCTAGATTAGTTTTATATTAGGGAATTGTTGACACCTAGTCATACGTGAATCGTAGATTAACAAGAGACTTACCGAGTAATTGTTAATAGGACGAGGGCTTGAGCGATCGTTTAGGAAATACGCTAACCATAGGAATGTTGCCTAAGTGAGGTGTCACGGTTAATATCGGCATCCTTAGAATAAGGGCGTGTGAGTTATATGAGATGGATACCCAAAAGGTGAAGTCACGTAACAATACCCACGGTGATCTAGTAACCTAACCGGTGCTAAGTCAAGTTAAGGGGATGACTCCGTAGCCAATTAAATATGAATACGACCAGAGTGATGATTAATGATGTAGGTTATCTTATATAAGTTGTCTTGGTCCAAGCGATAACGTTGATAATTGGAAGGTTAATTACGTGTGTATCTTTTAGGTTTGAGTTTGTTTATTTTATTTTGCCTTTTATGTTGGTCTTAGACCGTTGTTCAATAACGAATTATGTGAGTTAATTATTTAAACCTAGGGTCCACATTTTGATTCCACGAGGATCGACCTTGATTCACCATCGCTATGCTATGATGTACCTAGTGCTATTGCTAGAATTTGGTGGTCAAGTAAAATAAATTTATAACTTTGATCGGACCGCAATCAAGTTTTTGGCGCCGTTGCCGGGAATCAATGGCTCAATGATTGTTTAAATAATTATTTTTATCTACGCCCGTTTTATTATTTTTGTTGCATTATTTATTTTTTTATGGCGAATTATCTGTACTTGTATCTTTGTTAAAGGATTAAAGCGAGGAATGAGGAAGATATTCGTTCGATCGACCGAGCGTATTCACTCGATCGACCGAGCCTCTTCGAGTTTTGATTCTATATACAGTGTTGTTTCCCCAGTGTTCTGTTTCCCCCTGTTTGTAGGTTGTAAGTTTGACAACAGTGATATGAGCAATCATCTTGTTTGTCAATTACTAATTGTTTATTGTTTTTCAAATATTGCGAGATAATTGAAGTAAATCACTCGACTTAAAGCGCGCCAAGATCAGCAAAATGTCATCAACCGATTTTCTTGAAGCGAAGAAGAAGTTAAGGTTTTCTGAACCAAAACTACACCTAAAAAGCCGTTAACACCAAAGCTCATGGAAAGGATAGAAAAGATGAAAGCGAAAATCCGAGGCGAGGAAATCAAGAGAGGCTAAAAAGCCCATTGGAAAAGAGGTATGTCTATTTTGAATCGGAGGAAATCTCTTGGATTACGATTGACTTTAGATTATGATGATTACATGTCGAGATAGAGAATGAGTCGAGGAGGGTAGCATAGCTATGAAGAGCCTGTTGTCATTTGTTCTAGAGATGAGATATTGATTAAAGACGAGTCTCGACTGATGCCAAAGTTAGCAGACCCAGGAGCTTTTATGGTTGGAGTAACCCTAGAACAAACCCATCTAGGTTTAGCCCTGATTGATTCCGGTTCGAGCCTTAATATCTTTCCTAAAAGCCTTTGTGATAGGAATTTTATTTTAACACCCACTAACACCCCGCTCCAAGTTAGATTAGCGGATGGAACTAGGACAATCATGACTGGGAGACTGAATAACATGATTATTGGTGTGGGGCAATTACGGTTTAAGATAGACATAATGGTAATGGAAATCGAGGAACATCCTGAATGCCCAATTATTTTGGGTAGGTCGTTTATCAACACCGCTAGAGCCTTCATACGGATGACCAGACATGAGATAGTATTGTTTGACGCCAAGGGTTCTGAGTGTTATGGGATAACAAATCCAAATTTCCCTGTACCGGTAAGTGTGAATGTGTTAGAAGTAGTTGTTGGTTCGGAGAAGCTTGATGCCATTCAAGGGTTAGGAAAGGATGCTGATGATAAGGTCGATGATGAAGATGAAAAGGAAGTCCTTACTATTCTAAGACGGAACAGGTCGGTTCAGTCTGCGCCAGCCCTTGCCAATATTGAAGCTGTAGACCTACCTAAGGATAGGAGGACCAGAGTGAAGAAACGAACCAGGAGAGTTCGTAACAAAAACTCATCGAAATCAGAGACAAATCCAAAAGTAGGCGCTTATGCGGATGGTCAATTCATTTGTCTTTTCATTGGTGAAATCCAAGGAAGGGCACTCGTAGAAAAAAGGCGGCCAAACTTTTTCGGTGAAAGTGGCGGGTGAAAGCTTTGGCAAGTCAAAGCGGTGTTTAGGAGTGGTAATTTTGGAAGTCGAGCTATAGACTCAGAAATTTAGAATTTTTCTCGTTTCATTTCATTTTAGTTCATTTTTAATTTTCTTTTTATTTTTAATTAATTTTTAGGAATAAAAGTAACGTAGAATGACGAGAGTTTTTTTTATTTTTGCCGTGTTCCAATGACCATTAGGTTACGGATGTGCAAAAAGTTTTTTTACTCGAATCATTTTAACGTGAAGTATAGTAGGCAGCGAAATCCTTATAAAATGTATTGATGATGAGAAATTGGTGAAAAGATGCTTAGTTTAAAATTTGTATTATTTGGAAAAAGTGAAGATTTATATGTTAATGGATTGTGGTTGGATTATTCAATTTTCTTGGTAAGGACTTTTCAATTTGTGACATAATAATTTTGATAGACTTATGTGTTCTAATTTGAAAATTTCGTGTGTATCAAATTGAGGGGGTCAACTATCATTTATTTTTACACATCCCCATTTTTCATTTCCCAATACACCTTTTCATTTTCTCCATTAATTTATTCCTCCAACAAAACCATTCCACTCCTCAATCCTTGCCTTTCTATCTCCACCAATCACCTTCCACCATTTCAAACCTTTCACTTTCCACATCTTTCTATTTAAACTTCTTTTTTCTCTTCATCATTCCCACATCAAAACATCTTCATCTTCTCCAAATCCCAAATTTTCTTCTTCCCCATCTCTCCATAAATTTCCATTTCTAATTTTTCTCATCACTTCCATCCAAAAATTGGGGATAGTAATCTAAATGATCCCCTCCAATATCACAAATTGTGCCTGTTCGTGTCTCTGAAGGATTATCCAACCCAGGTACATCACGGGGAAGACTGAACCTCGGTGACAAAGCTTCATCAGTTCGGTCGACCGAACTTATCTGCTCGGTCAACCGAGGCCCTTCTCTCGGTCGACCGAGAGCCTCCACTCTTCGCGGCGATTACATCGGCGTGCTGCATTCGATTCTGCGGTTATGCCACCAAGGCGCCGATCCTCCGCATAGTTTGTAGCGATCGGCGATGCCATTCCGCTTGATCAGCGGGGTACCGCAATTCGCTAGTCAAGAAGTATTTTCGGTTTATGGAATTTCTTCAACAACTCGCCGGTACACGGGCTCGAGATTAGATTTGACCAAGCTGCGGTCAAGAAGTCATTCGATCTCGTGGACTACTATCGGTGGAAAGAGGTTGTTGCGCCACCTGGCCAAGTCAATGTCATTGGGTAAGAGAATTTTATTCTTATTTTCTGGCGTGCACCCACACATGAATTTAGTCAAGTTAGTGGCAAGTCCATTGTTATTACTCCGGGGACGATTAATAATTATTATGGTCTCGACACCCCGGAGGAAGAGCCAGAGTATACTGTCACGTTTGATGAGTCTGATGCGTGGTTGGAGGAGGTTAGTGCCCATCTCGGGATAGCATGGACAATAGGAGAAGTTGCTCGCACTTTTGAGGAGCCATATTTTAGGCGATGGGAAGATAAGTGCTTACATAGGCTTATCCGTTCTAACATTATTCCGGCTAAGCATGTGTCTACAGTATATTATGCACATGCTCTGATGATGTCTTGGTTGAAGCGAGGGATGGCGGTTAATATTGGGGCACTTATGCGTTCTGAGATGACTGCCGATGCCCGCAAGCCTAGACACATGCTGCCCTATGGTTCATTGATCACTTCATTTTGTGAGGCAGCTGAGTGCCCAGTGCTAGGCAGTGACTCTTATGTTAGGCCCATGCCTATCCTTTCTTTGGATTACGTGGCACCACCTCTTGTGCACCACGATGATAGCGGTCCAGGGGATGACGATGCACAATTCAAGATTTTCTGAAGCGAGATCTAATGTTCTTCCATTAGCTTTCATTGATCGAGCGATATACCTTCGGACTAAGCATACGTAATATGCGTGTGATCTTTTAATTTTCTCTTTATCAATGTGTTTTTATTTTTGATTTCATTGTACCAATAAGTTAAGTTGTGTTGTATGGAGTTCGTTTTTAATTTCCCTAATGAATAAAATTTGTCTTATTTAATGTGTTGGATATTTGTGCATTATTTTCACTATAATTATTCAGTATGGGCTTAAATATGTTTAAAGAAATTATTATACCTTTTCTGATCCATTTGACATGATTATATTTTTTGGACTAACCACGTAACTTTCGTTCAAAGTTTGGTGTTAAAGATGTTTGTTGCGAGAGGTTGCATTTTATCATGATTAGTAGCTGTATTTATGCATCACAATTCTCCGGAGTTCCCACGACTTGTTCCGTTCAGCGCTTATCGAGAGCTAAGTTCTATTATTGCTCTTTATTGTTATACATTGAGGACAATGCATGATTTAAGTGGGGGGTACGAGTCACTTAGCTCACTTAGCTTGCTCGGATAAACCTCTATATATCAAATAATATACTAATTGAGTAAAATTTAAATTTTAAACATAGAATCACATTTACTTTTGTGAAGTCCCCGACTATTGTATTTAATAAGGAAGGAACCATGGTTCATGAGTACATGATCACTTTATACTTTTGCGATACAATTCTAGTAAACTTAATGATATTCATGTTATATGTTGCGAGTAGTTATTTATTATTCAATTACTCGATAAATGAATCGATGAATATTGCGCTCATAATAAAAATGTAGAATTTTATGTGTACATTGCGTAGATGATTGGTTATGTAAACTTAGTGTCAATATCTATCTGCTGGTGTATTCTGATATTCTTGCCAATAGAAGCGGAGTAATAAGCTTGAGACGTACCTGTGTTTTAACGAAATGTTAAACACTGGGCTTGTAGTAACATTACCAAAGTAGCCCCGCGCTTGTGGTAATATTCAATGCTATGCATGATCTAAGATAGGGGGGATACTCTAAAAAAAGTTTTCTTCCTTGAGATTGATAGTATTTGAAAAATATGAAGACATGAAAAGAATATTCAACTCTTTTAGAGGCTTTGAGTAGTACTCGGTCTCCAAGTCCAAAAACCCTATAGATACGCTCTTGCTTATTGTTCTAGTGCTTTAACCATTGCGAGGCATAAGGAGTATGAATGCTGATGTTGGTAGGTTGAGATTTCAAAGTTAGCATAAACTCTAATCTTGCTACATTCATATACAACTAATGCATATGCACACATCACTTCGATTCATAGTGAGTAATGAATAATGGATATCTTATGAGCATAAACAATATGAGTTGATTCGAGTTTCTTGTGTTAGTATAATTTGACCATTGGAAAATGATTATATGGGGAATAACTTATTGATACTTTGATCGGGACGATCAAAGGCTAAGTGGGGGGTAGTTGATGACGGCCAAATTGTGCCCGTTATTCTATGATCTTTATCCCCGATTCTAGTTTGAAAAAGCATTAATGTAGGGATAATAAGTCGTAACATGCCTAATTTACGTATACCCCGAGTTACGATTCGTTATTCTGCATTTCGATTATTTATTGCATTATTTGGTATTACAAACCATGTTTTTATATGATAAATACAGTGAGCATATTGGACGGACTACGGAGAAGGAATTAAAGATCCAGGACAATGCAGAGCCAGTGAGAAGATAGAAGACAAAGCCCAAAAGAAGTGAAGGCTCGGTCGACCGAGCCCAGCCCTTCGGTCGACCGAGTGGACTTAAAGCCCAGCACAGTCCAGCGTATTAATTAAGTCGGTTAGGGTTTAGGGAATCCGATCCTTAGTCAGTTTCAAAGTCGGTTTCGAGCTCTATATAAACACATTGTCATTAGTATTATTCATTCATTCAAACATTGATTAAATCATTGATAAAAAGAGAACTACACATCGAGGTTTTTAGTGAGTTAGAAATTTGCAACAATGTAAGCCCTTAATCTTTATGCTTTATTTTCGAGTAATTAACTCTTCCAAATATGTTCTTATCGTTTGAATTAATTAAACATAGCTAGATGATGTGATTCTCGGCTATGACGTTAGGAGGTGGTGACACCTTGTCTATGAGGATCCCATGACCTACGTCATAATCTAGATTTATTCATGACTCTATGTGATTTAATTACTGTGTATCTATGATAGTTTATATAAGTGATGTGCAATTCTTTGTTTTATACATTACGTATGAGGAAGCGGCGAGAAGTTGGTTCTAGGATGTAATTAGGGTCGAGTTCGTCCGGTGACCGAGCAGGCGTTCGGTCGACCGAGCCTCTGCACCCGGTCGACCGAGCCCTATTTTCGTCGATTCAATACGCCCGCGTCTTTATGGTGGGTCTAACGAGTTGAATTTACTTTCTCGGTAGGTATGGCTACGGCTCGTCGCTCGTCGATTTTTCATTAGCGTATTATTAGGAAATACCAATATAAGGCGTCTAGTTCGGCTCACGAGCGATCTTTTGGGACTTTCGGCAAGATCTAGATTAGTTTTATATTAGGGAATTGTCGACACCTAGTCATCGTGAATCGTAGATTAACAAGAGACTTACCAAGTAATTGTTAATAGGGCGAGGGCTTGAAGCGATCGTTTAGGAAATCGCCTAACCATAGGAATGTTGCCTAAGCGAGGTGTACGGTTAATATCGGCATCCTTAGAATAAGGAGCGTGTGAGTTATATGAGATGGATACCCAAAAGGTGAAGTCACGTAACAATACCACAGTGATCTAGTAACCTAACCGGTGCTAAGTCAAGTTAAGGGGATGACTCCGTAGCCAATTAAATATGAATACGACGGAGTGGTGATTAATGATGTAGGTTATCTTATATAAGTTGTCTTGGTCCAAACGATAACGTTGATAATTGGAAGGTTAATTACGTGTGTATCTTTTAGGTTTGAGTTCGTTTATTTTATTTTGCCTTTTATGTTGGTCTTAGACCGTTGTTCAATAATGAATTAGGTGAGTTAATTATTTAAACCTAGGGTCCACATTTTGATTCCACTGAGGATCGACCTTGATTCACCATCGCTATGCTATGATGTACCTAGTGCTATTGCTAGAATTTGGTGGTCAAGTAAAATAAATTTATAACTTTGATCGGACTCATCTTTGAAGTGTGGATTCTTGACTCTGGGGGCATCTTATCATATTTGTCCACACAGAGAGTGGTTCTCAAGTTATCAACAGATAGATAGCGGTCATATAGCATTGGCAAACAACAAGGTCTGCAAGATTACTGGGATTGGCTCAGTTCAGTTGAGTACAAAGGACGGTAAATTCTGTAAATTGAGTGAAGTTAGACATATTCCACAGATGACCAAGAACCTGGTATCTCTCAGTCTTTTAGACAACAAGGGATTCAATTTGAAGGGTGAAAGTGGAAAATTGAGTGTCTACAAAAACTCAGAGGAGTCAAAAGGGGAACCTTGTATATTTTGCAAGGATCTGCTATGTCTGGATCTGCTTCTGTGGCCTCTGCTGAAGTTCACCAGTCACAGCTTACAAAATGGTGGCATATGAGACTAGGTCATATGGGTGAAAAGGGGATACAGATTCTTTCTCAGAGAGATTTTCTTGGGGGATGTAAGGTCAAGTATCTGGACTTTTGTGAGCATTGTGTGTTTGAGAAATTCATAAAGGCAAGTTCTCAAAAGGGGTACACAACACAAAGTCATCACTTGATTACATTCATTCTGATTGTTGGGGGCCATCAACGTTGGAGTCATTGGGTGGTCACAGATATTGTGTCCTTTATTGATGACTATGTTAGGAAATTTACGCGGAACGCAACGCAATTTAAAATTATTTCCTTTTAACCAGGATCAACTTCGTTTAAACAACAAGCATAAAAGAAGTAGACGTAGAATATACATTGGATGATCTGAAATAGTTCGTTGCTTTATCTACGATTGTAGGTTTTGCACAAATCCACCCAAGTGCTCGGCCTCTACCGTTGATCCACACGAACAGCCTGCCGGAATCCCATCATGGATTTCTACCAGAAAAACTCGGTTGCTAGACCGACATTTTCTCTCTCAAACTCTCTCTAAGAAGCTCTCTTATTTTTCACAAGAACTATTAATCTCTTGGAATTGTGATATTCAAAAGATCTAGCCAAGCCTCCTTTAAATAGGGGGCGGTGCGCCCCATGCACTTCCCAATCTGATTGGGAGAAGCTTCCTAGTAGATTGGGGAGAAAGAAAACATTTTACTAGTAAAATAATGAAAATAGATATTCTAGATTTATCTCATTTAATTTAATATCTCATATTAAATCATCCAAGATATTGTCAATATCTAATATTGATTATCTTTATCTTATTACAATAAATCTATTTTCCATAAATCTATTAATATCTAATATTAATATATGATAATACCATTAATTAAATTGCACAATCCAAGTGTATCTTATACACTTAAATATGGTGCCCCATATGCCAATAAATTGACATCCGGAATATCCTTAATTAATAATACTATGATTAATTAATTCGTAAAATACATGTATATCATATATTATCTATTTCGACATATACATCAAATATGTATATTTAATTAATCAACATAATTATATCTTGTATTTGATTTTATAATAAATAAATACCACCGTATTAATTTATCACTATAACACCTTATAGTCGAGATAAACCTTCCTTATTTGGTTATCACCATAACTGCATTTTAATCCGGATAGATGTCCTTATGTGTGTGACCCGATAGGCTTCCGAATATGTTGTCCGTAGACACAAAGTGAAAATTATGAAAATGCCCTTCATACCTAACGATTACGGAATAGCGTTTAGCAACACACCGTGACCCCCAATCATCGTAAGAGTCAAATGCAATGACTACTACCTTTCATGTGAAACAGTTGCCGTGTAAATAAAATCCTATCGTTGTAATAACATCCATACAATCGTAGTGTCAGTACATCAACGATCGTATCTTATAATCTGGAATTCATGCTCTCTCAGAATAACTCAATTACTCCCACTTTGCAAAGATTCATGAGAGCTAGACATTCCTTATAAGAAGACCCTTTCGGATATTTACTCCTATTCATAGGATACGTGATTTCCGAACGAGCAACATGAATCCTACACATGCTTCAGTGTCACACTCAATCACTACCGCATGAACGCCCCATGGCTAGGGGAAAAACTCAATAGTGTCAAAGCATGACAATCCACACCGTGATGTTCTAAAGACTCCGGTCTTAGGATAATTACACAACCTCCACATAGTGCGACACTTAATAAAGTAAGTGGGCCAGTCTAACGTACGCATTCTCTAATACACGTCCATGTACAGTCCAAGTGTCCATGCACTTTGATAGACGAGATCTATCCCTACCTTCAATAAGATAGAAGAAATCCAATACGTGCTAGTCGTACTATTAATGTCCTATTTAATAGCACATACGACTAGAGACATTTGAGTATCAAACCTTTTAAAGTGAGTCGAGATCTCATCAACCATAATCACTATTATGATTTCTCTTTCAAAGTTGACACTAGGGACGTTATCATTTATACAATCACAAATTCGTTCATATAAATAAACAGAATATATAATAACAGAAAAGCCACTTAACATATGTATAAACATTAAGAATTAGTAGAAATGATCCGACCCGGTCGGATCCGGTCCAACCCGATTGGGTTTAGGACACTATTTCAACTGACTATTCAAGAATGAATTGGGTGGTGATGATGAAACACAAGAGTGAGGCATTCAATAATTTCAGGTAATGGAAGGCTCTAGTTGAATATCAGTTGGGAAAGAAGATCAAAAGGCTTTGTACAGATAATGGTCTGGAATTTTGCTGGACTGAGTTTGATGAGTTTTGCAAAACTGAGGGTATTGCCAGACATCATACTGTAAGGAATACACCTCAGCAGAATGGTGTAGCTGAAAGAATGAATCAAACTCTCTTGGAGAGGGCAAGATGAATGCTCTCTAATGCTGGTTTATGAAGATGATTTTGGGCAAAAGCTGTAAGCACAGCTTGCTACCTAATCAACATGAGTCCTCACATAAGGATCAGTTTCAAGACACCAGTTGAAATGTGGTCAGGAAAGCTTGCTGATTACTCAGTTCTAAGGGTTTTTGGAAGCACAGTTTACTATCATTTAAGTGAAGGGATGCTGGAACCAAGGGCCAAGAAAGGAGTGTTTGTGGGATATGATGATGGGGTGAAAAGATATAGAATCTAGTCATCAGTAGAGAACAGAGTTATTCTCAGCAGAGATGTTGTTTTCGATGAGAATTCTATGATCAACTCATCAGTGGGAGGATAATCGAGATCGAAACTCGTCTTCAAACCGAAAAGCGGCAAGAAAGGTGGAGCTTCATGTGGAGTCAGCTGAGATGCAACACTCAGCTGAACAAAGTCAGTTTTCATCTAATCTGGTTATTGAACCGTAATCGAATCCAAGCCGTCAATTTGAGCAGGGTCGGTTGAGCATCATACTGATATTGGTCAGCAAAGTATAGTTGTCAGCAGAGCCAGAAGATCCAATATTGGGATACCTCCTAAGAGGTATGGTTTTGATGATTTGGCTGGATATGCACTTCAAGTTGCAGAAGAGGTGGATGGTTTTGAACCTTCTACTTACAGGGAAGCTGTGACATGTTCTGAGTCGTCTCAATGGCTTGCTGCCATGGGAGATGAAATGGAGTCATTACTGAAGAATCAGACTTAGGATCTTGTTAAACATCCAGCTGATAAGAGAGTTGTTACATGTAAATGGATTTTCAAGAAAAATGAAGGAATGAATGAGGTAGAAGGAGTCAAGTATAAGGCACGTTTGGTTGCAAGAGGGTTGAATCAGAAAGAATGGGTGGACTTTGATGAGATTTTCTCACCAGTAGTCAGACATACTTCAATCAAAGTGTTACTAGCAATGGTGGCACAACAAGACCTTGAACTTGAGCATTTAGATGTGAAGACAGATTTTCTACATGGTGAGGTAGACACAGAGATATACATGACCCAGCCAGAGGGATTTCAAGTTCCTAGTAAAGAAGCACTTGTATGTAAGCTGAAGAAGTCCTTGTATGGATTGAAGCAGGCTCCTAAACAGTGGTATAAAAGATTTGACAGTTACATGATCCAGCTGGGTTATAGCAGAAGTCCTTATGATTGTTTTGTTTACAACAGTCAACTGAAAAATGGATCATACATCTATCTTGTTTTGTATGTGGATGATATGCTAATAACTGTTAGAAAGAAGTCTGACTTCAGAATCTGAAAGACCTTCTTAGTGTTGAATTTGAAATGAAAGATTTGGGTGCAACCAAGAAAATCTTGGGGATGGAGATCTGGAGAGATGAAGTCAGAAGAAACTGTTCTTATCTCAACATGGCTATATACATAAGATTGTGGCCAATTTTGGTATGTCAGCTGCAAAGCCAATAGATACTCACTTAGCATCAAATGTTCATTTATCAGTTTATACTTCACAGTTAGCCGAGGAGAAGGAATATATGTCAAAAGTTCCCTATGCTAATGCAGTTGGCAGTCTGATGTATGCCATGGTGTGCACTAGGCCTGATCTGGCTCAGGCAGTCAGTGTTGTCAGCAGGTCTATGGCTCAACCTAGAAAGGAACACTGGAAAGCTGTGAAAAGAATGTTCAGGTACCTAAGGGGTACAACTGATGTTGGTCTCATATATAGAGGTGATACTTAGAGTTTGGCCACATATGCTGATTATGCAGGTAATGTGGACTGTAGAAAATCAATGACTGGTTATGTTTTCACATTAGGGAATTCAGTTGTCAGCTGGAAAGCATTTTTGCAAGCAACAGTAGCTTTATCAACTACTGAGGCAGAGTATACGACTCTTACTGAAGCAGCCAAGGAAGCAATCTGGTTGAAGGGTTTAGTTAGTGATTTGTGGCTACATCAGGATCAAGCTGAGATTTATTATGACAGTTTGAGTGCAATTTGTCTAGCTAAGGATCAGGTTCATCATGAGAGAACCAAGCATATTGATGTGAGATATCATTTTCTGAGAAATGAGAAGGGGGTTGTAGTGAATAAGATCAACACCAAAGAAAACCCTGCTGATATGCTTACTAAACCAGTTCAACAAAGCAAGTTTCAGTTGTGTCAGGACTTGCTTAACATTCAAAGCTTATAATCAGTTTTCTGAACTAAGTTGAGGGCAGGTCAGCTGAGTGGATTATGTGGAGAATTCTGGTACAAGTACCTCTTGACATTGATTATTGCATCTGGTACAAGTACATCTGATAATGCAATCTGGTTGACTGTGAATGAGAGTTCAAGTCAAGGTGGAGATTTGTTAGCAAGCTACTGAGTTTGTGACTTAAACTCTAAAACTGGTGGAACTAATCTGAAAGTCAGTTGAGAATGATGGTCAACTGAATAAGTTTACTCAGTTCTGTGAAAGTCAGTTTTGTGAAGTGAAACTGAGTTTCTTCTGAAAGTGAGTTTATTGAGTTCTAGTTGGTTACAAATTCGAGAAAGTTAGCTTGAAGCTGAGTTTTTTCTGGTGGGGTCAGCTGGAGCTGGTACAGTGGTACCACATCTGAGGCATTTATGACAATCCGACAGAGATCCTATGGCGGCTAGAGTTTAGGGATTTGTGTCTATAAATACAATCCGTTGTAATCAATGTTGTGTGTGTTTTCAAGAGCGTGAAAAACTTTGTAACTTTTGTACATAATAAAATATCTTCTTTTCTGCCCGTGAATTAGTCGGCATAATGCCGGATACCACGTTAAATCACTGTGTTCTATTTGTTTCTGTGTTTTATCAATTTCCCGCCATATTTATTGTTAGATTGCATCTGTTTTTATCTTTATTCAAGTGCAAGTTTCTCGTCTGTATTTTAACACCTCCCAGACTGCAGGAATTTCCACAAGCTACTTGAAAAATCCTGCCAGAGAGACCTGAAAAAAAGTATCGGACCTTATAGGGGTCTGATTTCCAAATTTTTCTTCAACTTACAAGTCACTGTTGTCTGTCCTAAAAAGCACACGCTTGACTCCTTTTGGAATGTTCATGGCTTGCAACACCTCAGCTGGAGTAAAATCATAAGTCAAGAAAGAGCATTGATATATATATATATATATATATATATATATATATATATATATATATAACTAACATGCCATAATGAAATTTGCGTATAGAAAACCTACCAGTCAAATTTTTTCCCGCAGGAACTTGCATGACCAGGGCTGGACCTGTAAATAACTCTGCCATTAACTAGTTTACACGTACGTTATCAAATCCTAGGTTGCACAGATACGGATACAAATCCTAGGTTGCACAGATACGGATACTTGGGTACCAAAACATGGATATAAGATATCCGAGTGCAAGGTGTATGAAAATATAGGATACGGCAAACCCGTCCCTGGGCATAGGCAAACAACGCCACGGCCTAGGGCCCTCCTCCAAATTATAAAATTAGGGCCTACAATTTTTTTTTGGTTCAACGAGTCTATTATACTAAACATGTATTATATCTACTGACACCATTTGTTTTTTTTTTCAGAAGGCCCATCTTGATAAATTGGCTTAGGGCCTTAAGAAACACAGGGACAGCCACGGGTACGTGGGCGCTTATGTAACCGGTTCAATTCCCTTTATTTATTGGTAGTATTCAACATTTCAGACCGTATTTTCATTCATTATCTGAAGGTATTTACTCGATTTTAAACTTGGTTCTCCGGATCACGTTTGAAATATATATATGAATATGCATATGCGAATCACATGTCCAACTTTTGAAAATAACAAATTCTTTCCTAATTAGGTGTGTGTTCTAAGGATCTGGTGCGGATTAGTATCAGATATCGGATACTTATTGGATACGGGACCGGGCATCATAGATCAAATCTACCGAAATTCCAAAAATATAGCTAGTAACAGAAATACGTATCAGATAAGGGACACATGTTAACTGCATTATAAATCAAATTAATCTTGCGAAATTCCAAAAATATAGTAACAGAAGAAGCAAGATGAAGATTGAGGAATCACCTACCATTGAGGGTAGTGAGGTCAACGAAATCGACGGTGCCGCCTGCGTTCAAAAGGTTCTCATCAACATGTCCCGGGGCGTCGATATGGGTACCCATATGATTTGTAAGATTGACAATCTTGGTAGAGATAACCTGGTTTGGCTTCTGTGGATGATATCCAGTAGTGAAGCCATGGTAGCTCTCAAGATTATCCCATGTGATCATCCCTTGTCTGATTTTAATGGAAACATCAAACACCTCACCAAGCTCTAGCTTCTGCAATTTCGCTAAGTCCACGGCCTCCTGCGCCTGGGCTGTGGCGGCTTGATGAGCCAAGAAAATGGCGAGTAAAACGAACAAACAAGACATTTTCAAGTTCATCATTTTGAGGTAATTATTTAATTAAGAGGTTGATTCCTCCTGCAGAAGAAGAGGTTGAAGAGGAGAGATGATGGTTTTTTGGGATTATGATTAATGGTTTTTATATATGAGGAGAAAGTAAAGAAGGAAAGTTGGATTTTGAGGTGGTGCGATTGAATCCGCCAAGTGTGGCATGCATGTGCCAAAAATCTTTTGGCAATGCGGGTCAGTCGGCCATGCATGTAAGCATTGATTTCTAGCCGCATGACTGATTCTCCGATGTTTCTCATCCGCCAATATCAATGATTCGGTTAATATGGGCACAACCATTGCTTGACAATCAAATGACATAACAGTTATGTGCACAGTTAAATTGATAAGAGTAGTAATAGTACCATATCGTTGGTTATAATATGGACTTATTGATTCATACAAGTCTTATAAAGATCGGCGGTGTAAAAGTATGTTGTAGTATTTTGTTGTGACACAAACATTTCTCATTATGTGCATATAACTGTTGTGTCAATGGTTGTGTCACATATTACACACTTTACGATCAGAATGATGTCACGTTGTGTCCCTTCTCAAATGAAGTGACTAGAGAAAATTTTTCAAACTGATATATAGTTCTTCAATTCCATGGTTATTCTATTTGAGGAGTGACGTGACGTGGCATCATCTTGCCACAAACGATAAATCATTAGTTAAAGTTTATAGTCAGGATGCTGTCAATCTCAAATGGAGTGACTAGAGAAGTGTTGTAACGGATTGCAAGAGAAGAACCAGAAAACAGACCAATTAACGTAAACAAACACAAACAAAAACAAAAACATGAAGAAAACAGTGATTTAACGTAGTTTTCGGCGTTGTGCCAACTACTGAACGGACAGAAAATGAGATATTTTATAATACAGAGAATTTTATAAAAGATATTGCTTGTCTAGGTTGCAATAAATGCAAATATTTATAGCCTTGGGAACTAAACTCTAGCCGCCATAATGTCCCATGCGTATTTCCCAAAAATACCCCCAGCTGTGATTCCTCAACTCAGCTGAAACCACCAGATATAACTGCAAAACGGATTCAAGCGTATTCAACAGACTCTGCTGAGACCACTCGGCTAACACAGATCTCAACTGAACATCACTTTAGCTGATCTCCTAGGCTTGAACACTTCAACTCAGCTGACCATCACTCAGCTGAATTCCTAGACTTCAGTTTCGCCAGATTGAGACGCAAAGATCAAGTCACCTTGACCAACAAGAAGAACGTTCCCCTTCGATAATTCTTCCATGGTCATTCCATATTTAGGGTCGGAATGCTTCGACTTGACATAATCCTGGCCACAACAAAAATGATATTTAAAGGTCCATAGTTGTTGAGAATTAGAGTGACAAGTGTCAAGTGACTAGAGTGACATGTGTAATGTGGATAAGGAAGAATATTTAGTTGTTATTAGTTTGTTAAGATAATGGCTATTAAGGTGTAATCAACAAGTGCAATATGCAAGATGAATTAATCCAGAATATACTTTTTATCAAATCTAATCTTCTTCCCTTGGTATCGGAGCCGGTATGGGAGCGCATTAATCGCTCCAAAGATCGGACACTGACCTCTCTCCGCCGCCCACATCACAATCCTCACCTATCATCTCCTCCACTCCAATCGGAGGAAGAGCTTCCACCGTCGCTATGACAAATTCCTTCATACCACCACGCTTTGAACCTTCTTCCATCTTCATGAGTCGATCTGACCCATCTATGACCTTCTTTCGGCCGTCGTCTTCACCATCTCCAGCTATACCCTCGTTTTCTCTATCGTCAGTGGTTTCTTCATCACCAATTCCACCAAAGCTATCACCTCTGTCACCGATAGCCCAAACCCCATTTTCCGGCCATCTGAATCATGTCAGTACAGTGAAACTCGATTGAAGCAACTACTTACTCTTGAAATACACCATACTCTCAGTAATTCGTGGCCACAAATTAGAGAAGCATTTACTGGGAATCAACCCCAGACCTTCTGAGTTTCTTACCTATCCGGGACCAGGTGGTGTTGTGCTTCTGAGTAATGTTCCAAATCCTGCGTTTGAAGAATGGCATCAGATCGATCAGCTGCTCATGGGATGGCTTCTTGGCTCAATGACCGAGCAAGCTTTACTTGAAGTTATAGGATGTGAATCAACATCAGAAGTCTGGAAAACCCTAAAAGATCTCTTCAACAGTAGATCTGAAGCTCGCATGTTGGAGCTCAAAGATGCCCTCACCAAAACCTCTAAAGGATCTAAAAGTATGGTTGATTATCTAGCCTTGATGAAGTCCTATTCGGATAGTCTTGCTGCTGCTGGTTATCCAGTGTCAAAATCTGAGCTTATTTTGGCTACACTGGGGATTAGAAAAAGAATATGAGGCTGTTATCGTGAATATCACTGCTCATGTTGGATCTCTCTCATGGCAAGAAGTCCAGTCCCAACTTATCACACATAAGAGACTAATTGCTAGGTTCAATCCCACTCAGTCATTGGAAGCAACTCACCCTACTGCTCACTTAGCATCCAAGTCCAATCCCAGGTCAGACAATAGACTTCAACATCAACTCAATCAACATTCCAGTAGGGGCAGAGGTCAGTCCAGAGGTGGTCGTTCAAGAGGCAGGGGAGGTAGAGGTTCTCGTGGTACTGGTAGAGGTGTTCAATGCCAACTCTGTGGAAAAATTGGTCACATAGTGAGTATCTGTTGGCACAGGTTAGAAGAAGACTTCATGCCTTCACAGAGCACACAGTAAGGAAGTCATCCTCAAATCAAACTCCCAAGCAGGTCTCTGCATACATAGCCACACCACAGTCTGTGGGAGATCAGTCATGGTACATGGACAGTGGTGCATCTAACCATGTCATATCTGATCTCAACAACCTTCACTTGAGCTCTTCTTATGCTGGTAATGACACTTTAACTGTTGGTAGTGGTGAGAAACTGAGGATTGCACACACTGGCAGTAGTATACTACACACACCTCACACAAAGCTTGTCCTAAATTCTGTGTTACATGTGCCTCACATAACTAAAAATTTGCTTAGTATATCCAAACTTTCATGTGACAACTCGGTCAATGTTGAATTTGATTCCTCTCACTGTTTTGTAAAGGATCTGATTACAGGGACGACACTGCTAGTAGGGGTACTTGTTGATGGTCTCTACAAACTCTCTGCTGATGCTGCTGCTTTACAGAACCCCATTCACTCCAAGTCCTCCTACATTCCTTCCACAAATCAGTCATCTTTTCCATCATCTCTTATTAGTCACAGTAGTTTGAAAGCTGATGCCAATGTGTGGCACAATAGACTAGGGCATCTATCTAAGAAGGTCTTGGACCAAGTCTTGTCAAGTTGTAATGTCACTGTTTTTGATGAAATGAAATTTTGTGACGCCTGCCAATTTGGCAAAGGCCATGCTTTACCTTATGCTTCTTCCAATTCTAATGCTTCTTCTGTGTTAGAATTAATCCACTCTGATATTTGGGGACCAGCCCCACTAAAATATACAAATGGTTTTGCCTACTATATACATTTTATAGATGATTACTCTCGATTCACCTGGATAAACCCACTCAAACATAAATCTGAAGCTTTAGCTACCGTTAAAGAATTCAAAGCTCTTGTTGAAAATCAGTTTCAAACAACCATTAAATGTCTTCAAACGACTGGGGAGGTGAATATAAGAGCTTGGTTCCCATCCTTAAAGATTCTGGTATCACTTTTAGACATCCTTGTCCACACCTTCATGCTCAAAATGGTAGAAGTGAAAGGAAACATAGACACATAGTGGAACTTGGCCTTACCCTTCTAGCTCAGGCCCACATGCCTCTCAGATTCTGGTGGGAAGCATTCAAACATGATGTTACTCTTATAAACATACTGCCTTCCTCTATCCTACACTTTCAAACTCCTTTTGAAACCTTGTTTCACACCAAACCTGACTACATTGTCCACAGAGTGTTTGGATGTGCTTGTTTTCCCCATCTTAGGCCTTATCACAACCATAAGTTCAATTTTCCATTCCTCTAAGTGTGTCTACCTACGTACCTCCTCAGATCACAAGGGCCACTTATGTCTAGACACCTCTGGCAGGATATACATCACTAGGAATGTCCGTTTCAATGAAGCCTCATTTCCCTTCCAAGATGGCTTTTCTCAGGGTCCCCACAAGTCTGTCCATACTGATCCTACTGTCCCAAATATTTTCCTTCCTCTAACCACTCCTTCCAATGACAGCAGCAGCAGCATCAGCATCAACACACCTGCAAAGGCCATCACACATACACCTTCACAACACCATGGCACTCCCTCACACACATCCTCACCCTCTTCAGGGGGGGACCTATCCAAAACACCATCCACCATCATGTCACATACATTAGATAATGCACCTGGAAGCACTTTCACACAGTCACAAGGGTCCACATCTACACAAAGATCCATATCTAAGTCCACATCTAAATCCACTCATACTCCACCACCATCACCAACCATAGCTACACAAAATAGCAGCACATCACCATCCACTGGAAGACAAGAAGAGGGAGTGAATGTGACATCTGCTACTACTCAAACCACCAAAGTCATCACACATCCTATGAAAACCAGATCTAAGAGTGGGATCTTTAAGCCCAAAACCTACATTGTCACTGCTGAGTCATCCTCATAGGCTTATCTTACTGAACCTTTTAAAGTGTCAGATGACCTAGCTGTTCCTTAGTGGAAGGATGCCATGAATGAAGAATACAAAGCCTTAATAATGAACAACACCTGGGAACTTGTACCACCTAGCCCCAGGCAAATAACTGGTTGGAAACAAGTGGATATTCAAGCTGAAATTAAAACCAGATGGTTCAGTGCTAAAACACAAGGCAAGACTTGTGGCCAAGGGGTTCCTATAGACCTATGGCATAAACTTCACAGAGACCTTTAGTCCAATGGCCAAGGCTTCCACTATCAGAGTTATCATTTCCATAGTAGTCACTCTAAATTGGAGCATCAGGCAGGTTGACATCAACAATGCCTTCCTGAATGGCCCTCTCCATGAGATAGTTTTCATGCCACAGCCTGAAGATTTGTGGATCCAAACAAACCTACTTATGTGTGCAAACTCAAAAAGGCCTTGTATGGATTGGGACAAGCTCCTAGAGCATGGTTTGATGCTCTCAAGAATCAGATGATCTAGTGGGGTTTCCAGCAGTCCAAGTCAGATAATTCTCTGTTCATATTCAAACAAAATCAGACACTGATGTATGCACTAGTGTATGTTGATGACATACTGGTAACAGGGAATTCACCTACTGTGATTCAAAAGTTTATTCAAACTCTGCACACCACCTTTGCACTGAAAGAGCTGGGAAATTTGACTCATTTCCTTAGGATGGAAGCTTATAGAGACATCACTGGTTTGTATCTAACACAAAGGCACTATGCAAGTCAGCTTCTCAAAAGGTTAAACATGGAGCATGCCAAGAGCTGTCCTACACCAATGGTTCCAGAAAGACACTGTGAACCTGATCAAGGTACTCCCATGACTAACCCCAGTTTGTACAGAAGTGCCATAGGAGGTTTACAGTACTTAACTCTTACAAGGCCTGACATTACATATGCTGTAACCTCTCTAAGTCAGTTTATGCAGTCACCTACTGATGTGAGCTGGAATGCCTTAAAAAGAATGTTAAGGTTTGTCAAAGGAACTATAGACCAAGGTCTGCACTTTAAGCCCGCTATACACTGCACATCCGCAGCTTCTCAGATGCAGATTGGGCATGTGATGTCACAGACATTAAGTCTACTGGGGGCTACTGTGTTTATGTTGGAGATTCATTAAAATCCTGGATTTCAAAGAAACAAAATATGGTACAAGATCAAGTGCTGAATCAGAATATCGATCTTGGGCAAATCTATTATCTGAACTTCAGTGGATACAACATCTGTTAAAAGAAATGCACTTAAAGATTCAGTTGGAAATAAAATTTATGTTTTGATGATGATTCATCACTTAGTTTATTAATTGTTCTTAACCCCATTGATGAAGTGTCATAACTAGCTGTTATAGTGCAAAGCAAAAAGATGTCTAGATACCAATGTATATGATTTATTAAAGTCGATAGTTGTATAAGTTAAATCAGGACAAGCAATCGTAATTGTTCTTGACCGGCGAGAAATGGAGAAACCGACATTTTGACTATTTGAGACTCTACGAGAAACCGACAATAGAGCACACCACTGAGAAGATTGAAGAAGATAAGTTCATTGAGATTCTGAGACTCGGTTGGCTTATCTAGAAGATGGAAGAACTGAGGGACACAGACTCAGTTATTGAAGAATGAAGAACTGAGGGACACAAACTCAGTTATGAAGATTAAAAGTCGAGACTGTAAAGTTGGACTTCAAGCAAGATTGTGAAGACCTGAACTGACTTTATGGATCTTGTATGAAGACCTAAGAATCATAAGGACAATGAATTCTTAGATGATAAATGTATCATGGTGTACTCTGATTAAGTCAATTGTAATCAGATAAAAACTAGAGTACTGATATTTGAAGAAGAATAAAATCTCAGTTAATGCTCCAAGTCAGTAAGGAAACTGACAAGTAATAAACTCGCCAGAAAGCGATAAGAAACTCAGTTTTACAAGTTAATCATCCAACAAGCTGAAAGTACAATCGAACGTTGTAAAGAAAGAAATTTCATTGGATGAGTCACTGACACAGCAGAAACAGTCAGAAAATATAGCCGTTACAAAGCAGGATGAATGTTGAATAAACCCCTATAAATAGATTACCTCTACAACATCAAAGAAGGTGGTGGAGAGCAGGATATATGATAACTAGCAAGAAATTCATCAAGGAAGATCAAATTGAGGGGGAAAGCCAAATTCAAAAAGAATACCTGCTAAATACTTAATTGCAAGATCAAGAAAATTTCTTCAAAGTGTTCAAGCATTTTCAGACAGATTCAAGATCTAACATTTGATGAAATACAGAGCCGTGCTTAAATTAATTATCCAGAAGAAAAGCTCAAATCACAGTTGAATCATAGTCATTGATTCAAGGTCTCAACTTTGATTTTATCAAAGGTTTAGACTGTGAAACACCAAGAAGGTGTGAAGGACAGTTGAGTGCAGTCAGGAAGATTGTGTTTGTGATGAGCTGGTGAAGAGGCAATTCTACCCTCCAAGGACCAGTGGTTCAAACAATTGAAGAGCAGCAATCCTACATGTTCTACAAGTGTTTAGATAGTGAAGCTAGGGATTAGCCAAGGACTATCAGTTTAGGACTTTTTGTAACTGGGCCATCTCAAAGAAGTTCTAGTGGAATTTTCCTCCGCATCATAGGGGAAGAGAGGACGTACAGGATTACACCACCTGGAACCTCTATAATTCTTGTCTATTTACTTTATGCATTCATTTCCTTATAATGGTTTTCATATTGAAATTATAGTTACTAGTTGCTAAAGGCTAATTTTATCCGCTGCCAGTTAACGAGACTAAATATAAGTCAGTAATAACTTATATTCAGTTGAACTAACTGAGCTCCGCACAAGTTAAAGGGACATGAACAAAACTGAAGATCAGTTTAAGTTTCAGAGAAACTTAGTTCCTGGGACTTTTCCAGTTCATGATTAGTTTTTGGTGACAAGTTTATTCACCCCCCCCCTCTAAACTTGTGTTAGCCTTTCCAATGGACCAACAATTGGTATCGGAGCAGCTCTTTCACTTGAAAGAAGATCCAAGTATACTTTTTAAACCAGCTATTGAAAACCCTTACTGCATTTCATTACAATGGATACATCTAGAATCAGAAATTGGCTAAATAACCCCCTGACTGACTACTTGCAGAATGTTGTCTATGATTTCCAAGATCAAGTATTTGAAAGATTCAGTACTACAAGCTCTCACACAAATCCGGAAGCTCATTTCAATTATGATGAAGACATTGAGCTTAATGCGAATATTGATGATGAATCCAGAGGATTTCCATCCTTGAGTGATCTTTCGTAAAAAGAAAGAGAATTAATATGAGTGGTGACTACATAGAAGAAAAGCTAACCAGAGATCCATCCAGTATAAAAGTCATAGATATGGATGAGACCCTACCTACAAGCCATGGAGGAGAAAGTGATGAAGAAACCATATTGCTAGGAGCTACACAGACGAGTGGTATCGATAAAGGGAAACAAGTTCTGATCAGCGATGATTCCTCAACATCAGGTTTATCTATCAAACATCAGGAGGTAAATGCATCTACATCTAAATCTCACACTGTCCTGAACGATCAAAGAAATGAAGATTTCAATGAAACCTTGGACATACTCATAAAGAAATTAGAGACAATCCAAAAGAATTATGAGAATGTCAAAAAGGAGAAAAAGTTATTGAAAACTGAAATTTCAAGATTGAACGCTGAAATTAACCTAATCAAGACTAATAATGGAACCAAAGTGATTGGACCAACTGATAAGCCAACAAACATTATAAACATCAGTGAATCATCAGTTGATCCAATCTCCAAAGTTCAATTCAAACCAGGAAAACCATTTGGAGATAGATCTGGTTTAGGGTTTGATAATCAAGTATAGTTCTAAGTTAAGACCAAGATCGGTTGCAATAAAATTTGTGACTACTCAACCGTCAAAAACTCGTAAATCGATAAAGTTATTAGAATCGATAGACATTCAAAGACTGACCAAATGCATGAGTTGCTAAAATCGAAAAATCATTAGTAAAATTCACCAAGACAAGCAGATTTCTGAGAGAAAAACTCGAGAAAGGTCGAAAACAAGAAAGCGATCCGATATCAAGAAGAAAAATCTTCAAGTCATATCCATCTAAGGATAAAGATCATTCAAGGATCGAGGAAAGGAAGATTATTTCCACTGGATGAAGATTGGAATAGACCATCACATCGGTTTCACAATCAAAACAAATTCAATCTTGTTATGACAAAGCAGGAAAAGATTGTGAAAACTGACTTCACACAATCAAAATATCAAGAAAGGTACAAAGTTGTATCATCGCGAGCTAATCAGTTAGGACCCAAAAAGATATGGGTACCAAAAATTTCTCACTTTGTTTTGCAGGAAAAACACAACCAGCTGAGAACTGAAAAACGTAATTCACAACACTGAGTTATTTTCACAACCAAGTTTTTTTTAATTCAGCATAAGGACAAAAACTGAGAATATACAGCTGTCAACTCACCGTACCTTATTTATCGACTTTTATCTAGCTACGGTTATCAAGAAAAGACGTGGTCCTTCTCAATGTAAACCGTTCATAATTTCCACCCATCCACTTTTTCGCGATCTCAACACATTTATGACAGGACGTTTTAAGTCCCACTCAATTCTTAACTACCCCCACTCCAAATTATAAATATCCAGAATTTTCTTTTATATAATTTATTTACGCTTGAATTCTGAATTCACTCTCTGAATTTCAAATTTTCAAATCTTCATTCAAATCCAGAAAAATGACCTTCACTCGTGTTGAACCCGGAATGATCGTTTCTCTTGATCAATAGATTGCAAAGTATGTTGATCAAACTCTAGTTAATTCTATTACGACAAAAATTCGAAAAATTAAAGGATTGGAAGCAGTCTTCAACATCAATCTAAAAAGTGTTTGTTTAGAAAGCATCGGAGACTTCTATCAATTTGGAAGAACAGTTGTGGAATGAGAAGATACACAGACCTTCATCACCACTGTCAGTAATAAAGAAATCAAAGTCACTGAAGAATTAATTGCAGAAATCTTTGGGTTTGACAAATCCGGAGGATCAGCAGCAATTAAGTTGTCTAAAGAACAGAAAGAGAAGTTATGGAAAGATATAGCAATTAATGGTGAATCTACTGTCCTACAGACAGGGAGCACAAGCCTACTCAAGCCAGAGTTTAACTTTCTTTCGAAGTTGCTGGAAAATTGCATAACTGGGAATGCTGGAAACTTCAGCAATTTATCTAGAGCAAAACTCGATTTGCTTTACATAATCTGGTTTGAAAAGGATTTCAATTGGGCAAGGTATCTGTTTGATCAATTGATAGCACAATCAATTGATGTACCCAAAAAGAAGACCGACGTGAAGAAAGGAAGATATTATCACAAGAAAACTCTAGCATTAGTAGTCCAAAGGATACTCGATCATTTTGGAGTTGCTAAGAGGAAAGAAACACCTGTTGCTGATAGAAAGATTGATATTAAGGAAGAAAAGCCAAGGAAAAGGAAAGCTGAGAAAAGCGAGATCGAACTCAAAAAGAAGAGAAGCAGAAATCAAAAAGAACTCAGAATCGGAGATGAAGTGTTAGCACAAATTGAAGACCTGAAGAAAAGAAGAAAGCAGTTGGAAGAAACTGGAAAAGTCCTAACTGAGAAACCAATGGAAATGTCATCAACTCAAGAAGCTAGAACTGAAGTTGCTGACAGATCGGCACCTGAAGTGCAAACTGAAATTAATCTCACCAAATCCATTCCAACTTCGGTAACTGAGGTTTTACCAACTCAAGAAGAAGCTAGACAAGGAATGGAAATAATGAAAGAAACTGAAGCTATCAACAGAGGACAGACTATTGAAACTGATTTGCAGAAAGAAGCTGTAACTCAGGGGGAACAAACCCTGAGAACTGATCCTGATAATGAAGAATCAGATAGTGATGAAAGACTGATTGATGAAACAACATTGAACATGCTCATGTTTCTTTCAAAGTCTAGAGCTACTCCTCAAAAATCTGTACCCAGCTTGAAACAAGAGGAAACTGCCAAAGAACTTACAGCTCCTTAAACTGATGAAAAGGAGGCTGAAGCAAAAACAGAATCAACCAAGTTTATTCTATTGGATGAACAAGTTCAAGAAGCTGAACCCACTGGACACTCAATGGAAGAAGTTCCAATTGTTGAATTGGAACCTGAGACAAGAGAAAAACAAGCCGTTAAAGAAGAAGCAAGTGAAAAAGTTTTACAAACTGAGCCGATAATCTCAATTTCTGAGATTGAAAAAGGGACATCAGTTGTCACAGCTACTGCTGAAGGAGAAACCAGCAGAACAAATCTTATGCAAACTGATGATCCGATGCAAATTGAAATTCCTACTCAAGGAGAAGATCATGAGATCACAAGGGATTCCAAGACACTCTCACACCATTCAAACCTCCATCCGCTCATCTGAGAACTATTGAAAGTCGATTATGAACGATTGCAAAGATACTGAACACGGAAGTTCGGCCCATAGGTGATCAGAGAAGTCAGCATGCAGAAATGGAGATCATCGAGAAATGGGTATTCGATCTATACAACATCACAAGCTTAATGGAGACAATCAATACCGAAGAATTCCTAAATCAAGGGTATGCGTTAATCAGAAACAACTATTGGAAGGAAGCCATAGCCAGTGGAAGCTCTAAGGAAAATGATGATGATCTTGAGGAAGATCCTGACCTACAAAAAGGGATTCTTGCCTCTATACAAGAAAAGGAAATCGCAATGTAAGCTAAAAATCGATGAAGACTCAAGTAGTTACGGTGGAAGCGAAGAAGCTCAAGTTCTGAAAACTTATCTGAAACTCAGTCGGACAAGGAAGCACAAGAAGGTTATCAGTCTCCCACTGATAAATCCACACTTGAAATAGGAAGAACATTGGCAGACATACCTGGAGAAGAATCAGATGATGAACTGGAAGTACATTTGTCATCAGCAAAAACTATTGATTCATCAAGACTGGAGGAAGCTGAGAAACAGTCGGAAGAAGGAAGACAATCAGCTGAATGTAGAGAGAAATTGAAGGAAATCGTTCCTTCACCTCTAAAGCAAACTAATTTACCAGGTGCTGAAGCAAGCAAGTCAAAGGAACAACAAGAAAGAAGTTCACAAGATGTTCCTACTCAAGTTGATCTCATTAGATATTATCACAATGAGATACTTAGAATTCAAAAGGATGACATAAGCTTATTCGGAAAAGTTTTAAAATATTTAGAAGCCAGTCAAGATGAACGATCCAAACTTGAAAAAAAGATGGATACTGTGAATGACAATTGTCAAACTACTCGCTTGAGATTCGGAAAACAACCAATTGAACATGTCACAAAGAAAATGAAACTCAAGCAGATGGGAAGGCATTCTCGTGAATCTAGTGGATGAGAATGTTTTTAATGGAACAGGATTAAAGGACTCGATTTGTGGCTCATACCATATTGGCATCAACTCAACAAACATTGAATGCTTACATCAAAAGCCTGATTAATAAAGATGATGTCAATAAGGGAAAGTTTGGACATCTTAAAAGTCCATGCAATTTGAAATACCACAAGCTCTCACAAATGTTGATGATAAGTTGAGTGAATCAAGAAAGCAAGAGGAGATTTTATCGATGATGAGATGAAACTAATTGTTAAATACTCGTAACCAACCGACAAAAGAGTTGGTCGGATTCTAAATCTCTACAATTTGTTCAAGGACTTACCAGAGAAAGAAGGAGTATCAAAAGAAGAATCTCTTGAAACATTTCCACACATGCAAAAGATACTTGTGTACTATTGGAATAAATCAAGAAATGGGAAGCGAGATGGTACTATAGATAAAGTTTTGAGAGAAAGTTGAAAAGGTGAACTCGAATTTATTCAAACTCAATCGAGAACGACACCAATGAAAGACTAAGGACATCAGTCTTCACATTTGCAACTCTATTCAAAAGTAAATTTTTCAAGAAAAACAATTTATCTCAGTCTTGGAACATTTGGGCAAGCATTCATGGAATTGAACACTCGGCCACGAATGAGGAAATGAGAATTGTTGCAGAGAACTATGATAATCAACCAGGACATTAAATTCAGTTGTTTTACTTATGCTGTATTTTAACCTTGTAACTCAGCTATCAAATAAAGTTTCAGTTTCTCAGTTCATGGTGTCATTTATTATGTTTTGTCTTTTATCTTTTTTCATTGCTTTTAAGGAGGGTATTGACATCATCAAAAAGGGGGAAATTGTTGGAAATAAAATTTATGTTTTGATGATGATTCATCACTTAGTTTATTAATTGTTCTTAACCCCATTGATGAAGTGTCATAACTAGCTGTTATAGTGCAAAACAAAAAGATGTCTAGATACCAATGTATAGGATTTATTAAAGTCTGATAGTTGTATAAGTTAAATCGCACAAGCAATCGTAATTGTTCTTGACCGGGCGAGAAATGGAGAAACCGACATTTTGACTAGGTGAGACTACTAGAAACCGACAATAGAGCACACCAACAGAAGATTGAAGAAGATAAGTTCGCGAGAGTTACAGACTCGGTTGGCTTATCTAGAAGATGGAAGAACCGAGGGACACAGACTCAGTTATTGAAGAATGAAGAACGGAGGACACAAACTCAGTTATGAAGATTAAAGTCGAGATCAGAAAGTTGGACTTCAGGCAAGATTGTGATGACCTGAACTGACTTTATGGATCTTGTATGAAGACCTAAGAATCATAAGGACAATGAATTCTTAGATGATAAATGTATCATGGTGTACTCTGATTAAGTCAATTGTAATCAGATAAAAACTGGAGTACTGATATTTGAAGAAGAATAAAATCTCAGTTAATGCTCCAAGTCAGTAAGGAAACTGACAAGTAATAAACTCAACAGAAAGCGATAAGAAAACTCGTTTTACAAGTTAATCATCCAACAAGCTGAAAGTACAATCGAACGTTGTAAAGAAAGAAATTTCATTGGATGAGTCAACGACACAGTGCTTGATCAAATGTAAAATATAGCCGTTACAAAGCATGATGAATGTTGAATAAACCCCTATAAATAGATTACCTCTACAACATCAAAGAAGGTGGTGGAGAGCAGGATATATGATAACTAGCAAGAAATTCATCAAGGAAGATCAAATTGAGGGGAAAGCCAAATTCAAAAGAATACCGCTAAATACTTAATTGCAAGATCAAGAAAATTTCTTCAAAGTGTTCAAGCATTTTCAGGCAGATTCAAGATCTTACATTTGAAGAAATACAGAGCCGTGCTTAAATTAATTATCCAGAAGAAAAGCTCAAATCACAGTTGAATCATAGTCATTGATTCAAGGTCTCAACTTTGATTTTATCAAAGGTTTAGACTCGTGAAACACCAAGAAGGTGTGAAGGGACAGATTGAGTGCGATGGGAAGACTGTGTTTGTGATGAGCTGGTGAAGAGGCAATTCTACCCTCCAAGGACTAGTGGTTCAAACAATTGAAGAGCAGCAATCCTACATGTTCTACAAGTGTTTAGATAGTGAAGCTAGGGATTAGCCAAGGACTATCAGCTTTAGGACTTTTTGTAATCGGGCCATCTCAAAGAAGTTCTAGTGGAATTTTCCTCCCATCACAGGGAAGAGAGGACGTACAGGATTACACCACCTGGAACCTCTATAATTCTTGTCTATTTACTTTATGCATTCATTTCCTTATAATGGTTTTCATATTGAAATTATAGTTACTAGTTGCTAAAGGCTAATTTTATCCACGCCCGATTAACGAGACTAAATATAAGTCAGTAATAACTTATATTCAGTTGAGCTAACTGAACTCCGCACAAGTTAAAGGGACAGGAACCAAACTGAAGATCAGTTTAAGTTTCAGAGAAACTTAGTTCCTGGGACTTTTCCAGTTCAGGATTAGTTTTTGGTGACAAGTTTATTCACCCCCCCCCCCTTCTAAACTTGTGTTAGCCTTTCCAAGGGACCAACAGATTCCCAGAACACCAGTGGCCTGGTGTGACAACATTAGTGCCACCTTTCTTGCTCAAAACCCTGTATTCCATGCAAGAACTAAGCACATAGAAGTGGATGTGCGTTATGTTAGAGACTTGGTTCAGAAGAAAGTAATCTCACCCAAAGATATATACCTCTCACGACCAGATTGCAGACTGCCTCACAAAAGCTTTGCCTTCAACTCAAATCCAAATGTTTAAGAACAAGCTGAATGTAGTTTCCCCTCCTTCCAGCTTGAGGGGGGGTGTTGAGAATTAGAGTGACAAGTGACTAGAGTGACATGTGTAATGTGGATAAGGAAGAATATTTAGTTGTTATTAGTTTGTTAAGATAATGGCTATTAAGGTGTAATCAACAAGTGCAATATGCAAGATGAATTAATCCAGAATATACTTTTTATCAAATCTAATCTTCTTCTCTATAGTTATCAATCAACAAACTGTGTATCTCTGTTTTATTGAATTACTAGTGGTAGTGTGTGTCGTGCAAGGCACGGCATGCCCCTTCCAAATATATTGGATTTAAATTGAATCTTTAAGTAACATGAATTACATCTATAAGCAAAACATGACGTTTTAGATATGTGAGATGCTAAAGATAGTCGCTTTGTTTGGCAATATTAAATCAAAGGATAAACAATATGATGAAAAAGCATGCATATATTTAAAGGCACTGTTACAAAGCCTGTATTGCTGGAAATGTTTGATGCAAAACATTAAGCATATAGGGGCCGATATTTTTCACATCACAAACGAGCAATATTACATATTATCAAAGACCATTAATCGTCAATAGAAGCACAACTACTGACCATAGTAGACAAATCCTCTTTAACCAAAACAACTAAAACTTGGTCACACAAAATACGGACTACAAAGCATGCTTGCAATAAGTAATCTGTTCCATCTTCTTGCCTGTCTTCTTTCTTAATTTTTTCCCTGGACTTTCAGCAGTAGGATTTGGTACATCAAATTCATATGCAGGAGATAGGACCTTATCAGAAATGAGCACATCTTTCAGCTTTACCAGAATTATCAGGAAATCTGTTTCCTCTTTTTATATATGCTATGGTTCCCTTGTCCATAGCATATATAAAGGCTATTTCTTCTATAACATTTTTGTTGATTGGCTGAAAAACTGTGGTTCATTGTCAGCATCCACAAAGCTACATCCTTCCAGGATTGATGCAACTTCACATACAGTCAAGTTAGACGACGATTGTGTTGTTGCACGAGTGACTTATTCTTTAGTATACAATTCACCATTAGGTAGGTCTTTGAAGCCTTATTTTTTGAGGACCTGTAAAAAATACTTAAGATAACACACAACCGATTTCTTGTCTATTATCCTTGCAATCTCATCAGATAAGTATATATATTTTAATTGGAAAGCATAACCAAAATGCAGTAAAAAAAATTGATTGTCCTCATTTATGGAAAGGAAAAAAATTAAAACAAAAACACAAACTGAGGGTAAAAACATCAAACACAAAAACAACGTAAAACCCTATCATTAATGGAAAGCTTAAGGTAATCTGCTTAAAAAACATTCAAGCTAGTGACAGAATTTCTTAGAAAAACAATCATTTTCAATAAGAAAGAACTTTAAGTACCTTTTCTTCGGCTTTCATAAGCTCAGCTGCAGTGAACTTGATCAAAATGTCTGCAACCGGTGAGTAAAGCGTGGCAGAGAGTGCCCCAGCTTCATCAATTAAGAAAACACCTATATGTCATTTGCGTAAGGTGTACGTGCATGTTAAAGAATTCCTTTTATTTTGTTGTATGTGACTAATGTGTAAATAATTTGCTTTCTAGTATACCATGTTTCAACTTCCATTTCTTCATCGCAAGATGTACATGTGAGTCGTCAACCTACTGGAACATTGATTGATTTTTCACATTTGCCACAAACACTATACCAGAGGCTCTCTTGTGCCGGCCTCAAGTGAATAGTCACTGCAATCCAAGCAGTCTTTAGCTGTAGAGGGAATACAAAGCAACTATTTAGATTTTTCATTTTCAGCAAAAGCCAAGTGTAAAAAAATATGTGCTACATATTGTTTCAATCGACGCAGAAGGAGAATGTCGGTTGAGTTTTAAGCTTTTTACCGAACAAACTGGCCAATCTCCTGATCATGTTCGGTGTACCTGTTTGAAACCACTTTTATTAATATACCATGTTGAGTTTTGAAAAAAATAAATAAAAGCATAATTCAATAGCTCATAAATTCACGAATGTATAAATATAAATAGGGGGTTCTAAAGGCACCCCTTTATTACTTCCGGCACCCCCTTACTCTCGGCACCGCAAAATTATACTTTTGGCACCACAGTTAATATTTTTATTATTTCCTTACTTCATACACCACAAAAACTACTACTTTCACCACAACTTTTAGAAAATTCAAACTAATCCTCCCAAAAATTCATCCCCTCATTTTTTCTGGCAACCGCCCCCCACACTCAATTTACAGCCCCAAACCATTTTCTCCACCCTCACACGCCATCACCACCATCCTAACACTTCTTCATTTTCCATATAGCATAACCCCTTTCCCCCATTTTTTCCGACGACCTCCCCCCAAACCATTTCTCCGGCAACCCCCCCTAATTTACCAACCCCTTTCAAACAAAGAACCCCAATTTCCGCGACCCCACCATTTTCACGACCCAAAACATTATTTTTTTTTTTCATTTCTACCACCCCCGCCCTTCCTCTCGCAAAAGCAGTGCCCTCCTCCTTCCCGACACTCCATCTCCTCCTCCCTTTAACAACCACGAAAACGCACCAACACAGCACCATTTTTTTGGAAACCCACCTACAAATCGACACCTCTCGTCCATGGATGAATGCGTGATGGTTGGGAAGGGAGGCAATATTGTTTTCTTTAAAGCTGCGATTTGGAAGCTGAAAAAAAATGGTGGAGCTGCGATTTGGAGGACGAGGGAGTGGTTGAGGGAGGAGAAGAAGCGAGGAAGAAGGAATAGAAGAAGAAGAGAGGAAGAAGAAGAAAAGAGCTGCGATTTTTTTTTTCCGGCAAATGAAGAGTTGTGATTTGGATGCTTGATTTATAGAAGCTGAGGTGGCTGAGGGAGGAGGAAGAAGGGGGGTGGCGGCTGGAAGGGGAGTAGGTGAAGATAAATTAGGGTTTTGGTTTGGGGAAGAGAAGAAAATTTTATTTTTGTATTAATTATGGGTTAAAGTGTAATTTTATTTTTTATAATATTTATGTGGTGTATAAAGTAAAAATATGGTGTGTAAAAGTAAAAAAAATAATAATAATAAGGGTGCCAGAAGTAATAAATGGGGTGCCTTTAGAACCCCCTATAAATAAGACGTACGTAGGTTCGCAAATAGAATTTACCAAGCAAGCAAATGATCATTTTCATGGAGAGGTGGGTTGATCATTTTCATGGAGAGGTGGGTTGATCAATTAGACACTATTTCTGGTTGTCATGGTTGTCAGCGAAAAACCTATGGTAAGCAAAGACATGAAATTAGAATCAACATTTTATTGAGTAATCATTATCTTAAATTTTAGTACATAGCCAAACCAAAAGAGTATCATTGTACATGGGTAGTGACCTGTAGATTTAGCCCAACAATAAAGGTTAGTTTAGGTAGCTAGTTTAGCTGACTTCAGATGCAGATTCATTCAACAAAGCATCCCATATAACAATAATAAATGAGAATGTACTCTTTGACAGTTGGATTTGTAGCATGCTAATAGGGTATAAATGTACGACCATTGCTTTCACATCTAACAGCCAAACACACAAGCATTAAAAAAGAAAACAATACTGATCTTCACCAGGATTACTCACCAGGATTAAAGCCAACAATTGTGCTAAAGTTGAAATGTACTGATCTTCATACATACTGCTAGAGCATGCCCTCAAATTTAACTCATCTAACAACTTCATGCAGTATAAATCAAAGGAGTATAAAAGGAAAGCATTAAAGACATACCAGAAAACTTCCACCCAAGGTAATAGAAGCAATGAGTAAACTGGTAAAGTGCAATCTACAAAGAAAAGCCGCAATGAGTGTAAAATGAAAATCGAATCGAGTAGAAAGCATATATAATTCTGCCTAGAACGCACTTCACAAACCCTAAAATAAGTAAAACCCACGAAAGACCGAAACTATCTAAGGAAAAACCCACGATTTCCTTTAAAAGTCATCCAGTAAACCCCTTTCACCAACATGAAGGAAGCAAATCTAACATGGTGACTTCTTTTCTGCAACAAATTAAGTTGTACCTGCATAAAGTACAACATCGAAACACATAGCAAAATCGAAAAGCAACTGCAGTAACACAAAAGAAAAACCTACGCATAACACATTTTACTTATGACCAACCCCTCCTATGTACAGGTACAAGACACATCAGATAGAGAAAAAAATTCTACCCTCTCTTATATACATATAAATATTAACAGCATCTCACAATTATTAATCCCGAATGCATACAATAAATACAAGAAGGCACTTTTAAGCGTTTATCATCCACCAACAACCACATGCAGTCGAAGAAGAGAATAATCAAACACATACCCAAAACCACCTTAGCAAATTGGAGAAGTAAATGTACTGCAATGGATTTTTTCTAGTAAATAAGACTCAGAAACAGTGTATAATTGAATGGGAATGCAAAAGGTGTATTATATAAAGTCAAATTGAAGCTTTACCTGGTCCAAAAACCCACAGCTCGGTTATAGAGGGAGAACTCTTTCCAGGTAAATGAGTAGAAATTCAGTGGATAAATGATGCAAACTTGCCCCATAACTTCAAATATGATAGATAGATTCATCTTACATCAAACCTTACTAATATCTGTTATATTCCGATTTTCGGGAAAAGGCAGACGTGTCATTTTGCGAAAACGAAATATTATTATTTCTTTTATTTTATTGGAGTTAAGTGTTTTATCATTTATTTATACATAATTTTCGAGTATATGTATATATAATTAAGGGATAAATCTGAATTTTGGTAATTAAGGGTGTTAATGGAAAAAGGGATTTATTTGGGAATTGTATTTAAGGGAAATTTACACACAATAATCCCATAACCTAAACACAAATTCAGAAAATTTAGTTTACACGCTTTTCCTTCTCTGAGGCTGTGAGGAAAAAAAATAGGGCTTGGATAGTTTTCGCGATTTCTGAGGCAAAGCTTAACCGTTTTCAGATCAAACGGAAGATTTGGAATCGTTGTGAGAAGGGCAATGTTTGGATATCAGTTTGTTGGAAGTTGCAGCAGTTTTCAGGGGTTGTTGATCTGGTTTGTGGCAGCAATTAGGTAAGAAACTCTTCCTATGATTTCGGTTATAATTCGTAAAGTTTAGATTATGATTTGGAAACGTGTAGATGCTAGTAAAAGATGTGTTTTATGTTGATCAAAGGATCATAGATGCTATGGTTGATTAGATATATTTTCTGTGATTTACTGGGATTAATTCGATGTTAATTAGGTTAGAAACGGTTCAGAAATCGAGTTGTGATGATTTTAGCGTTTTGGGAAAAACCCAGGCGGACGGGCGTCTGAACTAGGCAGACGGGCGTCCGAGACCTTAGTAGCCCAGACGGGCGTTTGCAATAGGCAGACGGGCGTCTGAGGTCAGATTTTTGATTCAGGATGTAGCTGTTTTAGACGGACGGGCGTCTGGGGTTTAGTGGATGGGCGTCTAGTTTCGGACGGGCGTCCATAGGAGGTCAAACGGGCGTCTGGCCTGTTTTACTTTGTTTTTACAGTTTTATCATTCTAGTTTGGTTTTGGGTTTTATAATTGTATTATTATTGTTTTCAACCCTTATTTATGATATGATAACATGGTATAAATTAAACAAGCCTGAATTGAACTTCTGATTCGTTCAGTTAAAACACCGAATGTACTCTTAAAGGGAGTTGAAGTTCGGATCCGTCGGAAGAGCATGATAGGCTTGTGCTTTGATGAATTAGTATTCATCAATCTCTGTGTAATTGCTAGGCCTTGTCCAAGTCTAGTGGTCTAGGAAGAGAGTAGTATGTGTGAGGGAGATTAATTGAAAACACTTAGGTGGCTAGTTAATCATTTTAATAAAATACGTACTTGACTAGTAAAAGATTAAACAACATGTCTCTCTTGGATAGGCACCAGTCTATATCGTGATGTATGCCTACCTCTGAAGGTGGAAGAACTCCGTAGGTCAAAAAAACCCTAAGTACGGAGGGACTCCGCTGAGATGTGTGTACTAGCGGAGCCTGCTTATTCTAGCCTCCTTGGATATTGGTGTGATCCACTAATATGTTGCCAAGAGTGTCCCAAAAGCGGATACGCGTAGTGCCCTTGAGTGCGGTTGTAGCATAGATAAGTTAAGTAGAAACGTTTAGTCAATTCATGTTGATGGACATGGAGTGAACCCTAGATTGAGTCGGTCACACATAATCAACTAAGCTTTTAATTATCTCTACTTTATAAATTATAATTGTTGTCATAGCTTCTCTTTCTTATTAAGTACGTTGTACTTACCTCAAATGCATGTTTTCTATGTGTTTGGGGGTGAGAAGACGAACATGTTGATATTGTTTACGAGGAGGAGTTCGATGATGACGTTTGAAGACGCCTCATTGAAGAATTTACATTTATTCTTTACTGGATTGTTTTAGACTTTTGGTCTTTCGAGACTTGTAGTATCGTTACGTTTCTTTTGAGATTATCGTACGTTTCGTTTGGATTTCGTACTTTTCTTTGGAGGTAATCAGTTACATTTCCATCTTTAGATTTCATTTATATTCTTGGATGTTTGGAATTTCTATACCCGAGTCCTTCGCTTCCGTTTGCTTGTTTATGATACGACGTAGTAGAGGCTTATGTATGAAATGAATTTACTTTTATTTTATACGTGCCGAACGTTCCTTTTCCGGATAAGGACTCGGTGTCCGGGAACGGGGCGTTACAGTTGGTATCAGAGAGAAGCGTCTTTTAGGCTTCCCTTCTTCTTAGATGAGTTTTCTATGGACCTTTTAGTAAAGTTCTGGTTTTCTTTGATCATCAGGATGGTGTTCACGAGAACTGGAGTGGGTGCAGAGACTTCCAGAGTTCGACGGGAAAGTCCAACACCGGTCGTAGGAGGCGGTGTTGTGAGGCAGATTACACCACCCCAGCGGAGCTTATCACCACCACCTCGTACCGCGACACCCACACCTAGGTCTCAGTAGGGTTTGTCACCGAGACTACATCAGGAGCAACCTCAATGATGGCACGTGGGGAGTTCAGTTCAGTTTTCCTTGGTGAGTGATGTTCCAATAGGACTTGTACCGCCACCAGTAAGCTACCCTCCACACCAGCAAACATTTTACCCTCCACCAGCCAGTGTTTATCCTCCACCAGTTAGCGTTTACCCTCCACCATTGAGCCACCCCTCACCATTGGTGTTTCACCAACAACAGCAGACTTTCTACCCACCTCCTGCAGGTCATACCCCTCGACCTACTGTACCACTTTCACCGCGGTTCAACCATCAGCAAGGTTTCGGCTATCCACCTTTTGGTCTACATCAAGCTCAGCCAATCCCGCAGCACCACCAGAATTATCATCAAGGATACTACCTTTTCCAGCCTGAACCGCAAGCAAATCCAGCCTACCCTCAGCAACAGCAGTACCAGCAGCAAGTACCTTTCGGCTATCCACCGGTTAGACCAGCATTTGAGCAAGCACCGGTTGTGGATTGGTATACGAGATTGAGTAGGAATCGGGTTGAGAATTTCTATGGAAACGTTGAACATTCAAAGGCCGAGGAATGGATAAGGAGCTTCGAGAAGGCATGCAGGAACATTCATGTGCCTGAGACTGAGATGGCACGGTGGCGCTTAGTTTTCTTTTGGGCGCATCAGAAGCTTGGATAGATGCGATTCAGAGCAGTAATGGCAAGGTAACCGACTGGGAAGCTTTCAAAGTTATGTTCTATAGTGAGTACTTTCCGGCAACAATACAGGCAGATAAGGCGAGTCAGTTTTTGAAACTGAAGCAGGGCATGCATCTGACGGTATCTCAGTATACCAATAAGTTTAATGAGTTAGGAAGGTTCTATCCCGAGCTCATGAAAGTGGAAGAAAGGAAGATGTCACTGTATAAAGAAGGACTAGCACGTGAGATACAGTCTGGCATGTTGGGGTTTACAGCAAAGAACATGGCGGAAATGCTGAATAAAGCCTTGGAGGTTGAGACCTTCAGGAAGAAGGCCACAGTAGTCACTGGAAACAAGCGGAACTTTGGGACGAGTCAAGGTAATTATCGAGGAGCACCGCAATAGAACGTCAAGAAGACGACAGCTCCCACGGCAGCTAAGGCACCATACAGTGCACCCCTTTGTCCTAAGTGTAACAGAAATCTTTCGGGGGAGTGCAAGCAAAATACTAATAGTTGCTACGTTTGTGGAGAGCCAGGGCACTTTTCTAGAGCGTGTCCAAACAGAGGAAACAAGGGCAATTCGGGCCAGGGAAACGGTAGGAGCTGCCCAAGCCGACCGGTTCGAGTTTTTGCAGCTGATGCAAGAGATGCGGAACCAGAAGATGTCGTTATCTCAGGTACCTTGTTGTTATTTTATTTTATTAAGATATTTTTATAGCACGTTTATTCATGCTGTAATTTTATTTAAATGAATGAATATGCATCCTAGGTACGATAATGTTAGATAATCTAGTGGTCAGAGCTTTGTTCGATACGGGAGCGTCTAACACTTTTGTGTCGACCAAGGTAGCTAAGATGTTGAGTTTACCCTCGGAACCTTTAAGGAACACCTTGGAGATAACTACACCGTTAGGGAAGGTAACGAAGGTAACTAAGATGATACCTCAAGTGGAAGTTCGAGTTGGATCTTATCGATGCAAGAGTGATTTCACAGTTTTAGACTTTTCAGACTTTGATGTGATTCTTGGGATAGATTGGCTATCCGAGAATTTTGTCCACCTGGATTGTAGAGAGAAGAAAGTGACCTTTAAGATACCTGGGAAATCAAATAACACTTATCAGGGTAATATGTGCAAGCCGAGTAAGAAGCGACATCCGATAATTTCGGCGGTTAAGGCAATCAGAGCTTGTCAGAAGGGTTGTGAAGGCTACTTGTTGTATGCATTGGATGTGGAACAAGTGAAGCCTAAGCTAGAAGAAACTCCGGTAGTGAGAGAGTACCCTGAAGTGTTTCCGAAAGAGTTTCCGGAAAACATGCCGGATAGGGAAATCGAGTTTGAGATCAAGTTGGTACCCGGAGCGGCACCAGTTGCTAAGGCACCCTATAGGATGGCACCGGCTGAATTAAAGGAGTTGAAGGCTCAACTTAAGGATATGCTTGAGAGGAATATAATTCAGCCCAAGATTACCGCCTCTGGGAGCCCCTGTGTTGTTAAGAAAGAAGAAAGATGGTAGCATGAGGATGTGCATCGATTATAAAGCACTGAATAACCTTACCATCAAGAACAAGTATCCCTTGTTGAGAATAGATGATCTGTTTAATCAGTTGCAAGGAAAAAAAGTGTTCTCTAAGATTGATCTTAGGTCTGGCTATCATCAGTTGAAGATCAAGGTGGCAGATATACCGAAGACGGCTTTTAGTACGAGGTATGGACATTATGAGTTCTTAGTTATGCCTTTTGGACTCACTAATGCTCCATCTGCATTTATGGATTTGATGCAGCGAGTCTTCATGCCGTACATGGACAAGTTTGTGATAGTATTCATAGACGACATCCTAGTGTACTCTAAAGATGAGGAAGAACATGAAAAACACTTAAGGATAGTGTTAGATACCTTGAAGAAGAACCAGTTGTTTGCTAAGTTCTCTAAGTGCGACTTTTGGTTGAAGCAAGTCAGTTTCATGGGACATGTCATTTTTGGAGATGGCATCCAAGTTGATCCAGCAAAGATACAAGTAGTTGAGAATTGGCCTAAACCTACTACAGTTTCGGAAGTAAGGAGCTTTCTTGGTTTGGCTGGCTACTATAGGAAGTTCATACAAGACTTTTCGAAGATAGCTACTCCACTCACTAAGCTTACACAGAAAAATGTGAAGTTTGAATGGACTAGAGAGTGTGAAATGTCTTTTCAGACGTTGAAAAAGAAGTTGACTATAGCCCCAGTGTTGGCAGTTCCGGAGATTTTTGATAACTACGATGTCTACACAGATGCTTCAGGACAGGGTCTAGGTTGTGTGTTGATGCAAGGAGGAAAAGTGATTGCTTATGCATCTAGGCAGTTGAAGGTGCATGAGAAGAACTACCCGACACATGACTTAGAATTGGCAGCAGTAGTGTTTGCATTAAAGACTTGGAGGCACTACCTGTATGGAGTTAAGGCAAGGATCTTCACCGACCATAAGAGTTTAAAGTATTTCTTCACACATGAGAATCTGAACATGAGACAGAGAAGATGGCTAGAGTTCATGAAGGACTATGATTTGGATATTCAGTACCATCCAGGCAAAGCCAATGTAGTGGCAGATGCTTTAAGCAGGAAACCATTGTTTGCAGTTTCAAGCGTTGAAGATGTGGCAGAAAGGTTAGATGGACTGGAAATCAGCAGGTTTGATCAGATTGAGGAACGGCAGTTCGTGGCGCCGTTGTTAGCAAGTTCGGAGTTGATGGATGACATTCGGGAAAAGCAAGATGACGACCCAGCTTTGGTTGATTTGAAGCGAGTTGCTAGAGAAAAGCCTACAATGGGTTACGTCTTGGATAAGAATGGCAACCTTTGGTACCAGGATCGTTTGTGTGTGCCTAATGTTGGTGACTTAAGACAAAGAGTTATGGAAGAGGCACATAAGATTGCTTTTGCAGTTCATCCAGGTGCTACCAATATGTACCGAGACTTGAAGGAAAAGTTTTGGTGGCCTTAGATGAAGGTAGAGATAGCCAAGTTCGTGGCAGAGTGTGACATTTGTCAGAAAGTGAAGGCAGAGCATAGAAGACCCGGAGGAATGCTCAAGCCCTTGGATATCCCTGAATGGAAGTGGGATAAGATTACGATGGACTTCATCAACGGGTTATCTAAGACGAGAGGCGGTCATGATGCGATTTGGGTAATTGTGGGATAGATTGACCAAATCCACCCATTTCTTACCGTATGAGGTTGATATGCCTTTGAAGAAGATGACGACACTATACTTGGATAATATAGTGAAGTTACACGGAGTTCCTATCTCCATAGTCTCGGATCGAGATAGTCAATTCGTCAGTCGGTTTTGGAAGAGTTTACAAGAAGCCTTTGGAACCAAGTTGGACTTAAGTACGGCCTTTCATCCTCAGACAGATGGACAATCTGAGAGGACCATCCAAACACTCGAGGACATGCTAAGAGCTTGTGTTTTGGAAGTAGGTGGATCATGGGATGATTACCTACCGGTAGCAGAATTTGCCTACAATAATAGTTATCATGCAAGTATAGGCATGCCACCGTTTGAAGCGTTGTATGGAAGAAGATGTAGAACGCCGCTGTTTTAGGATGAAGTCGGGGAAAGACAGATTACTGGGCCGGAAATGGTTGAACAAGCTAAGGAAAGAGTTCAGTTGGTTAAGAAGAATCTGAAGGCATCACATGACAGGCAGAAAAGTTGGGCAGACGTTAGAAGAAGACCGCTTGAGTTCGAAGTCGGTGATAGAGTGTATCTACGAGCTTCACCGATGAAGGGAGTGAAACGCTTTGGAAAAAAGGGAAACCTAAGTCCAAGGTATGTTGGACCATTTGAAATTATGGAAAGGATTGGACCGTTAGCTTACAAGCTTATGTTACCGGAGTCGATGTCAAGGGTCTATAGTGTGTTTCACGTCTCGATGTTGAAGAAGTGTCTGACGAAGAATGATGTTGAAACTACAATTGATCCGGAAATTCTACAAGACAATCTTGCCTATGATGAGAGACCGACCAAGATTTTGGACCGGAAGGAAAAGATGATAAAGAGACGGATGATTCCTTTGGTTTTGGTTCAGTGGAGTAATCATTCACCCGAGGAGGCAACTTGGGAAGTTGAAGATGATATGATCAGTGAATTCCAAGAGTTCGTGGATTTACCAGGTATGTTCTAGTTTCGAGGACGAAACTCCTTTTAAGGGGGGAGGAATGTAATATTCCGATTTTCGGGAAAGGGCAGACGTGTCATTTTGCGAAAACGAAATATTATTATTTCTTCTTTTATTGAAGTTAAGTGTTTTATCATTTATTTATACATAATTTTCGAGTATATGTATATATAATTAAGGTATAAATATGAATTTTGGTAATTAAGGGTGTTATGGAAAAAGGGATTTATTTGGGAATTGTATTTAAGGGAAATTTACACACAATAATCCCATAACCTAAACACAAATTCAAAAAATTTAGTTTACACGCTTTTCCTTCTCTGCGGCTGTGAGGAAAAGAAATAGGGCTTGGATAGTTTTCGCGATTTCTGAGGCAAAGCTTAACCGTTTTCAGATCAGACGGAAGATTTGGAATCGTTGTGAGAAGGGCAACGTTTGGATATCAGTTTGTTGGAAGGTGCAGCGGTTTTCAGGGGTTGTTGATCTGGTTTGTGGAAGCAATTAGGTAAGAAACTCTTCCAATGATTTCGGTTATAATTCGTAAAGTTTAGATTATGATTTGGAAACGTGTAGATGCTAGTAAAAGATGTGTTTTATGTTGATCAAAGGATCATAGATGCTATGGTTGATTAGATATATTTTCTGCATTTTACTGGGATTAATTCGAGGTTAATTAGGTTAGAAATGGTTCAGAAATCGAGTTGTGATGATTTTAGCGTTTTGGAAAAAACCTAGGCGGACGGGCGTCGGAACTAGGCAGACGGGCGTCCGAGACCTTAGTAGCCCAGACGGACGTTTGCAATAGGTAGACAGGCGTCTGAGGTCAGATTTTTGATTCAGGATGTAGCTGTTTTAGACGGACGGGCGTCTGGGGTTTAGTGGACGGGCGTCTGGTTTCGGACGGGCGTCCATAGGAGGTCAAACGGGCGGCTGGCCTGTTTTACTTTGTTTTTACGGTTTTATCATTCTAGTTTGGTTTTGGGTTTTATAATTGTATTATTATTGTTTTCAACCCTTATTTATGATATGATAACATGGTATAAATTAAACAAGCCTGAATTGAACTTCTGATTCGTTCAGTTAAAACACCGAATGTACTCTTAAAGGGAGTTGAAGTTCGGATCCGTCGGAAGAGCATGATAGGCTTGTGCTTTGATGAATTAGTATTCATCAATGTCTCTGTAATTGCTAGGCCTTGTCCAAGTCTAGTGGTCTAGGAAGAGAGTAGTATGTGTGAGGGAGATTAATTGAAAACACTTAGGTGGCTAGTTAATCATTTTAATAATATACGTACTTGACTAGTAAAAGATTAAACAACATGTCTCTCTTGGATAGGCACCAGTCTATATCGTGATGTATGCCTACCTCTGAAGGTGGAAGAACTCCGTAGGTCAAAAAAACCCTAAGTACGGAGGGACTCCGCTGAGATGTGCGTACTAGCGGAGCCTACATATTCTTGCGTCCGTGGATAATGGTGTGATCCACTAATATGTTGCCAAGGGTGTCCCAAAAGCGGATACGCGTAATGCCCTTGAGTGCGGTTGTAGCATAGATAAGTTAAGTAGAAACGTTTAGTCAATTCATGTTGATGGACATAAAGTGAACCCTAGATTGAGTCGGTCACACATAATCAACTAAGCTTTTAATTATCTCTACTTTATAAATTATAATTGTTGTCATAGCTTCTCTTTCTTATTAAGTACGTTGTACTTACCTCAAATGCATGTTTTCTACGTGTTTGGGGGTGAGAAGACGAACATGTTGATATTGTTTACGAGGAAGAGTTCGATGATGACGTTTGAAGACGCCTCATTGAAGAATTTACATTTATTATTTATTAGATTGTTTTAGACTTTTGGTCTTTCGAGACTTGTAGTATCGTTACGTTTCTTTTGAGATTATCGTACGTTTCGTTTGGATTTCGTACTTTTCTTTGGAGGTAATCAGTTACATTTCCATCTTTAGATTTCATTTCTATTCTTGGATGTTTGGAATATACCCGAGTCTTTCGTTTCCGTTTGCTTGTTTTTGATACCACGTAGTAGAGGCTTACGTATGAAATGAATTTACTTTTATTTTATACTTGCCGAACGTTCCTTTTCTGGATAAGGACTCGGTGTCCGGGAACGGGGCGTTACAATATCCAACGGAAAACACAACAGCTGGTGGATCTTCAATAATGCCGCCGCATCGAGAAACGTTGGATTGATGGAGAAGACAGATAGTGAACGAATTTGATCTGGAAGATGTTACTCGGTGGAAATTCGATGGGGCTCTTGAAGGCAGAATTTGGAACCAGCAGAATGAAGAGTGCACCTTTGCATCAACCTAATGTTTTGCAAATGAGGGACGTGGCCTCATGTGGGGATTTCATGCCTTACCATTTTATAAGGAGGTAGATTATTATTATTTTATTTAAAATGTGACATTCACATCATGTTATGTATATTTTTCTTAAATCAAACGACGTAGACATATCATTTTCTTACTGTGCATTAGTACTTACCCCTTAATAACTTTTTACCAGAAGAGCAACCTGAGACAACCCAGGAGAAGGACAACAACCTCACCCTTCATTTCAATTAATTTCTCATATTTTCGTGACATCTACATCTATTATTGTATTGCCCATAATCGATTCAATTTTATGGGATGTCCCCGAAGGGATATATTGCCCATAATCACTAGGTTGTATTTGTAGTGCATCAGGAATAAGTGATAGAAAGTGTTGAATTTTAGACTATGTATTGTATTTTATATTGTGTCAAAATCTTTTGTAATGTGATGTTATTTTATTATGGTTGTAGTACAATGAATGTTGTGATGTAATAACACATGAATACCGGGACAATCGCAACATTTGTTCCGTAATATTGGATTCGTATCAATTTTAGTCTCATACAATTCTAATTTTGCAATTTTGATCTGATAATTTTTATAAAAAAAAAAGTCTCAATTTCTGGACACATCTCATCTCCAATTAAATATGTTCATTTTTTTTTGGATATTCCAACTATTTGACTCGGTGGCGCTGGTTGAACTTGCTGATTAGACAATGATGTCACGTCGGACCGAATTTTCTGACAAACCCTTTCCAAAACCCGGTAAACTCCAACGCCCTTTTTTCCCATAATCAAAATACATTCTTCCTCTATATCAAAGGGGTCTTTATTTATGTCGCACCGACTCTAACGTGTACTAAACTACATATGCAACACAGTATAATCGACTCTGTGAAAATTAAATGTATTGGCAACATGCTACCTCGTGAAAATCGGATCAGCATATACTTAAGCAGATGTTATAGCCAACAAAATATATGTCGTAAGCACTTATATTTTGGTAACCATAATGAAGGATATATATGGTAATATTTCTTTGAATGAATGTGTTCTTGAATAATATTATACTACATATGCGATAGGGACATTGACAGACAGAAATAGGACATCTTTGAAATAGCACAAAAAGCAGTTTCTGTTGAAATAGTGTCCTAAACCCAATCGGGTTGGACCGGATCCGACCGGGTCGGATCATTTCTACTATTTCTTTATGCTTATACATAGACTAAATGGCTTTTCTGTTGTCATATATTTGTTCTTTTAAAGAACCAATTATGAATTGTTATATGATAACGTCCTTAGTATTAAAGCGTGATGAGAGAAACCATGATAGGCGATTATGGTTGATGAGATCTCTAATCACTTTAATAAGTTTGATACTTAAATGTCTCTAGGCGATGTGCTATTAAACAGGGCATTGATAGTATAAATGAGACTAGCACATATTAGATGTCTTCTGTCTTTGTAAGCGAGGATAGATCTCGTCTATCAAGTGTAGAGACACTTGGGTATGACGTGGACGGTTGTGTAATTATCCTTAAGACCGAGTCTTAATGGCATCACGGTGTGGATTGTCATGCTTTGACACTATTGAGGTTTCCACAGCCACGGGGCGATCATGCGGTAGTGATTGGGTGTGATCTTGAAGCACGCGGAGTATACATGATTGGTCGTCCGGGAATCGCGTATCCTATGATTGGGATCGAATATCTGAAATGGCCTTCTTATAAGGAACGTCTTACTCTCATGAATCTTTGCAAAGTGGAAGTAAATGAGTTACTTCGAGAGAGCTTGATATCCAGATTATAAGATACGGTCGTTGATGTTTTGACACTCGACTAACGACCGTATGGATATTATTACAGCGATAGGATTGTAAGTTACACGGTAACTGTTTCACATGAAAGGTAGTAGTCATTGCATTTGACTCTTTCGATGATTGGGGGTCACAGTGTGTTGCGAGACGCTATCCCGTGATCGTTAGACATGAAGGGCATTTTCGTAATTTGCACTTTGTGTCTACGGCCAACATATTCGGAAGCCTATCGGGTCACACACATACGAACATCTAGCCGGATTAAAATGTGGTCATAGATGATGTAACACCCCAAAATTTTGGCCGTTAGTTTTCGAGACACATTTTATACTATTAGCGGTTTTATAAGAACTTGCGATAAATAACATAAAATGGAAATGTGTACTTAAGATTAATATTTATTTTTATGACTGCATAAATACGAGAAGAAAAAAAAGTAGTTTTCTTTTTTATGAATATTTATACAATATATATATATATATATATATATATATATATATATATATATATATATATATATATATATATATATATATATATATTGTTGAGCAAAGTGAACCAATATCTCTTATCAAGTAAATCTATTTTAATTGATCCGTGGTAAATTCGTGAAGTCCTCTTGCCAGTTGTAGCAGTTTATTTATATACACATTTCTATTTATCCTCATATTGTTTCTCTTACTCTTATTTTTTATAATAAGAGTACATATATATATTTAGGAATATATGTACTCTTTTTGACTGCTACTAGTTGGGGAAGATAATGCTTGGAACTGCCGTACCCTTGGTGGTTCCGATCCTTAGGGGATTATATTAACAAATTATATCTATATTTTAGTTGATAAAATAAAGGTTGTTGCAACAAAAATATTTTAAAGTTCAAAATTTAAATTACATCTTATCTATTATCACTAGTAAGGGAGTTTAGCATTATAAATAGAAGAGGGATGTAAGCCTCAAGTCATTAGGCCAAAAGTTAGGGAGCCAGGAGGGAGTATTACTGTAGTGGTTGATATCAAAGTTTAGCACTGTGAGTTCCATTTTTATGCTTTTCTAATCATGTCCTTTTGCTATATTATATTGTGCTAAAGCAGTGAATGCATTCTGTACATACATATATTTATATATAGATCCCTAGTTTTTGTTTGGTCATGCTTAAAAAAATATAATAGCTCTTTTGCTATTTGCCAATATCTCTTACTAATATTTTGGGTAAGCAACCGCTTGGTTTTTCTACAGAATCAATGCTTCATATATATATATATATATATATATATATATATATGTTTAGGTAATATATTGTTTCTAATTTACGTATATTAACAGATTTTTTGGTTTCAAACATTACTGGTTTAACATTAGAATGCTTATAAATTAACAATTATATAATTATTTTTCTGAAAAAGCCTCCGACTAACTCGGACGTTTAGTCATTTCAAGCACCTACCTGTAGAACCATTATCTGTGGTTCCCTGTTTGCAAAACTCCACGACTTGAAAGAATTTGTTGGTACTGCTAATTATTTTTCATCCACTAACGTCCATTACTTTGAGGAACCCAAAAGACATTCAAGGGAGGTATTGAAATTTAATAAGTCCAACGTTTAAATTTTACGATAAGTGTCTTCCCTTTTCATTCATATGATATGTAATACTAGCTTTCGTTTGAAGTGTTATGACAGTTTTATAAAATCGGGTTTTGACATAGAGCGATCATCGTGAAATTAATGAAAAGGATCATCATGATAACCAATTCTTGTTCTTGCTTGATGCAAAACTCTTAGCGACTAGGTGAGTTGGGGTTATTGCACCGCAGAACGAATAGTCATCGGTCTCGGGGCCTCTTGACCTTGGCTCATCGACAGTCCTAGAGAAATGGTACCTAGATTCCCCGATGTTCCATGTGCAGGGCCGGGAAAGCAAGGGCCGACGGCTATGTCATGGTTCAGAGGGCAGTGGGGTTGGCTGGAGCCTTTTGGGAGGTTCACTGGGCGAAGGTCTGAATCCTTTCCCTGACAATCGTCCGGAGTTGTCAGGTAATAGCTTGCTTGCTTGTGAAGTGCGGTAGAGAAACATGATGGAGTTGGTTGGTAATGACTCATCGACTAAGCCAAGTCGGTGTAAAGCTATTAATAGACTTAAATTCAAGAAAATTACTTGACGTTTATATTTTTGCAAATATCATATTTTTGTCATGTACTAACTACTATTAAGTGCAGGTAAGGAAAGAGCCTTTTGTTGTAACATTTTAACGGTTTTGTAACTACTATTTTTGTATATAAAGATTCACGGGCACACACCGGAACTCACTGCCTATTTTTAGCTCACATGTTTGTGAAATCTCTTTCTTAGGTATGGAAGAAGGACACCAGAGTAGTGAGGTAAGCGGGGTAACCGTGGAAGCTGTCCTGGGAGAGGGAGTTGGTGAAGAGTTCCATGTTGATATGACACCTCAGTTGTCAAGTTTCGGTATTAGTTTGCTTTGAATTTTGAGTTGTTTCAATGTAACAAAAATTAAACATTGTGGTTTTCTTTTGTTTTGGTGACGTTTGAATAAAGTATTAGTTCCCTCTGTTTCTTTTTGGAGTTTTAGTACTTGGGCGGTGGATCGCCGGCTTGTCCATTATTAGACCCCAGTGGACCCTAGGGGTCGGGGATAGGCCTATTACAATTGGTATCAGAGAAAGGTTTGGTTGAGGTGTTAGGATAAGGATCTGTTAGGTACTTGATTGTAGATGAGGGAACTTAGGAAGCAAAATGGGTGTAAGAAGAAGAGTTGCGACGGCAATACCCACGTCTCTTCGAAGGTATGAATTTCGAGGACGAAATTCTTTTCTTAGGAGGGGAGAGTTGTAACACCCCAAAATTTTGGCCGTTAGTTTTCGAGACACATTTTATACTATTAGCGGTTTTATAAGAACTTGCAATAAATAACATAAAATGGAAATGTGTACTTAAGATTAATATTTATTTTTATGACTGCATAAATACGAGAAGAAAAAAAAGTAGTTTTCTTTTTTATGAATATTTATACAAAATATATAGGGGGAATGAGGGAGAATGACAGAAATATTTCATCAATTGAGTAGAAGGGACGCTTTTTGAAACTTTTACATAAAGGACAAAACTATTTATTCACTGGTCGAAATTCACTTGTGTTCGAAATTCATTTGTTTAAATTTTGCCGAAATTCACTTCGTTAAATTCACTATTTTTCAAAATTCATTGTCGAGATTCACCGATTTTCGGGATTCATTGTCAAAATTCATTTGTCGTAAATTCATTGATTTCGGGATTCACTGGAAGATTCACCGATTTTCGGATTCATTGTTTGTCATCCTTCTCGCTATAAAATTATGCGCGATTGTCCTTCTCCTATAAAAAATATGTAATTGTCATATACTTAAAAATATTTTGATTGTGTCCTTATCCCTAATTTTCCAAAATATATATATATATATATATATATATATATATATATATATATATATATATATATTGTTGGGCAAAGTGAACCAATATCTCTTATCAAGTAAATCTATTTTAATTGATCCGTGGTAAATTCGTGAAGTCCTCTTGCCAGTTGTAGCAGTTTATTTATATACACATTTCTATTTATCCTCATATTGTTTCTCTTACTCTTATTTTTTATAATAAGAGTACATATATATATTTAGGAATATATGTACTCTTTTTGACTGCTACTAGTTGGGGAAGATAATGCTTGGAACTGCCATGTACCCTTGGTGGTTCTGATCCTTAGGGGATTATATTAACAAATTATATCTATATTTTAGTTGATAAAATAAAGGTTGTTGCAACAAAAATATTTTAAAGTTCAAAATTTAAATTACATCTTATCTATTATCACTAGTAAAGGAGTTTAGCATTATAAATAGAAGAGGATGTAAGCCTCAAGTCAATAGGCCAAAAGTTAGGAGCCAGGAGGGAGTATTATCTTGTAGTGGTTGATATCAAAGTTTTAAGATCATGAGTTTCATTTTTATGCTTTTCTAATCATGTCCTTTTGCTATATTATATTGTGCTAAAGCAGTGAATGCATTCTGTACATACATATATTTATATATGGATCCCTAGTTTTTGTTTGGTCATGCTTAAAAAAATATAATAGTTCTTTTGCTATTTGCCAATATCTCTTACTAATATTATGGGTAAGCAACCGCTTGGTTTTTCTACAGAATCAATGCTTTATATATATATATATATATATATATATATATATATATATATATATATATATTGTTTCTAATTTACGTATATTAACAGATTTTTGGGTTTCAAACATTACTGGTTTAAGATTAGAATACTTATAAATTAACAATTATATAATTATTTTTCTGAAAAAGCCTCCGACTAACTCGGACGTTTAGTCATTTCAAGCACCTACCTGTAGAACCATTATCTGTGGTTCCCTGTTTGCAAAACTCCACGACTTGAAAAAATTTGTTGGTATTGCTAATTATTTTTCATCCACTAACGTCCATTACTTTGAGGAACCCAAAAGACATTCAAGGGAGGTATTGAAATTTAATAAGTCCAACGTTCAAATTTTACGATAAGTGTCTTCCCTTTTCATGCATATGATATGTAATACTAGCTTTCGTTTGAAGTGTTATGACAGTTTTATAAAATCGGGTTTTGACATAGAGCGATCATCGTGAAATTAATGAAAAGGATCATCACGATAACCAATTCTTGTTCTTGCTTGATGCAAAACTCTTAGCGACTAGGTGAGTTGGGGTTATTGCACCGCAGAACGGCTAGTCATCGGTCTCGGGGCCTCTTGACCTTGGCTCATCGACAGCCCTAGAGAAATGGTACCTAGATTCCCCGATGTTCCATGTGCAGGGCCGGGAAAGCAAGGGCCGACGGCTATGTCATGGTTCAGAGGGCAGTGGGGTTGGCTGGAGCCTTTTGGGAGGTTCACTGGGCGAAGGTCTGAATCCTTTCCCTGACAATCGTCCGGAGTTGTCAGGCAATAGCTTGCTTGCTTGTGAAGTGCGGTAGAGAAACATGATGGAGTTGGTTGGTAATGACTCATCGACTAAGCCAAGTCGGTGTCAAGCAATTAATAGACTTAAATTCAAGAAAATTACTTGACGTTTATATTTTTGCAAATATCATATTTTTGTCATGTACTAACTACTATTAAGTGCAGGTAAGGAAAGAGCCTTTTGTTGTAACATTTTAACGGTTTTGTAACTACTATTTTTGTATATAAAGATTCACGGGCACACATCGGAACTCACGGCTATTTTTAGCTCACACGTTTGTGAAATCTCTTTCTTAGGTATGGAAGAAGGACACCATAGTAGTGAGGTAAGCGGGGTAACCGTGGAGGCTGTCCTGGGAGAGGGAGTTGGTGAAGAGTTCCATGTTGATATGACACCTCAGTTGTCAAGTTTCGGTATTAGTTTGCTTTGAATTTTGAGTTGTTTCAATGTAACAAAAATTAAACATTGTGGTTTTCTTTTGTTTTGGTGACGTTTGAATAAAGTATTAGTTCCCTCTGTTTCTTTTTGGAGTTTTAGTACTTGGGCGGTGGATCGCCGGCTTGTCCTTTTGTTAGACCATAGTGGACCCTAGGGGTCGGGGATAGGCCTATTACAGATGATATCCAAATAAGGAAAGTTTATCTCGAGACTATAAAGGTTATAGTGGTAAATTAATATGGTAGTATTTATTTATTATGAATAAATTAAATACACGATATTAATTATGATGATTAATTAAATATGTATATTGATACATATTAATTTCGAAATTATGTATATATGTGATATGCATGTATTTTGCAAATTACTTAATCATAGTATTATATTAATTAAAGAATATTCCGGAAGCCAATATTTGGCTATATGGTGCCACATTGAAGTGTATAAGATACACTTGGATTGTGCAATTTAATTAATAAGATTATCATATATTAATATTAGATATTAATGACTATAGATTTGCACAATGTGTAAATTGATTTATGGTAATAAGATAAAGATATTCAATATAAGATATTGACAATATCCTAGATTTATTTAATATAAGATATTATAATAAATGAGATAAATCAATCAAATATATTTTCCTTATTTTATTGGGAAAATATTTTCTTCTCCTCCACACCTAGATATGGCGCCACATACACTATAAATATAGTGTGGGTGTCAAGCTCTTTTGTACATCACAATTCCAAGAACTAATAGTTCTTGTGTAAAATATAGAGCATCCTATAGAGAGTTGGAGAGAGGGAAAAAGAGCCGGTCTAGCAACCGGAGTTTTCCAATAGCAATCAATGATGGGATTCCGGCGGGCTGTTCGTGTGGACTAGCGGTAGAGGCCGAAAACTTGGGCGGCTCTATGCAGAATTACTCTCCTTAGACGGTCGAAGCGTCGATCTTATAGATAAATCAAGGTAACCACCGTCTACCACTTATTTGTTTATTGCTTAAACGAAGTCGATCCTGGTTAAAAGGAAATAATATTTTAAATTCCGCTGCGTTCCCGTGTAGATTTCCTAACAGTGGTATCAGAGCGAACTTCGAGCTTAAGCAATAAGCATGTTAATTTGCGTAGTTAATTTTATCGTTTAAATCACGTAATTAAAAGATGAAAGATTTTGATTAGCAAAAGTGATACATGAAAATTAAAAATAAAAAAAATAAAAAAAGGAGATCGGGTGGTGCTCGGCCGACTGGCGGCGGCACCACCACCGGCGGCTGGGCGGCGGCAGCAGGGCAACCTGCTGCCGGTAGTCGGTTGACCGGTCAATGCTGGCGGATCTCCAAATTTTGGTTTTGTGTATTTTGTGATTCAATATGGTTCATAGTTGTGATTGGTAATTCTTCATTTGTTTAGTTGTGTAATATGGCTAACCAATGATTCAAATAGTTTGGGCCATTGGGATGCCACATGGCATTAAAATAATAATGGTCTTTCCAAACTTTGTTTGGAATAGACCTAGGCCCTTTCCAAATATTTGATTTGGAATAGGTCTAGGCTCTTTTCAAATATTTGATTTGTAAAAGGCCTAGGCCTAGGCCACTTCCAAAATTGATTTTGGAAAGTGGTCATGCCTAAACCAAATTTGGTTTAGGAAGATGCCTTTTGGTTTAGGAAACCAAATGCATCCCTTTTGATTAGGAATCAAAAGGAAAGAAACAAAAGAGACATAATTTTAATTTTGATTTATTTTTGGAATAGTTCTAAATAATTAAAATTAAAATTAAAATTAAAATCGTTTAAAATTAATCGTTAATTTTATTTCGATTAAAATCATTAATTAATTAAATGTTAATTAGTTAATTGATTGGATAAAATTATTTAATAGATTAAATGTTAAATGATTAATTAAGACGCAAGTAGTTAAATTTTAATTTTATCTTTTTCATAAGATGTTATTGTATGGATTAGATATAGTAGATATAATATGATTATATGGACCCCGATTGATCATGGACTCGACCGATAGGATAGATGTGAATGATTTAATTTTTCTGTTGGTTTAAAAATTGTCCTAGGCCGTTATGAAGAATGTGACCTAGTTTATTTTCTGCATTTATCTCATTCCCGTTAGCTCCCCCCGTGTGCGGCGGGTGTATTTGTTTTATGAGATAGAATTAAATGTAACAAGAATGGAGCAGAAGATGAAGACCAAAGAAAGACGAAAATAAAGATCACATTGAAGAATAGAGCATTAAATATCCTATTGGCGGTTGCAGCTACCTTTAGATTGCGACCCGCGGTTTCGTCAGTTTGTATTCGAAACCGCATCTAGGAAAAGTCCATGATCATACCGGTTACTTTGCGCATTTATTTATTTTGTGCTTGTATTTATTTTATATGATACGATAGATGTATGACTAGGCACGATCTAGATAAATGTGTAAGATGTATGTCTATAGAGATAGATATATTTGATGAGACAGTAATTAAATTAATTAAGTGAATTAATTTACATAAATACTTCCACATCAAAAATCAAGTCGAAATATTTTCTCCCAATATTATAGCGGCGGTAAAGAGCCTTTGTTCGGATCCAACTGATCGGCCCTCGTCGGGAGTTGACCTACCACGGGTATATCGTCGTAATTGAGATATGATCGTATGAGATCTCGTGAATATTGGGTTATGACTTGACTAGAGTATTGCGGTGATTGGCCCTCGTCAGGACCGTCTTATTCTAGAGGCAAGTGGTTGACTACCACATAAAGATGTGAATTGTCAAAGAGTTGACTAGTCAACCACCAAGAGTCACATAGAGATGTGATTGGTAAGTGTTACATACCTTTCGAATTATTCCAGTTGATCGGCCCTCGTCGGGAATCGGGGTAACCAGATGGGATCTTGGCCACTAAAGAATTTTGAAAGATTCTTGAAAATCAATTGGGAGTAGTTGACTAGTGGGAGCAAAATCATAAATCAAAAGACCATTTTTGATTTTACGTGTATAAACAACAACACTCTTTTATTTTCATTTTTTTATGTTATAGTTTTAGCAAACTTTATATTTTTGTTTTATTCTCGATTAGTAAAACCAAATTATGACCGTTACCCTTTGAGAAACGTTCTCAAATATGGTTAAGTAATATTAATCCTTTTAAAATAAGCAATGACACGAGCAATCCCGTTGTAGTAGTTAGAGACAAGGAGACTACATATTTGATGCAGTACTCCAAGACTTTAATTATTAATGAAATGCGGAAGTTCATGATATTGGATACGATCCAAGATGATCATTCAGTCATACGATGACAATTAATTCAAACGTTGAATAAGAATGACCACATCTAATTTTGGAAATGTTGTTTTCAAAATTGTAAGATTTAAATATCTACTTAATTCTATCATTGCTTAAAGGTTAATTAAATAGTTAATGTTTTGAATAGGATTCAAAAGGTTAAATAAACTATTTAATAAACTTTAGACTTTCTTTATGAAAGGAAATCAAAGACATAGCTCTTGTGATTTTTCTTAAGTCTTATGAAGACTACAAAGAAATATTTACAAGTGCTTGAAGGATTAAAAAGGAAAGTTAAGGTATGTGCTTAAATAGAGAACTTATTGAAGTTTCTATTCTAGGAAAGTGATTTGAGATGAATCTATCTAAGTTCAAAGTCGACTCTAAGATATATGATATCTTACAAGTGTGATTAAATTAGAAAGATTAAATGCAGATATGGAAGGTGAAGCAAACATTGTGACACTTACAATATTCTGGATCTAGTAAACTGATAAGGGAACTAAATAAATGTTATTATGTTCCAGTTCTTATGAAGAACATACTTTCAGTTATTTGTTAGGATTTAGTAGACATATTCAGTTGTAAAAGAATAAATGTTATTCGATAAAGTTGGAAGGTCACTGAATCTAACATACTAGATTGATGTCACTATATAGTTGATATATGTGATGAGATCTCAACTAAATATTTGTATGGCTGTTATCCTTGATATTTGTAGTTGTTCTAGATGTCGACTCTCTGGAAGAGAAACGTATAATTAAATGTCATTTAGATGATGTTTGAACCATGTGATTATGAATCATGTGGATGATACGTATCTTATCTAAAGATGACTAAAATACTCTTTTATGAAAAGGTTACAAATTCTAGAAAAATTGTCTAAAGCCTAAACATACCGATGTTTGTTGGCTTATGACAATTAATGCTACAAATAATTGTTTGTTAATCTCTGCAACTATTTTTAGAAATAGTCAAGTGTACTGAATGAAGTGCATAATTCGGAAAGCCCGAAAAGTTCGAGCTAGTACGAATATGAAATTGATGACCTATTTAGGAATTAATCTCCAATTGGATTGAAGTAATTAATACCTGAAGGATGTTTCAGAAGTCGTCTGAAAGGAATAAGATTCTCCCTTGAAGGATGCTATCTTTGGGATACGCAATTAGATTGTGTTCCCAAAATGGAAACAACACTTTATATGATAAAGGTGTGACGCAAGCCATGCGAAGTATCCCTTACCCGTTTCGGGATAGTGCTCTTATACTTAACTGAGTTCCAAAGAATAAAAGTTGAATAAATTCCATATTAGATATGGAAGGGGATAATGTCGAATCTATCTTAACCGATGATTTGAAGTTGTCATAGGCAAAGTCAGAAAGGATTGGAGCCTAGTACGACATATGCAACTTTGTGGAATATCTTAGCAAGTACGCTAGATATTATTTACTTGTCCGCAAAGCAAAATGTTTGTCTCCAAACATGCTGTCTTCTAAAGGAAGTGTTTCTTCCAAAAGAAACAGCGAGAGTGAATCAGATCTCAAAAGAGTTTGAGAACCACAAAGACATGTTCAACCATTGGAACATGAGCAGACGCCGCATAGCGATGAGGTGTAGAATGTTCTCGGTGAAATTTATGGTTTTTATCGCATTATTAGAGAACAATATCTTTCATATTCTAGTAATTTTTAGAGAAAATTATATGTTTAAGGCGTGAATTTGAATAATGGGTTTAGAAGTGTCAAAAGTGTAATTTGGGCGCTTTTATGTGTTAAATTTATTGAATTATTATTATTTGGGGATGACTACATGTTTTCCATGTTTTATCTGTTATGTAGATGCTTAATTTGGAGTGCATAAAGAGGATAAATGAGGCTCAATTCGAATTATAAGAGATAAATATGGAATTGGCTTGAAGAAGAATGGATAACTATGAAGAAATCCGATCTCAAAGATATTGACGGGGCGCCCACCGATCCAGCACAGCGCCCAGGAGTGAATGGCGCCCATGAAGGGTCCAGAGTCATATTTTACATACTGAGTCTCAGGACGTAAAGTTCAACGCAGCGTCTCGAATCTCCGCCCAAATAAATGAACGCAGCGCCCATGACCTTGGGACGGGCGCCCAAAGGCCGACTTTAACCCTAGCCGACCTAAAATCCTATAAATAGCAGCGTGTACTAAACCCTAGGGGACATCCCATACACATCATTCACTCATAACAAACCCTAGCAGCCGCATTATTCAAGAGGAGAGTCAAAGATGTATCTCTCCATTCCAATGATTATGTCTAACAACATGATTGTTGGCTAAACGCATAGCAGTGGAACAACCGGAGGATATCACATCAACGTCATCACAACCATGATTTGTTAGTTTATCTTTAGTTATGATTTTGAATACTTTGTTTTATTTATCGTTTGAATCCCGATTTATTGGTTAAGAGTTTCATTAGATAGGAATGTCAATGAACTTCTATGTTGTTTGAATTTTTATGGAAATATGATTCAACAATAGGTTTAATTCAATCGATACAATTGATGATGTTTTGAGGAATCATATATCGTTAGTTGGGTATTACAATTTGGGAACGAATTGTTGATCTTGTGATGAATGTTATTTGTTTTTTCTTGGAAAAGTAAACAAACCCTAGAAATCGATCTAAAGGAATTTAGTCGGTTTCGTGATTGATCATACCAATAAAATCGTATTCAATCATAAATCGTTGTTTGATTGTTGAGTGATAGATTCTAGGTGTTCTATCTGTTTCCCTTTATAATTTGATACAAAAATCGTTTGCTTCAACATTAGTTTTAAGTTCTAGTTTTACAAACCCTAGTTTTCGTGCACTTTTTCGTTGTCGTTCATAGTCGACGCCGTCATAATAGCGCACGCCGCCCATCTTTTATTTTCTTATTTTCGCTTGTTTTTATTTCATTTTTCGTTTTAGTTCTTAGATTCGTGACATAACCCGATTTAGGAGTTATATCTTAATCGACAACTGTACGATTCCTTAGGACGACTCGGCAACACTTTATACTACGTACCTTATACTTGGGGTGTTCCGATAATATAAATTTAAAACACGTTTTCAACGAACATAGAACAATGCTCGGTGCACACAAAAGTTATGTATGTCTATGGATAACCTCAAACCCAAATGGGCTGCTTGTATGTTCATCTTGATGAATGAATATCTCACGACTTATGAAAGAATGTTTGAAAGGCAAGATTGAGAGATATGGCCAGGAGCCATAATACCTGAATTAGATTCCATCAGTGACAACCAGGTATGAACCTAGTCTGTCTTACTGAAGAGAGTTTGAGAAAGTGATAAACAATAGAGTAAACTTCAACTTAGTTTATTCATCATAAAAGAGTGAGTATAAATAGGTACAAGTAAGTGAGAAAGGTCCTAGTAGAGTATAAGCTAGGAGAGAGCAATTAATTACTAGAGTCGGCTAGTATTAATTGCTAGAGTTGTCTATTACCTAATAAGACAAAATATAGTTACTTTATGACATATTAATTGTTTATACAATACAATTAATATGTCTTACAATTAATATATCTCACAATTAATATGTTACACAAAAGTAACGTAATATTTCCACACCCCTCAAATCGGGTTGTATATGTTAATACAACCAAGTTTGCTACTCAATGGGTGAACATAAGCGGTGGAATTGCCTTGGTAAGAATATCGCATTTTGGTCTCATTGAGGAACATCTTGAAGTTGAATGATCTTGGCATCAATCTTCTCTTTAAGGAAATGTCACAATATCCACATGTTTGGTTTTATCATGATGGACTGGATCCTCTCGCCATGCATAAAAGTGAATTATTGTCACAAAGCAGAGTATGACAAAGTTCTTTGAGGGTCTGCCAAGATCAGTAAGGACTCTTTTCAGCCATAATGCTTCACAAAGGAACAAAACCAATGCCCTGAGTTCAGCTTCAGCACTACTTCTAGAGACAGTAGGTTGTTTCTTGCTTCTCCAAGTGACCAGATTACCCCATACATATGAGCAATAGCCTGTGGTAGATCTTATGTCTATGTGACAGCCAGCCCAATCAGCATCAGTGTAAACCTTGATAGATCTCTCAGCAGACTTGGTGAAATGTAAGCCTTGGCCAGGAGTGGACTTGTGTACCTCAAGATATCTGCTCACAAAGATCCCAATGTTGCTCGGTAGGGCAATGCATGAATCAAGCAACTGTGATCGACTCCATATGCAATATCGAGGTCTTGTATGGGACAGATAAATGAGTTTCCCCACATTAAAGGTCTGACTTGTAACCAAGGAAGTCTGTGATGACCTTGGACAAGTCTAAGTTATACTACAAGTGATGTACATTAATATTCGAATATGGTGTACACTGATCTCACCCCAATCAAAGATCAGTGAAGAACAAAGATTCTCCTTCAACTGAAGCAAAGAAGAAAACGGTGAATCGGCAAAGTAAACTGACTTTCGGCTGAGTGAAGACAAAACGGTGAAGGAAGATCTAAATCGGCTAAGTCAGATTGATCGCTCGACCGTTCTGAAAACGGCGAAGGAACACTTACCAGATCAGATTTAATATACGTTGAAGATTCAGAAGATCATGCATTAAATGCACAATCATTAGAGGATCAATCAAGGACGGATTTTCTACTGTACGATTGAAGAAAGAATCCGATCACTGAAATCAAGGAGAATGCAATTAAGGGGGAATCAAGAATAAAATCAAGGATTATTCCCTCATTAATATAGCCAACGGACGGAATTTAAAAATCAAGGTTATTCAAGGCTATAAATAGAAGGCATTGACAGACAAAAAAAAGAACGATCTGATGAGAAAAATCAAGCAAAAACCTTGTCAATTTGAAAAGCCTTCTCTCTGAACTTAAAAAGACACATCTAGTTATCAACTCAGACATCAGAGCTACAAAGTCATACTCAGCACTGATATTGATCAAGCAAATTTGTGAATCACATTCTCATCAAAGTAAAACAACTGAATCAGAGGCAATCTGAGAAGGAGTTGAATCTGTGATAGCTGTTGAAGGATTTTGATCTCAAGGAGCAGCAAAGGAGACTGAATCACTGAAGCTGTTGCAGTCAAGGAGTGATAGTCTTGTAGATTGTGATGCTTGGGAAGCCAAGGACAATCATACTATTGTATCTGTGAAAACAATAGTGAATTCCTCCGATCATCACAGGAGAAGAGTGGATTAAGGGATTACACCACCCTGAACCACTATAAGCCTTGTGTCAATTTAATTTGTGCAATTTACTTTACAACATTTATTTAATTTTCCTACATCATAACTTATTTCTGTATTGTCTAAACTGATTTGAAAACAACATAGTAAGAAGGGACTTATCCGCTGCCCAAAAGCTTTTAAATAAAAGAAATTTTTTTGAAACTCCACTATAGTCATTCACCCCCCCCCCTGACTATAGTTTCACCCTTCTCTGGGACCAACAATTAGTATCAGAACCTGTTCAGATCTAATTTCTGGTAACAAGGAGATCACATATTTTCAAAGTAGTTTTCAAATCTGAGTTTTCTATACATTTACATTTATATCTTCATTTGCACTGATGGATTCCTCAAACTTCTTGTCAAAAGTACCTGTTTTTAATGTTAATAATTTTGATGAATATAAAATAAGAATGCTATCTCATCTTGCAGCAATTCATGAAGATATGCTGGATGTAATTAATGATGGACCAATCACAATCACTACTGTGGTAGGCATAGGAGCAGATCAAGGAAAGGAAATTGACAAACCTAAAAAGGATTGGACCAAGGATGACAGGAGAAGAGCAAACCTGGACTTTGTTGCAAAAGACATGATCTTGAAGACCCTAGTTAGCAACATGTTCATGAGAATCAAAGACTGCAAAACAGCAAAGGAGATGTGGGACAAGCTATCATTGATAAATGAAGGATCTGAAGCAGTTAAAGAAAACAAATTATCTGTTGCAAAACAGAAGTTTGAAAACTTCAAAATGAAGACTGGTAAATCCATAGATCAAATGGACAACAGATTCTCAAGCATCATCAGAGAACTGCAACAGCTTGGACACACATATCCCCAAAAAGAAGTATGCTTGAAGATCTTGAGAGGACTACCTGAAAGATGGAAGATCATAACATCAGTAATCAAAGGAACAACAAATCTTGCAAGCACTGACACTTTAACACTGATGTCCCAATTAAAAGCTCATGAATTCGAATTGAACGGTGAAGATGGTGCTCCGGCAGAGACACAAAACTCACCGCCTTTGGTTGCACCATTAAAGAAAGTAACTTTGCCGATTACATCAAAGAAAGAAACACATGAACTTAAAGAACATGTAGCTTTATTGGTTAAACGCTTTGTGAGTTTAGCAAAAAGAAGTTCCTTCAAAGGAAATTCATCATCAAACAAGAGGTCAAGCTCAAACAGAGACATGAAGAAGAAAGATGATGAATACAGATGCTTCAATCTGCAACAAGAAAGGTCACTTCAAAGGCGATTGTCTCAAGAAAATGACAAAGATAATGAAAAGAAGAAATACAAAGCATTTGAAAAGAGAAAAAGCAAGAAGGCACTCAAGGCGTAATCCAAAGAAGTGAGAAGAATGAAGAATCATCGATAATGATTCAGATGATAGTGATGAAGAAGACAGCTCAGAAAAAGAGAAAGCATGCATATGCCTCATGACCAAAGAATTGGATGAAGATGATAGTGATAGTTCAAACACTGAAGAAACAAGCCTATGTCTAATGGCTAAAGAATCAGATGAATCTGAGGTATCATCTAGCTCTTACTCTTCATCTAATACATCCACATCTGACACTGCACAATCTTCTACTCTCCCATTAGATACAGCAGACCTAGTCCAAAATCTCATGACTAAATTTGATGAAATTGAAAAGAATCATGAAATTCTGGAAAAGGAATGCAAGGATCTAAGAAAAGAAAATAAGAGATTAAAAAAAGAACTGGATAAAGCAAAAGCTGAATTAACTAGTAAGGAGACCTACTTAAATGATCAACAAAAAGCAGATGATCATACATCCATTATTGATGATCGCTTAAGAAAATCTCCTCACCAAGAAAGGTAACCACTCGCACCACTAAAAGCACTAGCTTACAAACCCTCAAAAAGTTTTGATCAGATCCTGGTCTTGGCTTACAATAATCGAGGATGAAAGTAGGAATAATGGTCAACACAATTCTAAGTTCAGACCATTAATGGATCAAAATTTAGAAAGGGATGGACCATAGTTCCAACAGATCATCCTGCTCGTGAAGTCAAAACCTAGTGTAGTGAAACAAGCAGACTAAATCCTCATTCCAGTCAATCAAGAACAATACCATATGAAAGGTAAAGGCAGACTTTTACCTTCAGAGGATGATTGGAATGTTGCACCTCAAAATACAAGAGGAAACCATTCCACAAAATGCATCATGTGATTAAGAAAACCAACTGCTCCTAGACACTTGAAGCAAGAAAGGTTTCCTCTGCATATTGGAAAGTGAAGAAGGATGTAAATGCACCAAAAGGTGGAGAAAAGTATCGAATACCTTCAGGTAAAAATATTAGAAGCTATTCGTCATGCCTTATACATATGAAGTTGATGACTTCAATTATCCAAAAGAAGACCTTTTGGATACACACTTGGTATGGGAGGCATGATTGCTAGCAGTATGGACCCAAACAAAGTGTTGGGTACCTAAACTTAATTAACTGTTTTGTAGGATGTCCGGTACATAGACAAGTGGACGCCCGCACACATGACAGAAACAAGAAATGGCTCACTAACTTCAAGGCTTTTGATGGACCCAAAGTCACATTTGGAGGCAAAGAAAACCTGGAAATATTAAGGGGAAGGCATAATACTCAAGAAAAATTTGAAGATTCAAAATGTGGCATATGTCAAGGGACTAAATTTCAACTGATAAGCATCATCAATTTTGTGACAAAGGCTACAATGTGCACTTCAACAAAGAAGGATGCAAAGTGATTCACAGCCAAACCAACACAAAGTGGTTCTTGCGGGTAGAAGACAAGACAACATGTATGTTGTGGGTGGAGAATGACCAAGGCGAGAAACAAGTCTGCTTTGGTCAAAAACAAACAATCTACAAAGCTGGATTTGTCACGTAAGATTAAATCATCTCGAATTTCAAGACCATCAACAAACTATCAAAGAACAAGTTAGTTGAAGGTTTGCCGCCGTGAGATCACATTCAAGAAATAAAGTCTATGTGATGCATGTCGTAAAGGAAAACAGATCAAAAGTTCATTCAAGTCAAAGCCTTATCAATCTACAACAAGAGTTCTACATCCATTACACATGGACTGTTTGGACTAGTCACACCAAGAAGTGTGAGTGGTAAGAAATACACCCTTGTAGTGGTGGATGACTTCTCAAAGTACACCTGGACCATTTTCATGAACAAGAAGAAAGAGACACTCAAAAAGTCGCCAGATTTTCGAGAAGACTCCAAAATGAGAAAGAACTAAAGATTATAAAGATCGATCGATGAGGCATCGGATTTCTAAATGAAATCATCGTAACTCATTGTGAAGAAAATGGAGTACTACATCAACTATCTGCAGCAGACACTCTACAACAAAATGGTATAGCAGAAAGAAGAAACAGAACTCTCAAAGAAGCAGTTAGAACAATGATTGCTGAAGCATGCTTGCCAAAGAGATTTTGGGCTGAAGCAGCAAACATAGCATGTCATACACAAAACAGATCAATCATCAACAAATATCATGGAAAGACTCCATATGAAATATGGAATGGTAGAAAACCCAATATCTCATATTTTCATATGTTTGGATCAAAATGTTTTGTCTTAAACAGAACCATTTGATACCTTTGATGAGAAGGCTGATGAAGCAATCTTCATAGGATACTGAGACACCAAAGCAAAGCATTCAGAGTACTCAATAAAAGAACATTAGTGATTGAAGAATCAATACATGTGGTTTTTGATGAACCAAATACAAATGGTGAAGATCTTCAAGACCAAGAAGAGAAAGCAAAGACAGAGGAAATCTATACAAATGCAACCATACCAGCTACTATCCTGAATCATCACTTTGAAAATCAAGAGGAGCCACATATCAATACAAATGTAAGAAGCACTGAAGTTGAAGTTCATGCTCAAAGATGAAGGTATGGAAGCACCAAGTGAAGAACAACTTCAACCAGATCTAAATTGGCTTAGAGACCATCCTGAAGAACAAGTTATTAGAGATATTCACACAGGAGTTAGAACCAGAAGACAACTGGAGCACATGCTAACTTGCTTTCTATCACAAGTGGAACCCAAGACCATAGATGATGCAATCCAAAATGCAGATTGGATCACAGCAATGCAAGAAGAACTAAATGAATTTGAAAGAAATGAAGTCTGGGAACTTGTTGACAGACCAGATATGGCCAACATCATTGGTGCAAAATGGGTATTCAGGAACAAGATGGATGAGCAAGGAACTGTTGTCAGAAACAAAGCAAGGCTAGTTGCAAAAGGCTATTCTCAAGCAGAAGGAATAGATTATGATGAAACATTTGCACCAGTAGCAAGATTGGAAGCAATCAGACTCTTTCTAGCTTTTGCTGCATACAAAGACTTCAAAGTCTATCAAATGGATGTCAAGAGTGCATTCCTAAATGGACTTTTGGAAGAAGAAGTTTATGTAGAACAACCTCCTGGATTTCAAATCAAAGGAAAAGAAGACAAAGTATACAAACTCAAGAAGGCCCTCTATGGCCTCAAACAGCACACTAGACTGGTATGAAACACTATCACAATTTCTCGATCAAGAATGGATTCAACAAAGGAACTATTGACAAGACTCTATTCAAACTAGAGGAAGGAGCAAGCACATTCTTTGGTACAAATCTATGTTGATGATATAATCTTTGGATCAGAGGATGAAAAGCTTTGTGAGAAATTTGCAAACCTGATGAAGAGCAAATTTCAGATGAGCATGATGGGAGAATTAAACTATTTCCTTGGCCTTCAAGTAAAGCAAATGAAGGATGGCATTTTCATTAGTCAAGCCAAGTACACAAGAGATTTGATACACAAGTATGGGATGGATACAAGTGGCACAACAGACACACCAATGTGTGCCAGAGTCCTACTTGGAAAAGATGAAGCATGAAAGGATGTTGATCAGAAAATGTATAGAGGAATCATTGGATCCTTATTATACTTAACTGCAAGCAGACCTGATATAGCATTTGCAGTAGGAGTATGTGCAAGATTTCAAGCTCAACCAAAAGAATCACACCTTCTAGCAGCCAAAAGGATATTCAAATACTTGAAAAACACTATAAATGTTGGAATTTTGTATCCAAAAGATGGAGGATTTAAATTGATATCATATTCAGACTCTGACTATGCTGGATGTAAAATAGATAGAAAAAGTACCTCTGGAACATGTCAAATGCTAGGAACCAGACTAGTCTCTTGGTTCAGCAAAAAGAAAAACTCCATATCTACATCAACAGCTGAAGCATAATATATAGCAGCAGGTAGCTGCTGTGCACAAGTATTTTGGATAAGACAACAGCTAAGGGACTATAGAATGGAAGAGAAAACAATTCCAATCATGTGTGATAACACAAGTGCAATATCTATTATGAAAATCCAAGAGATTGCATTCGAGAACAAAACACATTGATGTGAGACACCATTTTATCAGAGAACATGTTGAAAAGGAGATGTCATCCTAAAATACATACCTCATCAAGATCAATTGGTCGACATCTTCACTAAACCACTCGATTATGAAAGATTTAGTATGTTGAGAATCGAGTTAGGAATGATTGAAATTGACTAAGTATCAAGGAGCGCCAACCTGGAGTAATCGGCTAAGTGACTTCATCAATCTGGTACAACCTTTGCCGTTACAGGAGGTGTAGCAGGTAAGGCACCTCGGGTATCGATGAAGGTAACTTAAGCGATTTTTAGGAATGAGTTAAATGGAGCAACTCGTTGAAGAACTCATTTGATCGGCTAAGTGACCCGGCCAAGGCACTTCACCGAAATAAAGACTTGGATAAATTAAAAGTGTGAACAAAATCAATTCTGATTACACGTGGAGAATAAGGAAATTATGGAGGATTATTCTGTGAAAGATTACACACGTGGAGATCAATTTGTGATCATGGAGGTAATTGTATTATTTTCGAATTGTAAACTCCTCGATTCCCGGGCTCTATCATTACTTACCTCAAACCACTCCCCCATTACGCTCGAATATCGCAATTCACATACACAAAATCACGCCATGATGTCACAAAATCCTTCCATATTCAAACCACGTTCACACTACCCAAATCACACTATATAAACCAGACTTAAAGATTTTTAGAAATCTTTACACTCTCTTGCAAATTACAATCCCTACTCTTGTTTCTCTCTATTGCAAACTCAAGTTCATTTTCAAACCCCCTCTCCTTTTCAACAATGGCATCATCTTCCTCAATCACCCAAGCTGGGTATGAAAAATCGATTGCCATCGGTTCATTCTTCCAAGCGTAACACTACCCAAATCATGCGGAAATGACGAGCATGCTAAACGATTGGCGGCGCAGTCTGCGAAAATCTAAATTTATCAACCTTTCTCAACCCTCCAATAACCGAGGTGTGCTATGAAAATCTCATATCCTTCGGAAATCGCACAATCACGCACTCGGCTCCTTTGTCAAGAAGGTGACGAGTGGGAAGCGGAAAATATCGTTGCATCTGTCAACGGCAAAGAAGTGGTGATTACAGAGAAGGTAATTCGAAAACATCTCAAACTTTCAAATAAAGGTCAAGCAAAATTAACATTGGTATCACAAAACTTGGATGATTTCTGGGCAACTATCGCCAAAATGGCAAACCCAGGATCTACAAAAGTCAACTGTCTGAGATCTGCATTGAAGAAACCATTCAATGAATTTAGTGCCTTAATTGGCAAAACCATTGAAGGAAAGTTGGGCACAAATAATGCCATGACAGAAATTAGAATGCGGCTAATGGGAATCATTTACAACAATCTACAATTCAATTGGGCAAAATACTTCTTCCTACGAATCAAAGAGCAAATCCAAGGGGAAGTAAAAGCGGAAAAGAAGGGGATACAAGAGGGAAAGACAAAGAAAGGCCAATTCTGGGTGAAAAAGTCATATAGGATTCAGTTACACTATCTAATGCAATGTCTTAAAGTCCCTACTGTTCAACTCCACAAACTGCATGAATCCAAAGTCATGTTTACCTATATTAAACAACAAAAGAAGACAGGAGACGGAAAAAGGAAGAAATCCACACAAATCACTACCAGTCAAAGAAAGAAGCAAAAGGTTCAGCGAAATCTGGACAAGACAGACTTTGGAAAATTAATTGATGAAGATAAAGAGGAAGAGGATTCTGAAACTGAGGTGGAGCAACAGGAAGAAGAGAATGACAGTGAGGATGAGCAACATCCTAATAGGGAAGATACTGGAGATGATGAGGCATCTCCAGAAGAAGCTGCACAATTGTCTGCAAACGATATAGATGATCGAATTACAGATTATCTTGAGTGGAAGGAGGGGGATTCCAGACAACAACTTCAAGACTCAGACCGCATGCTTGCTGAAGAAGCATGGCTATTTAATTTTTTGGGAATCACAACTCTGGTAGGTGTGCTTGATGAATCGCCTCTATGGGACTTGGTTGATGCAGCCAAGACAAAACTGCCCCAGCCCTCTGGGAGATAGAGTGATGACTCAGACGATGGGGAAGATGATGATCATGATGATGGTGATGATCATGATGATAATGATGATAATGATGGTGATTTTGGTAAAGACAGAGAAGAGGATGCTCCTGCACCAGATGCAATTGATGATACAACTCTTCTCCGTACATTCTTGAAACCACAAGCATCCAACAAGTCCTCAACTCCGGTAAAGACAGCCACTCAACCACTGACTGTGAATGTTCTAGCTGACAACACACACATTGTAGACACTGGTTCAGCTGCTGCCACACCAGTCAAGGCAACCCCCGGCACAGAGATAGGGGAACTGCAGCTCAAGCAACTCCAGCATACACATCTACCCAAATTCTTGACGATTTGGAAATTGGAGCAGATGTCACTCAACATCAAGACAAGGGACAACAAACAGATCCAGAACCAGCTGACATAAGGCACAAACTCTCTCAGCTGGCCACTGGCATTACCAATGAAACTTTTGAGAAAGCAGCAGACCTGCTGGCAGAAGAATTGGAGCAGCAAGCCATGTATCTCAGATCCATGACTTCAGCATTTAATGACAAAAGCTCCTTCATTGAACACAAGTTTCAGGCCATTGTAGAGTACATTGATGCACAAAACATTGTGGTTCAACAACAGGGAAATCTGATGAAGCAGCTTAATGTCAATATCACCAACAATCTTTGCAGGCTCGGGACAAAGATATTTCCCAAGAAAATGAATCAATGGCAGTGGCCTTTGGCACTAAACTTCGTAGTGTGAATGAGAAACTGAATGATCATCACCACAGATTCACATCTATTGAATCAAATCTTGACTCTCTGATCGGCACGGCAGAGGCCACAAATAGCATCTTACTCCAGCAAATGGATGATGCTGCCAAAAAGGGGGAAAATCGGGATAAGCCTGAACCTGAAGGATCAACAATCAGACCCCCAAATTTCACTGAATAACAACTGAGAGCAAGAGACAGAGAAATAAGAATCAGAAATGAAGCAGAAGAACATCAAAGAAGGGTCAGAGAAGAAAGAGAAAAGGCCTTAAAGGGACCCTGCATTGGATTTCCTCTTCCTATGCAAAGAAAAGATGATGATAGAGACAGATCTGGCGGACAGCAAAGGCTTGGATCTAGTCAGCAAAGAGGATCGGCTAGTCAACATGCATCAAAGACCAGAGGAAACACCAAAGAAGCAGCAGCAGCCTGGACATACTTGGGAACACAGTAACTTACCTTTGGTCACCAAAGCAAAAGAGAATATGATGCAGGATGTCTTGGACCATGTAAGAGAATTTTTCAGAGTACATGAAGTACTTTATCCTCACTCCTCACAATATGAAGCTTGGGCTGATTGGCTAAGCTATCAGGATGAAAGGATGAGAACTGATATGGCCAAACTCTACAATGAAGTCAAAAGAGAGTTTGCACTTCTCAAACAAACCAACAACAAACCAAGCTCACCCATACCACTATCTCGCAAAGGACCGGAAGATTTGCCAATTTGAACAACAAGAAGAATTCAAATATATGGCAAAATTCTTCAATCCTATGGGAAGAATGAAGAAACAGAGCGGTGGAGTCTCTACAAAAGCCTCAAGTTTGCAGATTCACATATTGTCGAGGCTAGTGGAAAGACTTGAAAACTTTTTGAGAACCTAAGGCAAATGAGACCATGCCGGATTTCAACAGACTTTTTGCCAAAAGAGTCTTTGTGGTGTATCTGAATACACAGCTATGGCATATTGGAAGTGGAAGTTTCCAGAAATTGATTGGAAAGACATTGAAGAGGTTCAGACTACAAAGTTCAAGAGGTACAAGGCTGAACTAAGAAGAATGTAGTTTGTAACCTTTGAATAAAGTTTTTGATCTTATTGCCCTATGATGGATGAATAAAACTGTTGAATTTTTGTTCTATTATTTCGATTACTTATGTTCAGGCTTATGAGGGTTTTGGCATCATCAAAAAGGGGGAAATTGTTAGGAACATTTTATTATGTTTTGATGATGGCCATACTAGCTGTTATAGCAAGCCTGAAATAAGTTAGAATTCTCTGTATAAGTCTTTACTTAGAGTCTGACATGTTGTATAAGTTGAGTTAGACAAGTATTGTACTAGTTGGTAGGATGGCAAAGCAAAAATAGATATTCTGCAGAGTGAAGCCAGCCAAGCACCAGCAGAGAAGCAATGCAGACATTAAAGGTCTGACTTGCAACCAAGGAAGTCTGTGATGACCTTGGACAAGTCTAAGTTATACTACAAGTGATGTACATTAATATTCGAATATGGTGTACACTGATCTCACCCTAATCAAAGATCAGTGAAGAACAAAGATTCTCCTTCAACTGAAGCAAAGAAGAAAACGGTGAATCGGCAAAGTAAACTGACTTTCGGCTGAGTGAAGACAAAACGGTGAAGGAAGATCTAAATCGGCTAAATCAGATTGATCGCTCGACCGTTCTGAAAACGGCGAAGGAACACTTACCAGATTAGATTTAATATACGTTGAAGATTCAGAAGATCATGCATTAAATGCACAATAATTAGAGGATCAATCAAGGACGGATTTTCTGCTGTACGATTGAAGAAAGAATCCGATCACTGAAATCAAGGAGAATGCAATTAAGGGGGAATCAAGAATAAAATCAAGGATTATTCCCTCATTAATATAGCCAACGGACGGAATTTCAAAATCAAGGTTATTCAAGGCTATAAATAGAAGGCATTGACAGACAAAAAAAAAAGAACGATCTGAAGAGAAAAATCAAGCAAAACTCATCAATTTGAAAAGCCTTCTCTACGAACTTAAAAGACACATCTAGTTATCAACTCGGACATCGAGCTACAAAGTCATACTCAAAGACTTTGAGATTGATCAAGCAAGTTTGTGAATCACATTCTCGTCAAAGTAAAACAATCGAATCGGAGGCAATCGAGAAGGAGTTGAATCTGTGATAGTTTGTTGAAGGATTTTGATCTCAATGAGCAAAGAAAGGAGATCGAATCACTAAAGTCACATTGCAATCAAGGAGTGATAGTCTTGTAGATTGTGAAGCTTGGGAAGCCAAGGACAATCATACTATTGTATTTGTGAAAACAATAGTGAATTCCCCCGATCATCACATGAGAAGAGTGGATTAAGGGATTACACCACCCTGAACCACTATAAGCCTTGTGTCAATTTAATTTGTGCAATTTACTTTACAGCCTTTATTTAATTTGCCTACATCATAACTTATTTCTGTGATTGTCTAAACTGATTTGAAAACAACATAGTAAGAAGGGACTTATCCGCTGCCCAAAAGCTTTTAAATAAAAGAAAAGTTTTTGAAACTCCACTATAGTCATTCACCCCCCCCCCCCCCTCTGACTATAGTTTCACCCTTCTCTGGGACCAACACTTTATGAAAGGAAATTAAAGACATAGATCTTGTGATTTTTCTTAAGTCTTATGAAGACTACACTAAGAAATATTTACGAGTGCTTAATGGATTAAAAAGGAAAGTTAGGGCATGTGTTTAAATAGAGAAATTATCGAAGTCTCTATTCTAGGCAAGTATGCTGAGATAAATCTATCTAAGTTCAAGTCAACTTTCGGATATATGATATTCTACAAGTATGATTAAATTAGAAAGATTAAATACGGAATACACTAAGATACGGAAAAGTGAAGCAAACGTTGCGACATTTTCGGTTTTGTGTTCTGAGTCTAGTAAACTGGTAAAGGAACTAAATAATTGTTATGATGTTCCGGTTCTTATGAAGAACATGATTTTCAGTTACTTGTTAGGATTTAGTAGACATATTCAATTGTAAAGAATAAATGTTAATCTGATAAAGTTGAAAGGTCACTGAATCTAACATACTAGATTGATGTCACTATATAGTTGATATAGGTGATGAAATCTCAATTAAATGTTTGTATGGTTGTTATCCATAATATTTGGTGGTCATTCTAGACATAGTCTCTATGGAGGAGAATCATGTGATCAGATGTCATTCTGATGACGTCTGAAGCATGTGATTATGAATCATGTGGGTAATACGAATCTTATCTTAAAATGACTAAAATACCCTTTTATGAAAAGATTATTAAATCTAGAAAGTTGTCTAAAGCCTAAACATTCTAATGTTTGTTGGCTTATGACAATTAATGCCACAAATAACTTTTTGTTAGTCTCTATGACCATTTTTAGAAATAGTCAAGTCTACTCAGTGAAGTGCATGATTCGGAAAGCCCGAAAAGTTCGAGCTGGTACGAAAATGAGATTGATGAGCTACTAAGGAATTAATCTTCAATTGGATTGAAGTAATTAATACCTGAAGGGTGTTTCAGAAGTTGTCTGAAATGAATAAGATTCCCTCTTGAAGGATACCATTTTAGGGATACGCAATTAGATTGTGTTCCTAAAATGAAAACAACACTTTATATGATAAAGGTGTGACGCAAGCCATGCGAAATATCCTTTACCCGTTTCGGGATAGTGCCCTTATACTTAACCGAGTTCCAAAATAAAGGTTGAATAAATTCCATATTAGATATGGAAGGGGATAATGTCGAATCTATCTTAACCGATGATTTGAAGTTGTCATAGGCAAAGTCAGAAAGGCTTAGAGCCTAGTACGACATATGCAACTTTGTGGAATGTCTTAGCAAGTACGCTAGATATTATTTACTCATCCGCGGAGCAAAAGGTGTTTGTCTCCAAACATGCTGTCTTCTAGAGGAGGTGTTTCTTCCTAAAGAAACAGTGGGAGTAAATTTAGATCTCAAAGGTAGATTGAGAACCACAAGGAGATATTCGATCACAGGAACGTGAGCAGACGCCAAATAGTGATGAGGTGTAGAACACTGCTCAGTGCACACAAAAGTTCTGTAAGTCAGTAGATAACCTCAGGCCTGAAAATGAACACCTCACGACTTATGAAGGAATGTTTGAAAGGCAAGATTGAGAGAGATATGGCCAGGAGCCATAATATCTGAATTAGATTCCATCAATGACAACCAAGTTGTGAACCTAGTCTGTCTTACCTAGAGGGAATGTCCCCGAAAGGCTGACATGGATAGTAATATGATTACCATAAGGCTATAGTGACGGCTGAAGGGTACGGCGTGTAAACCTTGTAATTATCTTTATGTTGCCAGTTGAGCCCAGTTCTATTCAGACTATGCTTGTTATAACTTCGTATCATGGCTATATGATAGTGTTGAAGACATTGGGCAGACAGCTCGATGTTCATAGATGATAACATGATATGTAAGCCCATGAGATCCATTTATGCACTCAAACAAGTTTCTCTAAACGATTTCTTTGTTTGATAATCAAAGGAGTTTGATTTAGTCAAAAGAAGGGATATGCACAATGTGTAAGATGGATAGTGGGAGTGTGTTACGATTCTTGAGTATGGTATTGGATATCTCTCTCAGGAATTATCACGCCATGTCACAGTCAATTAATGTTTGGTAGTTCAAAGTCTTTACAAAAGCACTTGGATTAGCAATTCTTATATTAGAAATAAGAATCTATAGTGATTTATTTAACTGTTGTTAGTTTATAGTTTACCTATATTGATGTGATGCTAAAAGAGTTTATAGATTGCGACAGGAGATACTGCTAGCCGGTGTTCTCAAGATCTATCTATGCTAGGATGTTGGTCCTAAAGATAAGGTGAAAGATGATGCTTATGGAGGTTTCTTTTGCTACAGCGATTGGAACCATCATAAATGAAATGCCAGATGTTCATAGTCCATGAAGAGTCATGAGAAAGGATGAAAGTAAATATGGTGAATGTCGAGAATATCCTTAAGCAAGTTAAGATGGTTTCCTTGTTCATCGAAACTTGTAAACAAATAAACGTAGTTATACAGACGTATATCCTGAGTCTTACGAAGGCGAGTGGGAGCTACAGTCTGGGTTTGTAGTCACTTTGATTAAGTGATACAGTGAGCTGGAAATGTTCTTGCCTACGGGTCACTATAAATTCTACAACTTAGCCAAAGCACAGTAGTGCCCTTCGAGGCGCAGCGGGAATAGTACATGGATCTAGAAGGTGTTAGGAAATCTATGCAGGAACGCAGCAGAATTCAAAAATTTGATTTCCTTTTACCCAAGATCGACTTCGTTTAAGCAATAAACAAATAAGCTAGTAGACGGTGGTTACCTAGCTTGATCTAAAAGATCGACGCTTTGACCGTCTAAGGAGAGTAGTTGTGCACGGAGCCGGCCAAGTGTTCGGCCTCTACCGCTAGTCCACACGAACAGCCCACCGGAATCCACCATTGGATTGCTACTAGAAAAATCCGGCTGCTAGACCGGCCTTTTCTCTCTCTCAAAACTCTCTCTAAGAAGCTCTCTATTTTTCACAAGAACTATTAGCTCTTGGAGTTGTGATGTACGAAAGAGCTAGCCAACCCCTTTCTTATATAGGTGTTGAGGCGCCACTTTTGATTCCCAATCTGATTGGGATTAGCTTCCTAGTAGATTGATGAGAAAGAAAACTTTTTCCTAATAAAATAAGCAAAATATATTTGATAGATTTATCTCATTTAATTTAATATCCTATATTAAATATTTCCAAGATATTGTCAATATCTTATATTGACTATATTTATCTTATTACCATAAATCTATTTTTTCAAAATCAGTTAATATCTAATATTGATATTAAGGTAATCTTATTAGTTAAATTGCACAAATCAAGTGTATCCAATACATTAAAACTTGCGCCACATGCATACACGAATATGCACATATTTAATTAACATGATCAACTAGTTTGGCAATCTCACGTGTGTCATACACACAACTTTCGCCACACACACACACACACACACACATATATATATATATATATATATATATATATATATATATATATATATATATATATATATATATATACAAGTTATTAATTTTGTTGATTAATTATATATATATATATATATATATATATATATATATTATATATATATATATATATATATATACAAGTTATTAATTTTGTTGATTAATTATATATATAATATATATATATATATATATATATATATATATATATATATATATATATATATATATATATATATATATATATATATATATATATATATATATATATATAATTAATCAACAAAATTAATAACTTGTATTATATTTATTCATAATAAATAAATACCACCATATTAATTTACCACTATAACCTTTATAGTCGTGAGATAAACTTTCCTTATTTGGTTATCAGCTATAACCACATTTTAATCCGGCTAGATGTTCTTATGTGTGTGATCCGATAGGCTTCCGAATATGTTGGCCGTAGACACAAAGTGCAAATTATGAAAATGCCCTTCATGCCTAACGATCACGGGATAACGTCTAGCAACACACCGTGACCCCCAATCATCGGAAGAGTCAAATGCAATGACTACTACCTTTCATGTGAAACAGTTACCGTGTAACTTACAATCTTATCGATGTAATAATATCCATACGGTCGTACGTCGAATGTCAAACATTAACGACCGTATCATATAATCTGGATATCATGCTATCTCGAAATAACTCATTTACTTCCACTTTGCAAAGATTCACGAAAGTAAGACATTCCTTATTAGAGGCCCTTTCGGATATTCACCCCTACTAATAGGGTACGTGATTCCCAGACGACCAAACATGTATACTCCGCATGCTTCAGTATCACATCTAATCACCACCGCATTATTGCCTCGTGGCTAAGGGAAACCTCAATAGTGTCAAAGCATGAGAATCCACACCGTGATGCCATGTAGACTCCGGTTCTAAGGATAATTACACAACTGCCACATAGTGTGACACTTAACAGTGTAAGTGGGTCAGTCTAACGTACGTATTCTATAATACACATCCACGTAGAGTCCCAGTGTCTCTACACTTTGATAGACGAGATATATCCCTGCCCTAAAGACAGAAGACATCTAATACGTGCTAGCATGTTCATACTATCATGCCTTGTTTAATAATACATCAGCCCAGAGACATTTAAGTATCAAACTTATAAAGTGATTAGAGATCCCATCAACCATAATCGCCTATCATGGTTTCTCTATAACAGTTTAATACCAAGGACGTTATCATATAACAATTCATAATTGGTTCTCTAAAAGAATAAATATATGACAACAGAAAAGCCATTTTATGTATGTATAAACATAAAGAAATATAAGAAATGATCCGTCCCGGTCGGATCCGATCCAACTCGATTGGGTTTAGGACACTATTTCAACAGAAGGTTCATTCATAAACCTTATACGGTTCTTGCACCTTTTCTATATAGCTGATATAGTAAGTGTATTCATTGCTTGAAGCAAGGACCAGGGTCTCGTCGGAGATTCATGTGTGTGCTGAGGCGGTTGGTTTGACTTGGTCATTTGCAGCATGATATGAAGATAGTCTGAGTCCCCACGGATAGCAGTCCGTTTATGGCCAGGGCTGGTTGCGAGTATTGCATGAGATTCTTGTGTTTCAACTTGGTCTTGTTGTACGAGTGATTAGTTTTAGGCCAAGTGAGAGGTTGTTGAAATAGTGTCCTAAACCCAATCGGGTTGGACCGGATCTGACCGGGTCGGATCATTTCTACTCTTTCTTTATGTTTTTTACATATATTAAATGGTTTTTCGGTTGTCATATATATGTTCTTTTAAAGAACCGACTTTGAATTGTTATATGATAACGTCCTTAGTATTAAACTTTGATAGAGAAACCATGATAGGCGATTATGGTTGATGAGATCTCTAATCATTTTAATAAGTTTGATACTTAAATGTCTCTAGCCGATGTACTATTAAACCAGGCATTGATAATCTGAACATGCTAGCATGTATTAGATGTCTTCATCTTTAGTGGCATGGATAGATCTCGTCTATCAAGTGTAGAGACACTTGGACTGTACGTGGATGTGTATTAGAGAATGCGTATGTTAGACTACCAACTTACATTAAGTGTCACACTATGTGGCAGTTGTGTAATTATCATTAAGACCGGAGTCTTCGTGGCATCACGGTGTGGATTGTCATGATTTGACACTATTGCGATTTCCCCTATCCACGGGGAGATCATGCAGTAGTGATTGGGTGTGATAAAGAAGCATGCAGAGTATATATGTTAGTGTTAGGAAATCACTAGTTTAACGCAGCGGAATTTAAATTTTGATTTCCGTTTTCTAGATTGTTCTTCGTTTAATGAAATAAACACGTTAAGTAGTTTGACGGTTATACCTTGATGATCTATAAGATCGTCGCTTTGACCGTCAACGGAGAGTAGTACAGTGCGCAAGCCGTCCACGTGTCCGGCCTCTATCACTACTCCACACAAACTGCTCGCCAGAATCCTCCTTGGATTGCTATTGGAAAACTCCGGTTGCTAGACCGGCCTTTTTCTTCTCTCCCAAACTCACTATAGGATGCTCTCTATTTTACACAAGAACTATTAGCTCTTGCAATTGTGATGTACAAAAGAGCTTGACACCCACCTCTTATTTATAGCTAAAGGTTGCGCCCCGATAGTGTGTAGGAGAAGAAAACATTTTCCAAATAAAATAAGGAAAATCTTCAAGATTGATTTATCTCTTTTATTATAATTAATATTGCCAATATCTTATATTGAATATAATTATCTTAATACCATAAATCTATTTTTCCAAAATCAATTAATATCTTATATTAATACTATGGTAATCTTATTAATTAAAGTGCACAATCCAAGTGTATCCTATACCCTAGAAAGTGGCGCCCCATTAGTCAACAAATTGACTTCCGGAATATTCTTTAATTAATATAATTTATATAATTAATATCTTGTATTTTATTTATTCATAATAAATAAATATCACCATATTAATTTACCACTATCACTTTTATAGTCTAGAGATAAACTTTCCTTATTTCGTTATCAACTATAGCCGCATTTTAATCCGACTCGATGTTCATATGTGTGTGACTAGATAGGCTTCCGAATATGTTGGCCGTAGACACAAAGTGCAATTTACTAAAATGCCATTCATGCCCAACGATCACGGGATAGCGTTTAGCAACACACCGTGACCCCCAATCATCGGAAGAGTCAAAAGCAATGACTACTACCTTTTATGTGATGCAGTTACCGTGTAACTTACATTCCTATCGCTGTAATAATATCCATACGATCGTATCTCGAGTGTCAATACATTAACGATCGTATCTTATAATCTGGATATCATTCTCTCTCGGAATAACACATTTACTTTGCAAAGATTCTCGAGAGCTAGACATTCCTTATAAGAAGGCCATTTCGGATATTCAATCCCAATCATAGGATACGCGATTCCCGGACGACCAATCATGTATACTCCGCATGCTTCAATATCATACCCAATCACTACCGCATGATCGCCCCGTGGTTAGGGGAAATCTCAATAGTGTCAAAGCATGACAATCCACACCATGATGCCATGAAGATTCCGGTCAAAAGGATAATTACACAACCGCCACATAGTGTGACACTTAATGTAAGTGGGTCAGTCTAACGTACGCATTCTCTAATACACGTCCACGTATAGTCCAAGTGTCTTGACACTTCGATAGACGAGATCTATCCCTACCTTATATAAGATACAAGACATCCAATACGTGCTGATGCAGTTTATCTTGTCAATGTCCCATTTGACAAGATACATAAGACTAGAGACATTTAAGTACCAAACCTGTTAGAGTGATTAGAGATCTCATCAACCATAATCACTATCATGGTTTCTCTATCACAGTTTGTCTCTAGGGACGTTACTATATATATACAACAAATAATATGAAGATAATCAATATATACTAACATAAGTGCTTTTATTAATCATAATAAAGTTATTACATGAACTAAAATAGACTATAAACGACCCGACCCGGTCGGATCTGGTCCAACCCGATTGGGTTTAGGACACCTTTCCAACAATCTCCCACATGGCCTAAAGCCAATCACCCATATGCCTAAGCCCATGCAAGTGAACATGTTTCTCATGCTTTGCTTGAGACAATGCATTGGTTAACGGATCAGCCATGTTATCATCTGTGTGGACTTTCTCTAACTTTACATCTCCTCTATCAACTATCTCTCTAATCAAGTGATAGCATCGTAGCACATGTTTGGACTTCTGATGAGACCTTGATTCCTTTGACTGAGATATCGCTCAATTATTATCACAGTACAAAGGCACTGGACCTTCAATGGAGGGAACCACACCAAGTTCAGTAATGAACTTCTTCATCCAAACTGCTTCCTTTGCCGCCTCCGGGGCTGCTATGTATTCGGCTTCCGTTGTAGATTCTGCAGTAGTCTCCTGTTTGGAACTCTTCCAGCTCACTGCTCCGCCGTTAAGCATGAAAACAAATCCAGATTGTGATTAAAGTCATCCTTGTCATTTTGGAAATTGGCATATGTGTAACCTCGTAAAACTAAATCATTGTTCCAGAAAACCAGGAACATATCCCTAGTATGCCTTAAGTACTTGAGGATATTCTTGACAGAAATCCAGTGACCATCACCTGGATTGGACTGGTACCTACTAGTCATACTAAGAGGGTACGAGACATCTGGTCTAGTGCACAACATGGCGTACATGATAGAACCGATTGCCGAAGCATAAGGGGTCTTACTCATTTGTGCCCTTTCCTCTTCTGTCTTAGGACTTATTCCCTTCGACAGGTAGACCCCATGTGACATAGGCAGCAATCCTTTCTTGGACTACTCCATGCTGAATCTCTTCAGCATTTTGTCTATATAGGTGGATTGCGACAGACCAAGCAACCTCTTAGATCTATCTCTATAGATCTTTATTCCTAGAATATAGGCTGCTTCACCCAAGTCCTTTATTGAGAAGTTCTTGCATAACCAAGCTTTGACTGATTGTAACATTGGCACATTATTCCCTATGAGCAATATGTCGTCTACATAAAGCACTAAGAACACAATGGCACTCCTACTAACCTTCTTGTAAACACAGGGCTCATCTTCGTTCTTGATGAATTCAAACTATTTGATTATCTCATCAAAGCAAAGATTCCAACTCCGAGAAGCTTGCTTTAATCCATAAATGGATCTTTGCAGTTTACATACCATCTGGCGTCATTGGTTGTGAAACCCTCAGGCTGTGTCATATACACCTCCTCAGACAGGTTCCCGTTAAGGAAAGCTGTTTTCACATCCATCTGCCAGATTTCATAATCATGGTATACTGCAATAGCGAGCAAAATTCTAATGGATTTTAACATGGCAATAGGCAAAAAGGTTTCGTCATAGTCAACTCCTAGTCTTTGCTTATAACCTTTTGCCACTAGCCTAGCCTTGTAGGTAGTCACGTTACCGTCCATGTCGGTCTTTCTTTTAAAGACCCATTTGCACCCTCTAGGAACTATTCCTTCAGGTAGATCAACTAAGTTCCAAACTTGGTTGTCTTTCATGGATTCCATTTCATAATTCATGGCTTCTAGCCATTTCTCTTTGTCATGCCTTAATATCACTTCCTCATAAGTTCTAGGGTCCTCATCTTCCATGAGATACACGCTGGTGTACCTTTCGGGTTCACGGTGCTCCCTGGTGGATCTTCGAGGTGCTAGTGTGTTCACGGTAGGGGTTGGCATCACATCTGTATGTGGTGTCTCCTCTACTTCCATCAACTGACTGTTATCCGTAAGTGGTTCTCGAATTTCTTCAAGATCAATTTTACTCCCACTGACCCTATCCAGAATAAACTCTTTCTCCAGAAAGTGGCCAGTCCTAGCAACAAACACCTTTTGTTCATCATGATGGTAAAATTGATACCCTTTGGTTTCCCTAGGATATCCTGTTAGGAAATCTACGCTGGAACGCAGCGGAATTCAAAAATTTATTTCCTATCGACCCAAGATCGACTTCGTTTAAGCAATAAACAAACAAGCTAGTAGACGGTGGTTACCTTGGTTGATCTAAAATATTGACGCTTTGACCGTCTAAGGAGAGTAGTTCTGCATAGAGCCGCCCAAGTGTTCGGCCTCTACCGGTGATCCACACGAACAGCCCGCCGGAATCCCATCATGGATTGCTACCAGAAAAATTCGGTTGCTAGACCGACTTTTTCTCTCTCTCAAAATCTCTCCTAAGAAGCTCTTTATTTTTTTCACAAGAACTATTAACTCTTGGAATTGTGATGATCTAAAGAGCTAGTCAAGCCTCTCCTTTTATAGAGTGACTTGCGCCCCTACTGTTCCCAATCTGATTGGGATTAGCTTCCTAGTAGATTGGGGAGAAAGAAAACATTTTTTCTAATAAAATAAGGAAAATATAATTTGATTGATTTATCTCATTAATATCCAATATCTTATATTAAATATTTTCTTCAAGATATATATTGACAATATCTTATATTGAATATATCTTTATCTTTTATTATATTACCATAAATCAATTCACACATGTGTATATATCACATATATATATTACACATATAAATTTATACATATATATATATTGGAAACAACTATGCACATGCATATTGCACCACACGTTGGAAGCACATATATATATAATTATTAATATCTAATATTAATATATGGTAATACCATTAATTAAATTGTACAATCCAACTGTATCTTATACATTCCAAAATTGCGTCACCTTTAGCCAATATTTTGGCATCCGGAATATTCTTTATTTAATATAATATTATTAATATCTTGTATTTAATTTATTCATAATAAATAAATACTACCATATTAATTTACCACTATAACCTTTATAGTACGAGATAAACTTTCCTTATTTGGTTATCATCTATAACCACATTTTAATCTGGCTAGATGTTCACATGTGTGTGACCCAATAGGCTTCCGAATACGTTGGCCGTAGACACAAAGTGCAAATTACGAAAATGCCCTTTATGCCTAACGATCACGGGATAGCGTCTAGCAACACACCGTGACACCCAATCACCGGAAGAGTCAAATGCAATGACTACTACCTTTCATGTGAAACAGTTACCGTGTAACTTACAATCCCATCGCTGTAATAATATCCATACGGTCGTTAGTCGAGTGTCAAAACATCAACGACCGTATCTTATAATCTGGATATCAAGCTTTCTCGAAGTAACTCATTTACTTCCACTTTGCGAAGATTCACGAGACGACCATACATGTATACTCTGATTCCCAAACGACCATACATGTATACTCTGCATGCTTCAGTATCATACCCAATCACTACCGCATGATCGCCCTGTGGCTAGGGGAAACCTCAATAGTGTCAAAGCATGACAATCGATATCGTGATGCCATAAAGACTCCGGTCCAAAGGATAATTACACAACTGCCACATAGTGCGACACTTAATGTAAGTGGGTCAGTCTAACGTACGCATTCTCTGATACTCGTCCACGTACAGTCCAAGTGTCTTTACACTTCGATAGATTAGATCTATCCCTGTCCTTAAAGACAGAAGACATCTAATATGTGCTAATCTAGGGACGTTAAGTATCAAACTTATTAAAGTGATTAGAGATCTCATCAACCATAATCGCCTATCATGGTTTCTTTACCACAGTTTAATACTAGGGACGTTATCATATAACAATTCACAATTGGTTCTTTAAAAGTACATATATATGACAACAGAAAAGCCAATTAATATATGTATAAACATAAAGAAATAGTAGAAATGATCCGACCCGGTCGGATCCGGTCCAACCCAATTGGGTTTTGGACACTATTCCAACATATCCCACAAATAGACATTTGTCAGACCTGGGCTCTAATTTGTCAGGCATCATCCGCTTCACGTAAGTCGGACAACCCTAAGGTTTTAGATGACATAGGCTCGGTTTCCTCTTAGTCCATACCTTGTATGGCGTAAAATCAACCGTCTTTGATGGAACTCGGTTCGGTGTATAGGATGTGGCGTCTAGAGCATACCCCCAAAATGATTTCGGGAGAACTGCATAACTCATCATTGATCGCACCATGTCTAACAAGGTGCGGTTCCTTCTCTCAGACACGCCATTCATCTGAGGCATCCCGGGAGGGGTCCATTCAGGTAGAATCTCATTCTCCTTCAAATAGTCTTGAAATTATCCATCTAGGTATTCTCCGCCTCGATCAGATCGAAGTGTTTTGATTTCTTTACCTAGTTGTTTCTCCACTTCACTGTTGAATTCCTTGAATTTTTCAAATGCCTCAGACTTATACTTCATTAAGTATATATAACCATAACGAGAATGGTCATCAGTGAAAGTGATAAAATAACAGTATCCTCGTTTGCTTGAATTGACATTGGGCCACATACATCAGTATGTATGAGCTCAAGCAACTCATTGGATCTTACCCCTTTGCCACTAAAAGGTGACTTTGTCATCTTGCCAAGTAAACAAGCTTCGCATGTGTCAAACGATTCATAATCGAATTGATCCATCATTCCATCTTTATTGAGTTTGGAAATGCGATTCTTATTTATATAGCCAAGTCTACAATGCCATAAGTAGGATTCATTCAAGTCATTGGTCTTGGCTTTCTTGTTATTTATATTAAGTGCGTCAACATTCTTTTCTAATATGTAGAGACCATTGCTAAGTATGCCAGTACCATAAAAAATTCCATCACGTGAAAAAAGAACAACATTTATTCTCAAACGTAAATGAAAATCCATCAACATCTAATGTAGAATAGAAATAATACTCTTCGTAAGAGCTGGAACAAAATAACAGTTATTAAGTTCAAGTACTAGCCCACTGGGCAACGAAAGAAAATAAACTCCTACGGCTAGTGCAACAACACTTGCTCCATTCCCAACACGTAGGTCCACCTCTCATTTCCTTAGCTCTCTATTTCTTCTTAGTGCCTGCATATTCGTACAAATATGAGAACCAGAACCAGTATCTAATACCCAGTGGTTAGACTTAGAAGAAGCAATATTGATCTCAATCATAAATATACCTGAAGTTGAAGCATCAGAATGCTTCTTCTTGGTACTCAAGAAGCCTTTGCAATTTATCCTCCAATGTCCGATCTCACCGCAATGGAAGCAAGCATCCTTGGATTTGTCTTTTGCTAACGAGCTTAGGTGCAGCCTTCGCCTTCTTGGACTTTTTCTGGGCTTTGGCCTTGCCCTTGCTTGAAGTGACCAGCAACACTTGCTTTCCCTTCCCCATAGTGCCCTCAGCAGTTTTCAACATGTTCAATAACTCCGTAAGGGAGCAATCTATCTTGTTCATGTGATAATTCATCACGAACTGCGAGAATGAATCAGGAAGATATTGTAGAATCAAGTCAATACTCAATTCTCGTTCCAACTTATGGCCTAGCTTCCCAAGCCTCTCTATATACCTGATCATTTTAAGCACGTGTGACCCCACAGCAGTCCCAGATGCCATCTTACAACTAAACAGGGCCTTCGAGACCTCGTACCTTTCAGTGCGAGACTAAGACCATAGAGCTCCTTTAGGTGGACCATGATTGAGTAGGCATCCATAGACTCATGTTGTTTCTGCAGTTCAGGTGTCATAGAAGCAAGCATGATACATGTAGCATCAGTATTGTCGAGCGATTGCTTGTTATACTTCGACAACATCTGCGGCCCGAACCCCTCTCGGGCTTTTACGGTAGGGCCTGGTCAAGACATAGCCAATCTTCTCGTGCCTCAAAAGCGATTTTGAGGTTTCTTTCCCAATCGAGAAAATTAGTTTCGTCAAGCTTATTGTCGATGATAAAACGAAGGTTCAATTTGTTTGACAATTTTCTACAACAATAAATAAAGATAGAATAAGTAAAAGCTCATGTATTAAAACCCTAAATTTTCACTTAAAATTTTATAAGGTTTTACTCCCACTAGCCAACTATTCCCAATTTGGCTTTCAAGAAAATAATTTTTCTTTAGTGGGCAAGATCCCAACGAACTACCTCGACCCTCAACTTTGGCTGATGGGCCGAAAATAATTTAACAGGTGGACAACACATTTGTCGATCATATCTTATATGACTCTTGTTGTTTGACTAGTCAACTTTTTGACAATTTTTCATCTTATGAAAATAGTCAAACCCTTGCCTCTAAAATCCAAACGACCCTGCTTTGGCTGGTGGCCGAGAGAATTCTTAGTCGAGTCTTAACCCCAATATTCGTGAGATCTCTTACGATCATATCTCGATAACGACGATATACCCGAGGTAGGTCAACCCCCGTTTTGGCTGGTGAGTTGGGTCCAAACAAGGGCTCTTCACCGTCGTTATAATATGGGGAGGCAATTACAACTTGATTTTTGAAGTGGGAATAATTTTAAATTAATTCACTTAATTAATTTCGTTTAATTATGGTCTCATCTACTATGTGCATATTACTACGATATCATATAAAGTAAAACATACACAACATTCCGCGCACAAAATAACCGGTATGATAATGGACTTTTCCTAGGTGCGGTTTTGAATACAAACTGACGAAACGCGGGGCACAAACTAAGGGTATATGCAACCGCCAATAGGATCTTTATTGTTGTACGCCAATGTGTTCTTTATCTCTCTTTGGTCTTCATCTTCTTGCTCCATTCTTGTTACATAATAATCTATCTAATAAATAATTACACCCACCGCTTTGAGGGGAGCTACGAGGAATGGGATAAATGCAAAAAGTAAACTAGGTCACGTTTTTCATAACGGCCTAGGACAATTTCAAAAATAGGACAATTTCAAAAACCAACATAAAGAAAACATTCTCATCTATCCTATTGGTCGAGTCAATGATCAATCGGGGTCCGTATAATCACATTATATCTACACATCTAATCCATACAATTTTATCTTATGAAAAAGATTAAATTCTATTTTTAACTACTTAGCGTCTTATTTTATCACATCAAATAATTAAATAACTTTTAATTAATTATTTGACTTAATCGAAAATAAAATTAACATTTAATTTTAAATCGATTTTAATTTCAATTTTATTAAATTTGAACTATTCAAAATAAAATTAAAATTATATGGTCTCCAATTTGTTTCCTTTCCTTTTGATTCTTAATCAAAAGGGATGCATTTGGTTTCCTAAACCAAAAAGCATTTTCCGAAACCAAATTCGGTTTAGGCCTGGCCACTTTCCAAAATGAAAATTTTGAAAGTGGCCTAGGCCTAGGCCTTTTACAAATCAAATATTTGAAAAGGGCCTAGGCCTATTCCAAATCAAATATTTGGAAAGGCCAATTGTTTTTGGTTTAGGTCTGGTCAATTTCTAAAATCGAAATTTCTTAAGTGGCCTAGGTCTAGCCATTTTACAAATCAAATATTTGAAAAGGGCCTAGGTCTATTCCAAATCAAAATTTGAAAATGCCAATATTTTGGTTAATATGCCACAATGGTTTCCCAATGGCCCAAACTATTTGAACCACTGGTGGGCCATATGACACAACTAAATAAATGAGATATCTATGCACAATAAAAAATTCAAAACGAAAATGGTCGATCTCCCCGTTGGAAGAGGGCGACCCGGCACGGCGACCACTAGATCCGCCGCCCAGAGAGGAGGGCGCCGCGATCGGCCGAGCCCGCCAATCGTTTCCTTTTTTTTAACTGTCTCGTGATTTAAATCTTGCATCTATCGATTAATTACTACGCAATTAAATTGTGCTTATTGCTTAAGCTCGAAGTCTGTCTCTGATACCACTGTTTGGAAATCACTAGTTTAACGCATTTGATTTCCGTTTTCTAGATCGTTCTTCGTTTAATGGAATAAACACGTTAAATAGTTTGACGGTTATACCTTGATGATCTATAAGATCGTCGCTTTGACCGTCAACGGAGAGTAGTACAATGCGCAAGCGGTCCACGTGTCCGGCCTCTATCGCTAATCCACACGAACTCCTCGCTGGAATTCTCCTTGGATTGCTATTGAAAAACTCCGGTTGCTAGACCAGCCTTTTTCTTCTCTCCCAAACTCACTATAGGATGCTCTCTATTTTACACAAGAACTACAAGCTCATGCAATTGTGATGTACAAAAGATTTTGATTCCCACCTTTTATTTATAGCTAAAGGTGGCGCCCCGATAGTGTGTAGGAGAAGAAAACATTTTCCCAATAAAATAAGGAAAATCTTCTAGATTGATTTATCTCTTTTATTATTATTAATATTGCCAATATCTTATATTGAATATAATTATCTTATTACCATAAATCTATTTTTCCAAAATCAATTAATATCTTATATTAATATTATGGTAATATTATTAAATAAAGTGCATAATCCAAGTGTATCCCGTACACACAGGAAGTGGCGCCCCATTAGTCAACAAATTGACTTCGAAATATTCTTTAATTAATATAATTTATATAATTAATATCGGCATTTTATTTATTCGTAATAAATAAATACCTCCATATTAATTTGCTACTATAACCTTTGTAGTACAGAGATAAATTTTCCTTATTTGGTTATCAACTATAACCGCATTTTAATCCGACTTCGATGTTCATATGTGTGTGACTGATAGGCTTACGAATATGTTGTCCATAGACACAAAGTGCAATTTACCAAAATGCCCTTCATGCCTAACGATCACGGGATAACGTCACAGCAACACACCGTGACCCCGATCATCGGAAGAGTCAAAAGCAATGACTACTACCTTTCATGTGAAAGCGATTACCGTGTAACTTACAATCCTATCGATGTAGTAATATCCATACGATCGCATCTCGAGTGTCAATACATTAACGATCGTATCTTATAATATGGATATCATGCTCTCTCGAATAACACATTTACCCCCACTTTACAAAGATTCTCAAGAGCTAGACATTCCTTGTAAGAATGCCATTTCGGATATTCAATCCAATCATAGGATATGCGATTCTGGGCGATCAATCATGTATACTCCGCGATGCTTTAATATCATACCCAATCAACGCCGCATGATCGCCCGTGATTAGGGGAAATCTTGATAGTGTCAAAGCATGACAATCCACACCGTGATGCCATGAAGACTCGGTCAAAGGATAATTACACAACCGCCACATAGTGTGACACTCAATGTAAGTGGGTCGATCTAACGTCGCATTCTCTAATACACGTCCACATTACAATCCAAGTGTCTCTACACTTCGATGAGCGAGATCTATCCCTACATACGTAAGATAGAAGACATCCAATATGTGCTAGTGCGGTTTCTCTGTCAATGTCCCATTTGACAGTACATAAGACTAGAGACATTTAAGTACCAAAATTATTAGAGTGATTAGAGATCTCATCAACCATAATCACTATCATGGTTTCTCTATCACAGTTTGACACTAGGGACGTTACTATATATATACAACAAATAATATGAAGATAAACAATATATATAATAACATAAGTGCTTTTATTAATCATAATAAAGTTATTACATGAACTAAATAGACTGTAAATGACTCGACCCGGTCGGATCCAGTCCAACCCGATTGGGTTTAGGACACCTTTCCAACATTTAGTATGTCCGGGAATCGCGTATCCTATGATTGGCATTGAATATTCAAAATGACCCTCTTATAAGTAATGTCTAGCTCTCGTGAATCTTTGCAAAGTGGAAGTAAATGAGTTATTTCTAGAGAGCATGATATCCAGATTATAAGATACGATCGTTAATGTATTGACACTCGAGATACGATCGTATGGATATTATTACTACGGTAGGATTGTAATTTACACGGTAACTGTTTCACATGAAAGGTAGTAGTCATTGCATTTGACTCTTCCGATGATTGGGGGTCACGTTGTGTTGCTAGTCGCTATCCCGTGATCGTTAGGTATGAAGGGTATTTTAAGTAATTTGCACTTTGTGCCTACGGCCAACATATTCGGAAGCCTATCGGGTCACACACATGCGAACATCAAAGTCGGATTAAAATGCGGTTATAGTTGATGACCAAATAAGGAAAGTTTTATCTCAAGACTATAAAGGTTATAGTGGTAAATTAAAATGGTGGCATTTATTTATTATGAATAAATATAATACAAGATATTAATTATGTTGATTAATTAAATATACATATATTAGATATGTAAAGTCGAAAATTGTGTATATATGATATACATGTATTTGCAAATTAAATTTTTTTCTTGAATTCCAAATTAATTAATCATATCATTATATTAATTAAAGAATATTCGGATACCAAATCTTTGGCAAAAGGGACGCATGATTTAAGTGTATAGGATACATTTGAATTATGCAATTTAATTAATTAGATTACCATAATATTAATATTAGATATTAATTGATTTTGAAAAATAGATTTATGGTAATAAGATAAATATAGTCAATATAAGATATTCACAATATATTGGAAATATTTAATATAAGATATTGAATATTAATGAGATAAATCAATCAAAGGGATGTTCCTTATTTTATTAGGAAAATGTTTTATTTCTCCTCAATCTACTAGGAAGCTAATCTCAATCAGATTGGGAGACATAATTGGCGCTACTCACACTATATAAGAAAGGGGTTGGCTAGCTCTTTTGAACAACACAATTCCAAGGGCTAATAGTTCTTGTGAAAAATTAGAGAGCTTCTTAGAGAGAGATTTTGAGAGATAAAAGGACGGTCTAGCAACTGGATTTTTCTAGTAGCAATCCAATTGTTGATTCCAGTGGCGATTCGTTTAGATCACCGGTAGAGACCAAACATGTTGGTCCCTTGGAAAGGCTAACACAAGTTTAGAGCGGGGTGAATAAACTTGTCCCTAAAACTGGATTTAAAACAAATTGTGGTTCAATTAAACTTGTGTGGAGTTAGGCGACTAAAGTGAGTTTAAGTCAAACTAACTTAAGCTTAAAAGCCGAGTCAACCTTGGCGTGATTAAGTTCTAGCCTTTTCTTGATCTTGTTATTCTCTGTGGCGAGTGCGATGGCGAATTTCGATGAATGTCGGTTTGTGAAGCTATGAGTGTATAACAACCAATTATCAAAATCTCTGTAAATAAATCTTTGAATAAATAAGTAAGTGCGTAAAGTAAATAAGGCAAATATTATAGAGGTTCCAGGTGATGTAATCTTGTACGTCCTCTCTTCCCTGTAGTGCGGAGGAAAATTCCACTAGAACTTCTTGAGGTGAATCTGTTACAAAAAGTCCTAAACAATAGTCCTTGGCTAACCCCAAAGCGTCACTATCTAAAGCAGGTTGTAGAACAGGTAGAATTCTTTGCTCTTCAATTGCTTGAACACTGGTCCTTAGAGGGTTGAATTGCCTCTTCAATGACTACCACCACAAACACAATCTACCCATTGCTTGTCATAATCGTCTTGGCGAAACCTTCCGGTTTTCTTCACAGTCTAAAACCTTTGATGTAAAATCAAAGTTGGGCTGAGAATCAATAAATTGATTCTCGTTTGTGGTTCATCAAAGTGTCTGATTCTTGATAAAATCTGTGTAGCTTGAACACTTGAAGAATTCTAGATATGATCTTGTTATAGCGCAAAGATGATAGCAATTCGAATGATTAATGCACACATTAATTCTCTGTATTCTTGTTTTTTTCTTGTTGTAAAGTCCTCTATTTATAGTGTGAGGTCCAACGTTCATCTGACTTCAATTCGAATTGTATCAACGTCTCTCTTGTAACGGCTATATTTTCTGACCGTTCTGTTGTGTCAGTATTTCATCCAATAAAATCATTTCCTTTATAACGTTCGACTGTACGATCAGTTTTTGGATAATTGTTCTATAAAACTGAGTTTCCTTATCAGTTTTATACTGAGTTTAATACTTGTCAGTTTCTTGACTGACTTGAAGTGTTAACTGATATTTTACTTCTTCTTCAAATATCAGTACTCCAGTTTCATCTGATTATAATTGACTTAATCAGAGTACATCATGACTCATTGTCATCTAAGAACTCATTGTCCTTATGATTCTTAGGTCTTCATACAAGATCCATAAAGTCAGTTCAGGTCACCACAATCGTGCCTGAAGTCTAACTTTACAGTCTCGATGTAGTCTTCATAACTGAGTTTGAACCCTCAGTTCTTCAATCTTCAATAACTGAGTCTGTGACCCTCAGTTCTTCTGTCTTCATAGATAAGCCAACTTAGTCGATGTCCTCGTGAACTTACCTTCTTGATCTGCATTAAAGGTGTATTCGAGTCGATTTTTCTAACTTAGTGATTTCGAGTTTTCAAGATGACTTCGGTTTTTGAATGATTTCGAGTTTTGTTTTACGACACACTAATGTTCGATAAAAGCGTGTTTTAAATTTATATTATCGGAACACCCCAAGTATAAGGTCGTAGTATAAGGTGTTGCCGAGTCGTCTAAGGGGAATAAATACGGTTATCGATTAAGATATAACTCCTAAGTTGGTTATGTCACGAAATATTACCTAAAACTAAGGTTAATCTAACTATAAACTGAAACTATCAACTAAAACTAAAACAGGAATAAAACAAGCAAAAAAATAAGAAAACAGAAAGCCAGACGAGCGTTCACTATTGTGGACGAGCGTCTGAAAACGAAATCTAACGGACGGGCGTCTGCTATTGCGCAGGCAGCGCCCGACTATAACAAACAACGAAAAAGTGCAGAAAACTAGGGTTTGTAAAACTAGAACTTAAAACTAACGTTGAAGCAAACGATTTTTGTATCAAATTATAAAGGGGAAACAGTAGAACACCTAGAATCTATCACTCAACGATCAGACAACCAGTTTATGATTCGAATACAGTTTTATTGGTATGATCAATCACGAAACCGACTAAATTCCTTTAGATCAATTTCTAAGGTTTGTTTACTTTTCCAAGAAAAACAAATAACATTCATAACAAGATCAACAATTCGTTCCCAAATTGCAATACCCAATTAACGATATATGATTCCTCAAAACGTCATCAATTGTATCGATTGAAATAAAAAACTATTGTTGAATTATATTTCCATAAAAATTCAAACAAACATAGAGGTTCATTGTGAGTCTATCTAATGAAACTCTTAGCAATTAAATCGAGATTCAAGCGATAAATAAAAGCAGCGTATTCAAAATCATAACTAAAGATAAACTAACAAATCATGGTTGTGATGACGTTGATGTGATATCCTCCGGTTGTTCCACTGCTATGCGTTTAGCCAACAATCATGTTGTTAGACATAATCATTGGGATGGAAGGATTCATCTTTGACTCTCCTCCTTGAATAATGCGGCTGCTAGGGTTTGTTATGAGTGAATGATGCGTGTGGGATGTCCCCTAGGGTTTAGTACACGCTGCTATTTATAGGATTTTAGGTCGGCTAGGGTTAAGTCGGCACTGGACGCCCGTCCAAGGTCATGGACGCTCGTTCATTTATTTGGACGGAGATTCGAGGCCTTCGTTCATCTTGCGTCTGGAGAGACTCTGTATGTAAAATATGACTCTGGGCGCTTCATGGGCCTTGATTCACTCCTGGGCCTTTCGTCGGATCGGTGGGCCGCCCGTCCAATATCTTTGAGGATCGGATTTCTTCATAGTTATCCATTCTTCTTCAAGCCAATTCCATATTTATCTCTTATAATTCGAATTGAGCCTCATTTATCCTCTTTATGCACTCGAAATTAAGCATCTACATAATAGATAAAACATGGAAAACATGTAGTCATCCCCAAATAATAATAATTCAATAAATTTAACACATAAAAGCGCCCAAATTACACTTTTGACACTTCTAAACCCATTATTCAAATTCACGCCTTAAACATATAATTTTCTCTAAAAATTACTAGAATACGAAAGATATTGTTCTCTAATAATGCGATAAAAACCATAAATTTCACCGAGAACAACTCCCCCACACTTAAACCTTTGTTCGTCCCGAGCAAAACAATCAAAACTATAGCTCAACTTTCATGCATCCCACATAGATCTCTAACTCACGTAACAAAAGATACAACAACTATAGCCTACAATACCATCACAGAGATAGATTCAGTGTATGTGTGACAAGCCCTTCTCAAATTTAACAAGCCTTTCGAAGAAATATCCTCTCAAAAACTTCAATGACTATCCTAGGTACAGACAGTAATAGCTTCACACTAAGCCTTCCCACGCACTCAGTAGGATAATCCCTACAGCATATCATGCGGTTCTACTGGGTATAAGGTCCATGATAACAAAGACTTCACTCTATTTTTATTCTTATTCATCATTTTTCAAAATTTTCAAATTAAACGCATATCAGAATAAGCTCTTACCCATCATAGTAGAGTAGGACATTTCGAGATAACCCCTACCTACTCAAATCATAAGGTAGCTATAAAGTGGTATCGTCGTGAGCTTCGGTCATCATAGTGGTATAGGACATCGTGGTATACCCTACCTCACTCAAATCATTAACTTGACTTTCGACAAGCGTATTTATTATGATTCACTACTTATTCATTTTTAGGACATAAGTTACATCTCACTTATCACATTCAAACTTTATGATATTCACAGCACATGGTCTAACTAAGGTGTCACCATACTGACCTTCCTAAGATAAATCACTAAAAATAATGAAAGGATATAGTTCAAAAGTCGTGCTTCAAAATCAAAGGCTCTCGTGAACGTGAAAAACGAATACTATTTCCATAAAAGTAAAGACACGCTATAATTATCTCACTGAGTCACATACTATCATCGTTAGAGAACTACAACTAGCAAGCATCTAGTTTCAATTACATGCTCAAGATTTACAACTATCCAAGTGCAAAAATTTTAAAATTTTAAAATTTATCAAGGATCACAAATATCTACTCATATTGTCGAAATAAAGCATGAATTGCACCCCCCCACACTTAAATCATATTATGTCCTCAGAATGTGCAAATAAAAGAAAAGAATACTTAGCTGGTTATGAAGTGGTTGTCAGATGAAAGTTGGCAGAGGTCAGGCCGAAGCATCAATGGACCGCTACAACTTGAATGGACAACACTTTGGACATAAAAGCGTCTTGAACACACACTCAAAAATATACGCAACACTCGACATACCATATAATCTCGGGGTACAAGGGTATATGAATAAACATAAAGCGAAACATTCACCAACTCGTAGGAACACAACATCTTACTCAAACAACCAAGGTACTACGCCTACAACTAAAACATAAATAGCTTACTTAAAGAGAAAAGAAACAAAGCTAGGTTGCCTCACCAGAAAGCGCTCTTTTTATGTCATTAGCTTGACATACTCTTCAAAGTCAACCCGGTCGGGCCACTTTGGTTTAAGCGGCCACCTCATCATCGAGAATCGAGAGGAAGGACCGAGGTTTGACCACAACCGCCACAAGTGAAGTGCCCTACCAAGTTCTTTAACTTGGCCTTCAGACAACCATCGACTTTCGTCTTTCGTCTCAACTTTTCCTGCATGTGGCATCGGTGGAATGATAAGTGCGAGGAATCGTGGTAGAAGCTTCTTTAAGGGTAAGAATGTCATCATTCGAAGCAAAGAATTCGGATGGAATCTCGTCACAATTCGGCCACATCAGGCACGTCAACCAACTTTTGAAAGTATATGACCTCGGTACGCCATAAGGTTGGCCAAAATACTTTTAATCTGTGACCGTTCACTTTAAAAGGTTGACGGCTGTACCGCTTTCAAGGAAATCGCTCCTCCCGGATGAACCCGACAATTTCAAAGGTCGGACCATACGGACTTAAGCTTGCCGACAAGCGGATGTAATCTGGTGTTGTAAAGTAAAGCCATCTCTCTACCTTGAAATCTCATCCTTTATTTTAGCATCATGGATCGCTTTCGTTCTTTCCTTGCTCGAGCTTGGCTTGGCATTCGTAGGCCACGAGTGCAATTCATCGAGCTCATGCGATTGCGATAATCTTTTCTCGCCACAGAGTGGCTATCGAAGTTTAAGTATTTAATAGCCAAGATAAGCTTTTTGTGCTCCATTTCGTAGTAGATGGCATGCCTTGCCGTAAACCATTTGAAAGGCGGCGTACCCATAGGGGTCTTGAGCTTGATCTACGATAAGCCCAGTGCGTCGTCCAACTTGGACTCCAATTGGATCTATTAAATTCACCGTTTTCTCCAAAATCCGCTTTAGACTTACATTTGCTCACCGACTTGGCCCCTTTGGTTTTGGGGTGGTATGGTGTACCAATTCTATGCTTGACACCATATCTCTCAAGTATTTTATCGGTGGTGCATTACAAATGCGAACCTTCATCGATAAGGGCTCTCAGAGACGTTAAATCTAGTAAAGATATTCTTTTGCAGAATTTCTTTACAACTTTGTGATCATTGGTTTGAGTGGCTATAGCCTCTACCCACTTGGAAACATAGTCAGCGCAGACTAGGATATATTTATTACCATACGATGATGGGAAGGGTCCCGTGAAATCGATGCCCCCACGTCGAAGACTTCACATTCCAAGATAGGCCTCGAGAGGCATCTCCATCCTATTCTTGAGCCTCCTACTCTTTGACATCTGTCACGGCCTTTGCAAAGGTGTCGGCGTCTTTGAGCAGTGGGCGGTAAAATCCGGCTTGAAGGATTTTATAGCGATGTCTTTGGTGCTCCGTAGTGTCCACCAGCGGGACCACTATGACATTGCTCCAAGATATCCAGGTTGTTCATGTTCCGGAACACACCTTCTAAGCAACCCGTCTTTGCGGACTTTAAACAAATGTGGATCCTCCCATACGAGATACTTCAAGTCACTGAAAAACTTCTTCTTTTCACGATCGTCATCTCTTACAAATGCCCGATCGCTAAGTAATTGGCGTAATCGACATACCACGGCCTCACATTCTCTAGTCGCATTAATTGCTCGGTCGGAAAGTCAATGCCTATTTCCTTAGTGTCTTACGTCACCCCTCGTGCACTAGCGAGATAAGTGATCGGCTACAACATTTTCGCTACCCTTCTTATCCTTAATTTCAAGGTCGAATTCTGTAGAATCGAATCCATCTCGGTAACCTTGGTTTAGCATCATTTTTCCATAAGGTAGCGTATTTGCATGATCTGTCCAAACCACAACTCGAGACCCAAGAAGGTAACCGAAACTTATCCATAGCGAAAGCATTGCTAGGAATTCTTTCTCTGTAGTAGTGTAGTTGCCTTGCGAGTGGGTTCAAAGTTAGGCTCGCATAGTAGATTGGTGCGAACTTCTTATCAATCCTACGCCTGAAGCTGCGCTATATAGCGTAGTTAGAGGCATCGCACATGAGTTGAAAGGTTTAGTCGATCGGGGCGCGATCAAAATGGGGGCCTTTGGTTAACTTATCCTTTAAGCATTTGAAAGCTTCCTTACGCATCATCAAACACGAACTCTACTTCCTCTTTCGGCCGGAGTTGGATAAGCGGCTTTGCTATAGTCGAAAAATCTTTAATAAAGCGCCGATAGAAGCCTACATGTCCCGGGAATCCTCGTACCTCCTTAACCGTCTTTGGATATGACATTTTCTCAATGGCCTCTACTTTAGCCCTATCCACTGAATACCTTCTTTGGACAACTTGTGTCCCAAAACAATCCACCGTCAACTAGAAAATGGCATTTCTCGGTTAAGCACCAAATTTTCTCAACACATCATTTGGAGTACCATATCTAGATTCTTTAAGATCTCATCAAAGCGCCGCCATAGGCGAAGTCATCCATAAAGACCTCCATGCATTGCTCCACAAGTCCGTCAAAAATGGCTAACATGCACCGTTGAAAAGTCGCGGGTGCATTGCATGAGCCGAATGGCATTGCGGAAGGCAAAAGTGCCGAGATGGACACGTAAGCGTGGTCTTTTCACGATCATTAGGATCGATGGCTATCTGGAAGTACCCGAATATCCATCGAGAAAACAATAATATTTGTGACCACTCCGGTCTTTCAATTAGTTTGGTCAATGAAGGGTAAGGAAATGATCTTTTGCGGTGACCGTTCAATCTGCGATAATCAATCAGACCACTATAACTTGATCCAAAGGCGTAAAGCAATTTCCTCCCTTTTTCATTTTTTTCTCACGGTAATACCTCCCTTCTTTGGCACAACTTGAGTAGGGCTAACCCACTCCTTGTCGGCGATGGCATAAATAATCCCATATCAAGCCATTTGATGATCTCCTTTTTGACAACCTCCTGCATATGCGGATTCAGCCTTAACTGCGGTTGTCGACCTTTTTCGCTCCTTCCTCCGTTCGGATCTTATGCATGCATACATGCGGGTGATCCTACGATATCGCCCACGCCGCCATCCGAGCGCGAGGATCGTTTCTCAGCACTTTGATCAGTGCGCCTCTTGCTCAGGCTCGAGTTTAGATGAGATGATTAGGGGCAACTTATCGCCGTCTTTAAGAAATATGTATTTTAGATCTTTGTAGAGCGGTTTCAACTCTAAGTCGGTGGTGGTTGGTCGATACTCGATTTTAATGGACCACCTCTTTCTTTTTAGTGAGGACGGTTGGTGAAGAACACTTCATCTTCTGGGGTGTTATCCCGAGAAGGTATTGAATAACGTCATCAAAGGATCTCCTGTCGGCTTCCGTTTTTCTTTGCGATGTGCAATCATCTTCTTAAGCTCTTCTTCTTCAAGTTCATGGCAAGTCGCTCCCAATCATCCAACTCCCAATGGGTAGCTTCTCTCGAAGTCGATTTCATCCCAACTTCCCATTAAAACTTCCTCTTACGCAAGGTTAAAGTCGCTTGATTGAGCTCCTTGGATCACTCTTGCTCATTCTGGAATGTCCCAATTTTACTGTTCACTTATAGGCTCGGTGTCGCATTAAGTTGTTGAGAGCGACTCTCTGGTGACTCTGACTCTTGAGCAGTTGTTTTCCTCTTCTTCGTGATTTATGACATCGGGGCTGTCTCTGCGAGCTCTTCATCGAGGTCGATTCATCCCATAAATTGCCTCGATGAATGAAATTCCCTGAATTGGGGATTCTTGAACTTTTACCTTGCTCGATGGAAATGGAAGTGTCTCTATTCTCAAGGTAATTTGGCGGTGTGGAAGTCAATGGTGGCGGTGCGGTGTCCAGAAAGGCGGCCTAGGATCGGGGGCATTTCCTTGTCAGATTGGTAGTCAATATAACTTGATCGGTTGGAAACACCAATTGTTTAACATGGTAAGGACATTATTGTGCATAACCGGCTGCTAAGCGGCTAGATTTGTCCACCAAGCCCGAAGAGAGGCGGGCGCTCCTTAGCCTTTTGTCCAACCCGAGACTTTTGCGGATGTTCAAAGGCATCACATTAACGAGGCACGAGTCGCATAAGACATTGTGGAGCGTCGCGGCCTTGATCATGCAAGAGATTGAAGGTCGTCCGGGGTCACCCACGTTTTATTGCAATGCTCGAGAAATTGCGAGCATTCTTCGTTTAGCACTTCATCTGCCATTCCTTTCGACTTCTTCTTACTTCCCGCGGCGTCCCAAGAAACTTGGAGCATTTAGGCATCTCGATTAACACCCGGCAAGAGGCATAGTCACCATGGTTTCTCTAGCGACTTCCTCACTCCATCGTAAGTTTTATCGAGTTCAAAGTATTCTCATTTTTCTTTCTTTGGATAAGGAAGGGTTTTGGATGATTGATTGGAATTTGATTTTTAATGGCTTCATCCTCCTTATCCTTCCATCGACAAACTTTTGACTTTCTTTTTAGTCGAGGGTTCGGCCATCGACTATTCTTTTCAACATCCTCATCACTTCCTCCCGAAGAATCGTTATCATTCGGCTCTCGCTCCTTTGTCGCTTTCTTGGTATTTGTCTGCTGCTTATCCCTCTGAACTCATGGCGTCGGGGAGGGCTACTCATTCCGGCGACTTCTCGCGTCCAACTTTCTTTCGGCTTCTAAGTGTAGCTGCATTCAACTCCTCCTCTTGCCCATAATTCCCGCTGCGGTGTGATGGCATTCTGAGCACTTATACGCCTTAGGATTTTTATACATGTAACTCGGCGGTCTTCCTTAGGGGCTGCTTGCTTGTTGATCGACCATCGGCCAATCTGTCTCTCTATCGCCTTTTGACCGGTGGCTAGTGCTTGCACCATATCTACTAGCTCATCGAATTTCTTTTGAGAGATAGAGGTGGGCTGTGGATTTTCGCGTTTGAGCCCAATTGCCTTGGGGCTTTTGATTGTTGGAGTTGAAGGAATTTGGTTGGAATTGGATCGCCAGGTGGCGTATAATAAGCTGTTTTTGTGATTTTCGAGAAAAGTTACGGTTTGGATTATAGCTTGATTGACGAATTTTGATTGAAATTACGAAAAGTTTGATTCTGGTTGCCTATCGCATTTACTTCATCTCCGTTCTCGTTGCTCGCTGCGTTCCCGGAAGACTCATATCCGCTGATCCATACATTCTTTGCATTTGTAAATTAGCCATCTGTTGGTTTATCATTTCCACTTGAGCAACCAACCACGTATCACAGGATCGCTTGCACCTTGATTTCCTCTTATCTTCCTCAACATGGGTCTTCTGAGGTTGACCACATGTTGTTCTTGGCAATTGTTTGGCTACCCCATAAGCGACATCATCTCCTCCGCCAGAGAAAAGATCCATGGTGTGGAATCTAGATAATCTCTATTTGGTTGAGTAACACCCTGATAGAATAATTCTAGGAGCTCATGTCGAGTGTATCCATGGTTAGGGCATTTCCTCGTTAACAAATTCAACCTTTCCCGAGGCCTTTCTACGCTTTCTCCTTACAATTGCTCAAAATTAGCTATATCACGTTTAAGGCCCATTATCGTTTCAGGTGAAGCGATTTGAGCGAAGGCTCTTTTAACATCGGCCAGGTATGGAGAAGTGATGGGGTAAGGATTTGAACCATCTGTTTGCTTCACCTTTTAAAGCAAGCGGGAAAAGTTTCGACTTAACGATCTCGAGAATCAATACCGGATAATGGCCGGCCATAAATTTGAACAAAAGTGGACAAGAAGTCATGAGGATCTTCTTGGCGGTGCCATGAAAGGAGCTATTTTGGACCAGTCCAACCACTCCATTTTCAGGATCGAAATGCACTTGGCCCATATCTGGAGGTCGAATAGGTACATGCCCTCCGAGGAAGTCTTGGTTAAGATAAGGGGCATAGGGGTCTTGATTTAAGCTGGGCTTCTTTGGGCTTGATGGAGTTGTTGCAATTGGTTTTGTAGCCCGACTTCTTGGTTACATTGTTGTTGTAACAATTGTATTTGTTGAAGGAGTGATTGGTGAGCTTGAGAGTGCGGATTTTGATTGGAAGAAAGTGGATTAGGAGGAGGCTGGATTCGGATTTTGGCCGGAGTCGACCATGATGTCTAGATCGGAAAAAGCCTCCTTCTTAGGATGGACCGTTCGGTTACGGATCAAAGAGAGGTCCCTTCTTGCTTGGTTTGCATAAACCAGGAGGACAACAGAAGAGTCAACAACGACTAAAGTCGAGTTGTGAAAAAGTTAACCTTGGAATTCAAGCTAAGAGAAGAAAGGAGAAAAACAAGAAAGATAGAGCGGACGGGCGTTGAATCGTGAGCAGCGTGCATGCAAGAAGATTCCGGACGGGCGTACGGTTCAATAGGCGCTAAATCGATATACTAAAAGCGATTCAGGCGTTTTTACTAAACAAGCGGGCGTTTGGATGACCAGGCGCTTCGTTTGACGATAAGCGAATAAAGAAATTTTTGAATGGGCGGCGTGCAGTATGATTGGGCGTTCGTTCAAAAGTCCGAAAAACGAGGATCGAGCGGAAAAGCAGCGAGAAGCAGTAAACAAATTAAACTAAGGAAAACTAAACTAATCTAAAACCTAAGAAAGTTACTAACTAGAGAAACTATACCTACGAAAAATTTAAAAACAAGAAAAACACTAAGATGGTAAAAAAAAAGCGTGTTGAAATCTTCTAGGGCCAAAAGGAGAGGAAAACAGTGGATTTTGACCTCAGCGCACTGAGCGGCCTACGGCCGTTCACCACGTCGTCGGCGTCGGGGCGAGCTTTCGAATTGGGGTCCTGCGTTCCAAAGCGGACACTCGAGCGAAAGTTATGGTCAAAATACTACGCGTGCCCTAACGACCCCACGACCTGGAAAATTGTCCTAAATAGAATCCGACAACCGTTACGATTCCCGACAGCGGCGCCAAAAAACTTGTTCGATAAAAGCGTGTTTTAAATTTATATTATCGGAACACCCCAAGTATAAGATACGTAGTATAAGGTGTTGCGAGTCGTCTAAGGAATAAATGCGGTTGTCAGATTAAGATATAACTCTAAGTTGGTTATGTCACGAAATATTACCTAAAACTAAGGTTAATCTAACTATAAAGCTGAAACTATCAACTAAAACTAAAAGCGAGGAATAAAACAAGCAAAAAAATAAGAAAGCGAAAGCCAGACGGCGTTCACTATTGTGGACGGCGTGCAGCAAAATCTAGCGGACGGGCGTACGCTATTGCCAGGCGGCGTCGACTATAAACGACAACGAGAAAAGTGCAGAAAACTAGGGTTTGTAAAACTAGAACTTAAAACTAACGTTGAAGCAAGCGATTTTTGTATCAAATTATAAAGAAACGTTAGAACACCTAGAATCTATCACTCAGCGATCGGACAACGGTTTATGATTGAATCTGATTTTATTGGTATGATCAATCACGAAACCGACTAAATTCCTTTAGATCAATTTCTAAGGTTTGTTTACTTTTCCAAGAAAAACAAATAACATTCATAACAAGATCAACAATTCGTTCCCAAATTGCAATACCCAATTAACGATATATGATTCCTCAAAAGCGTCATCAATTGTATCGATTGAAATAAAAAACTATTGTTGAATTATATTTCCATAAAAATTCAAACAACATAGAGGTTCATTGGCAGTCCTATCTAATGAAACTCTTAGCAATTCATCGAGGATTCAAGCGATAAATAAAGCAGCGTATTCAAAATCATAACTAAAGATAAACTAACAAATCATGGTTGTGATAGCGTTGATGTGATATCCTCCGGTTGTTCCTTTGCTATGCGTTTAGCCAACAATCATGTTGTTAGACATAATCATTGGGATGGAAGGATTCATCTTTGACTCTCCTCCTTGAATAATGCGTTTGCTAGGGTTTGTTATGAGTGAATGATGCGTGTAGGATGTCCCACAGGGTTTAGTACTTATTTGCTATTTATAGGATTTTAGGTCGGCTAGGGTTAAGTCGGCCTTTGGGCGCCCGTCCAAGGTCATGGGCCTTTCGTTCATTTATTTGGACGGAGATCGAGGCCTTCGTTCATCTTGCGTGCGGAGACTCTGTATGTAAAATATGACTCTGGGCGCTTCATGGGCGCTTGATTCACTCTGGGCCTTCGTCCGGATCGGTGGAGCCCCGTCCAATATCTTTGAGATCGGATTTCTTCATAGTTATCCATTCTTCTTCAAGCCAATTCCATATTTATCTCTTATAATTCGAATTGAGCCTCATTTATCCTCTTTATGCACTCGAAATTAAGCATCTACATAATAGATAAAACATGGAAAACATGTAGTCATCCCCAAATAATAATAATTCAATAAATTTAACACATAAAAGCGCCCAAATTACACTTTTGACACTTACAAACCCATTATTCAAATTCACGCCTTAAACATATAATTTTCTCACAAAATTACTAGAATACGAAAGATATTGTTCTCTAATAATGCGATAAAAACCATAAATTTCACCGAGAACAACTAACTGTTACAGTGCTTGTCTGATGTAACTTATACAAATATCAGACTCTAGTAAAACCTATACATTCAGTTCTAGACATCTTTTAGCTTTTCACTATAACAGCTGGCTTTAGCTCTTCATCAGTGGGGTTAAGATAATACTTTGAATCAATATGATGAATTGTCATCAAAACATAAATTTTATTTCCATCAATTTCCCCCTTTTTGATGATGCCAAAACTCTCTCTAAAAGAAAAGCTTAAAGATCAAAACAATGTAAAACTGGAAACTGGATTTCATTAGAAACAGCAAAAACTGGAATAGTTACATTTTGTTCAAAATAGTGTAACTAGATACTAAGTTCTCTTTTGTGCTTTTTGCATGACTGAATCAAATTTTCTTGCTTTGTCGTACATACAAAAATCATCTTCTAGATTGGAATCCATCTTTGAAAAGGTCTTGTTATAGTCAATTTGACTATCTTCTTTCCATCTTCTCCATTGAAATAGCTTTGGCAAATCTGATTCTTTCAAGTAGTAATTTTCAAATTCTGCTACATCTGCCTTCATTTGTTCAGTCTTGTCTTTAATCTTCAATTTATCATCAATCCTCTGATTCTTCTTATACTGTGCCATTTTCTACTTTGAGAATAAATCAGATAAAAAGTAGTTCAAGGATTCTTCAGTTGTCTTGTCCTTGTACTTACCTTTGATAGGATTGTGATCGTTGGTAAATTTCATCCATAGATCCTTTGTTAGAGAAACTCTTTGTCTCGAGGTTATTTGTACTTTTCAATGAAAGGCATTCATCGATTAGTTCTTTCTTAAGAACTTAGGATCGATTTATATCTTCGCAGTTCATCTTCAAGTCACTTCATTTCTCCAAGTAACTTGACTTTTCTTCTTGACTTCCCCTTTTTGGCATCATATAAGCGATCTACCAGGGCATGGGTTGCTTTTGATCTTCGAGATCGGTTCTTTGAGAAGCAAGTACCTCTTTAAGGTGAGTTTCTATGAGATAGATATCTTTGATTCATATGCTAGTTAGCTTTGTGCGTGTGTTTCCCATCTCTCACTGGTGAGTCTTCAAGTTTTGTTTGAGTAACACAATTTTGAAGCGAGAACTTGAGCTTGACTTGTGGATCATCTCTAGTCTTGCATGGTGAAACATCAGTTCTAGTTACGTAATCGAGATATCGAGAGATATTTGATAGAAGACCATTTTGTGCATCCTTGTTGCTGAGCACAATCTTCAAATTTTCATGAACTTTTGCAATACATCCTTTGTGAGGATGTCGGAAGGATCATAAGTATCTTATTGGATCCTTAAAGCGAGTACCATCTTCAACAATCATCGGTTGTTGATTAGCGAGTTCCATTAATTGCTTCACGATTGTCGGTTATCGATCTCATTGGCAATCCTTCTTCTGTGATGCAGTTTGTGTTGCTAGAGGTTGAGGTTAGGTTGAGTTTACTGTTTGTAAAAGCGTAACTTCATCGACTTCTTTTCTTGATTCATTATTTTTATCCTTTGAAGTATCTTTGGATGATGTGCATTTGATTCTCTTCTTTTTTGCTAGTTCGGTGAATCTTTTGAAGCAATTTTCAAGAAGTGCGAAATAGGAAATAGAGTATATAGATCTCAACTTCCAATTTCTCCAATAGTAGTTTCTCTTGATCTGTGGTGACATCTCAGAATCTTCCGGTTTAAGCTTCATCTAACTTGATGATCTTATCGACTTCAAAAACTAGTCTTGATTCTTTGGGCGATTGATCAACATGGCGAAGTGTGATCTGTAATGACATTTTCTTGTATGACTTCAGTTGTCAGTGGTTGTTGTTGTTGTTGTTGTTGTTCCCCCTCAGTTGGTGCTTTCTCTCTTGAGATTTAAGGTACAAGCATCTTACAAGTGATCTCATTCTGTTGTTTGACTTTTAGCTTGATTCCTGTGTTCGATTTCTTGCTTTGAGACCTGTTTCTTGACATCGCTTGAGGTTGGGAAGTTGTTCTGCGATTTCCTTGTTAGCTGCAGTTTGCATTGTTTGCTTCCCTTCCTTGATTCTTTCTAAGTAAAAGCCGAATGATTCCACTAAGTGTCTTCTTTAGTCGGAATCATCATCATGATTACTTGTCCGCCGGTTTGAGCCACTTTTTACCTTTATACAATTCAGCTAAATGTTGTTTCTTGAATGATTGACAATATAACTTTGCTTAATTGAATTCTATTCCATCCAGATTATATTCATGAGATAAATATTTTCTTACGACGATATCTGATGCCTTTTGATTTTACGATAACATGTTTCTTTGAGCCATCTGTGAGGTGGCCAAATTGGCTTGATTCTGTCTCGCATGAATACCAGGATGGATTGGTTCCGTAGAAAAAGTAAGTTGCTCAAGAAAAGCTTCTCTTTTCAATGGTAGAGTAGCCTGATATGTTGTTATCACGATTGAGTTTGTGAAGCCAAAGAGTGTCCTTATAGCGCTTTCATTGAGAACAATCGATCTCCACGAACTTTGGTCATTAAGAGTCTCGTACCAAGCATATTTTGCCAAAATTGCAAAATTCCATACATATCACGTTCTTCTTTGAACTTAACTTCCGGGATGTTTCTCAAGCTGGTTGTTTCTCAATTTTATCACATATCGACTTGCTAATGAGTATTTTGACACATCGCTTCCATACATCTTGAATGTCAGTTCATCCAACTCTGTTATTAATCTTTCTTGTTTTGATTTTTACGAAGTGGCCATGTTTGAGTGTGAACACAAAATTTTATTTTTGAGAAGAGATTTTGAAGAGCTGTTTTGTTTTACGGAAATGGATGAAGATTTTGAAAAGCAGTGTGAGCGGAAGTTGAATAAATAGGTAGGAAATTAAAGCGGTTGAATGGTACAACTTTTCAAATTCCATGATGGTTTTGGGTAACCCGATACATGTCTTATTACGACAATCGTAGGGTGTAAGCGCATGACAAAAGGCTGCGGTAATTTAATGTGATATAACATTTGTCGCTTTTCTCTTGTCAGCTGATGACTTGAGTTATTGGAATAAAAGCGAGGCCCGAAGATGTAACTTTCGGTTTGAAAATTATTCGATTATAGATTGATTGATCGATTTGAAATTGTTGATGTCAATGATTAATCTACATTAAGTGGCGCACCCGTCGTAACAAAGATTAATCCTCTTGACTAATTTACAAAAGCAGCGATTTCAAGCCCGACTTTGATTATCCTAATTCGGTTCTCGATTGTGGCAAATTTGTCTTTGTCAATGGCTTTGTAAAGATATCATAGCTGATCATCGGTAGGTACATAAAGAAGCTATTATATCCTTCTCTCCGCATGATCTCTTATAAAGTGGTAGCGATACATCTATGTGCTTTGTCCTTGAGTGTAAAAATGGATTATCGGTGATTGCAATTGCACTTGTGTTATCACACATTATGGGAATCATTCTGCTTACATCCATAATCCATTAATTCTTTATGCAATCCATAAAACTTGAGCACAACAACTTCCGTTTGCTATGTAATCGGCTTAATTTGTAGAAGTTGAGATTGAGTTTTCTTCTTGCTAAACCATGACACAAGTCTATTTCTAGTATGTGACATGTGCACGATGTGCTTTCTGTCCACTTTGCATCCGGCTATAATCGAGTCTGAATAAGAAATCGGCTTGAATTCTCCTTCTTTTGAATACCAAATTCCAACTCCATACTGTGTCTTTCGGATATTTCAAAGTTCTTTTACCCTTGTGAGATGACTTTCCTTTGGTTTTGATTGAAATCTTGCACATACACCAATGATAAATGATATATCGGCCTGCTTTTGTTTGTGAGATATAGTAAGCTTCCAATCATCATACATATTGTGTTTGATCAACATCTTTCCCACTTCTTTGTCTTCATTTAGTCGATGTTGGTCCCGTTTGGTGTAGAAATTCAGTAGATTTTTCCATACCAAACTTTTTGATAAGTTCTCTTGTATACTTTGTTTGGTGAATAAAAATTCCATCATCTAAGCTATTTAACTTGTAAACTTAGAAAGTAATTTAATTCTCTCATCATACTCATTTGGAATTTGCTTTTCATCAAGCTTGCAAATTTTCACATAATTGTTCATCTTGATCCAAAGATGATGTCATCAACATAAATTTAAACAAGTGAAGTATTCTCACCATTCTTCATTACAGATAATGTTTTGTCGATTGTTCCTTTGATAAATCCATTATCCACGAGCGAGATAGAGTTTCATACCCGCAGCTCTTGGTGCTTGTTTAAGTCCATATAGAGCTTTCCTTAGTCAGAAAACTTTGTCGAAACGATCTTTGATTTCAAATCAAGTGGTTGTTGAACATAAACTTCTTCTTCAAAATTCCATTTAGAAATCGCTTTTGACATCCATCGATAAACTTTGAACTTTTGAGAGCTGCAAATGAGGAAATAGTCGATTGCTTTAATCTTTGCAGCTGGTGCATAGGTTTCATCAAAGTCTATACATACCTTGAGAGAATATCCTTAGCTACAAGTCTAGCTTTGTTTACGATGATATTCCTATCTTCATCAAGTTTGTTTAAAAAAACCCATTTGGTTCCAATGATATTGACATG